>JAOPUI010000106.1:4740690-4751682 GCA_027123135.1 Urophycis floridana | reverse complement strand
ACTCACACACACACACACACACACACACACACACACACACACACACACACACACACACACACACACACACAGACACATCGTGTTCACACACACGTCACCACGGCAACCGCTGGGTCGGTGAAGCATGACACACACACAGACGCGGGCGGGCCTACGCTCCGTGTGTAGGAAGATGAGGTGTAGGCATTGTTTTGGGATGGCGTACACAACAAACTCTTTGAGTGTGTGATCAATATCAAATAATTGGATAATAATTGAATGATTCTCATCATTCATATTCCAATACCCTGCGTCCCACTTTATTTTTTTTTACATATTTGTATATATTTAATTTTATGCAAATGTATTATGTATTTAGGGATTTTTTTCTGTACTTGCATTACAGAATGTGTTGGATATTTTTGCACTTATTTTATTCATGTTTCCCATTTTGATATCTTGAGCAAAGCGAGAGTGACAGCGATAAATAAAGTATTATGAATCCGAGTTGGACAGCGCGTGTATGTGTGTGTGTGTGTGTGCCTGTGTGGGCATGTACATGAGTGTGTGTGTGTGTGTGCGTCCGAGCGTGTGTGTCCCCCGAGGAGCGCTCACCTTGATGATCTTCTGCAGGTTCCTCCAGGTCTCCTCCAGGGCCTCCATGGTGAACCAGGTGTAGGGGTTGGACACCACCTGGTAGCTCTTGATCTGCCGGTCCAGCTCCGCCAGCTGGCTGAAGTCAGCCTGCGCCGAGCTGAGCGAGGAGCGGAAGGCCTCGTGCGCCTCCCGCAGCGCCCGGATCTCCTCCAGAGAGTTGCAGCGCACCGGGTCCGTCAGGTCCTCCTCCGCGTTCTCAAACCAGCTGTTGAAGGCCGACGCCTTCTTGGCGAAGGTGAGGAACAGGTCCTCCACCTGGCGGGGGCGGGAGAGAGAGAGAGAGAGAGAGAAGAGAGAGAAAGAGAGAGAGAGAGGGAGAGGGAGAGAGAGGGATGGAGGGAGAGAGGGAGAGGGAGAGAGAAGGGTTAACAGTGTTCAATGATAATCAATCAAATGCAATGGTTTTCATGGCCGCAAATTAAAAAGCAAATCCATAAAAAATGGATTTCATTGTCATTCATAAAAAAAAAAAGGTAATTATTTCTGAGTCTGCACTCGAGGTTTCCTGTGTAAGAAGGAAGGAAGAAGAAAATGTTTCTTTGAGTGATGGGAACAAGACAAGCTAGGGCTTATCTTAAAGCTCTGTTCTATCATTCACTTCCCACTCCCATCATTCAAAGAAACCTTCGTTTCCATCTTGAGGCCAAAGCCTGAGGCCCTGCAAAATCACACGTCAGAAATAACTAAAGACTCTCTGCCAGGAGATAATAAAATACAGCCCCACTACAACCACCCTCTCTGTGTGTGTTTTGTGTTACCAAAAAAAAAAAAAAAAAACTTTTTTGGAGGTTGCGCAACAAATACGAATGAAACTTGCGCTCCGAGCTCGTCTCCTCGTCTCCTCGTCTCCTCACCTTCCTGAAGTGCTGCTGGGCCTCCAGCAGCTTCTTCTTGCGCGCGGCCGAGTTGGACAGCAGCTGGTTCCAGCGCTTGATGAGGGCGGCGTGGCGCGCCTCGATGGCCTTGGACTGGACGTGCTGCGCGGCCAGCAGCTGGTCCTTCAGCGCCGTGATGTTGGTGATGCCCTCCTGCTGGAAGGCCTGCAGGCCCGCGTCAAACGTTTCCTGTTGGTGGGCGAGAGACAGAGAGAGAGAGAGAGAGAGGGACACAGAGAGAGAGGGAGAGAGAGAGAGAGAGACAGACAGACAGACAGACAGACAGACAGACAGAAAGAAACAGAGACAGAGAGGGACAGGGAGAGAAAGATGGATGTAGTGGAGTGAGGCACGGTTATGGGTTTGGCTGCCCTCAAACAAGAGGACATCAGTACTGGTGTGAACGCAGGAATGACCTTCAAATGTGAATAAAAACATTGAAAGGATGCTCGTTAAAATGAAAAGGGCTTTTGTTTTGTTGTCACTCGCTTACAGTTCCTATCTGGGAGTGAACTGATTGGGGGGACTTTACCTGCTTGGTCAGCAGGGTCTGCACAGAGGACAGGTCCCTGCCGTAGTCGTCCGTCTTCAGGCTGTTCTCCTTCTCCCCTTCAAATCAAACATACGCAATCATTACATGTCAGCTTCATTGCTGTTGCATGCAGTTTGTATTATAAACACAGATCTGATCTGTAATATGAAGAGGGGGAAAAAAATGTATCGTCTTTCTTTGAAGCCATTGTGTTGAAAAACAAAACAAAACTATGGTCAGTATGGGGGTGTCCCTGGTAAATATGGAGGTGTGTCCAAGGTAAATATGGGGGCGTGGCCATGGTTACATACGGGGGCATGTCCAAGGTAAATATGGGGGGTGTCCAAGGTAAATATGGGGGTGTGTCCAAGGTAAATATGGGGGGTGTCCAAGGTAAATATGGGGGTGTGTCCAGGGTAAATATAGGGCAGTGGTCATGGTTCAATGTGGGGGTGTGTCCATGGTCCAGTCTGGTGTCGTGTCTGCAGAGAGAATGGTGGTGTGTGTTTATGGCCAGTGGTCCTACCGATCCAGGACTCCACCACGTCGGCCTTCCAGTTGAACTGCAGGAAGGCAGAGTTCTCGTCCAGCTTGGCCTTCCTCTGGGCCGCCGCTCGCTCCAGCTCAGACACCTTGCCCCGCAGGGCGGCCATCTTGGCGCTGATGTTGTCAATGTGGTGGTTGTTCTGGGGGAGCCACACCGACATGTTTACAATGGAGGTGAAAACACTTTGGTTTTGGGAGTATGTATAATTGTCACTCATTCTTAGTTTCAATGATGCCGCACATAATGTCAATGTCTACCTTAACGGTCTCAAATGTATTGTTTTGTGTTTACATTCACATGTAGAAGGATAGATAATGATGATTCTCGGTAGATTTTTATTCTTTTTTTTTTTAAAGCTCTCTTTTTATTTTCATCATAGCACTGTCATGTCATATAATTTTCATATCACTGTCACACTTTCTGCTATGGCTCCCAAATGTCCCAGCAGGGATTAATAAAAGTTTTACCTTCTTGATGAGCTCATCTCCATTGGTGCACACGTCATTGACCCTGTCCCTGTGCACGGTGAAGTCCGTCTCGAAGGCTTCGTGTTTCTTCAACAGGCCCTGAACGACGGGGGAAAAAAATCGCACGGGTTAACTGCCTTGGCAGTTTTGGGTTCCCATGTTGCGTCAATCAAACGTTCTGGCTACACCCGCCCCCAAATTCCTCTTTTCTTGTGAACAGGAGTTAGTGAAACAATAATATAGCCCCGCCCCCAAATGAGGACAAAGGGTCTACCTTCGGTTCAATAAGGTTGCAGGACTAGCAACAGGCAGTCCTTTCAGGGGGATCACACCCGACGTACCTGCACAGCCGCCAGGGTGTCCCCGTAGTCCTCGCTCCCCACCAGGTTCAACTTCTCGTTTATCCATGCCTCTTCCTCTTCCACGTTCGCCACAAACTGCTGGTACTCCAGCGACTCTTCCAGCCTCTGTCCCCTGAGGACGACACAGAGCGAAGCACGCGGCATCCGTTACTAGATGTCCAGCCCATGCTGTCCTGATGGGACAGCATGTCCTCTGGGTACCATGGAGGGGGAGCATCCTATAGCGTGCAATACGATCAGCCTCTCTCATTGGCTGACAAGTGTCAGGTGACGTCCCTTGCCAACGATTTGCTGTTTAGACAGAGAATGTGATGTGTGTCAGCACGGAGAGAGAGAGAGAGAGAGCGAGAGAGACACGGGAGAACTTGCCTTGCTCCGGACAAGTCCTTGAGCTCCTTCCAGTGGTCCACAAACTGAGCCAGTCTCTGCTGGATCTCCTCCTGGCCGATGGTGTTGTCATCGGACAGCTTCTTCCCTGTCTCCAGCACGGACTGGACGTGACCCATGACACAGGGTACAGTTAATGGTCAGAAGCCAGCCTCAAGCCAGTGGGTGCAGCAGCAGTGGTTTGATGACACACATAAATATCACTAACACTAACAATCCCAGGTTAAACACCTTGAAATGAGTCTGAGTTGGACTGGAAAGGTGCAGGTATTGTTGGAGGATATAGTGTGGAGAGACTACTGTTGTCTGTTAATACATAGTTTCATATTTATTTTGGTTCTACTGATTACAAATCCCTACCTGCCAACTAACCTGCTGTTTTTTTTTTATCTCCACTGTCATGTGAACTGGTATCCTAATGAAAAAAACCTAATCTCTTTCATCTTTTGGCAATCAATCCAAGTCTATCATTGTTGGATCATTTCTAATCTAGTGATCATTTCTGCATGACGCATGACAAACTCTGAGGAGTCGACTGCAACGTGAAGCCTGCAGAGACCTGACACCCTTGATGCTTCAGACGGCTGCTCTCCCAGAAGAAGGAAGAGTTGGAGCGCAGGGCTCCTGGGTCTCGGCCCCCCTCACCTGAATGGCCGGCTCGTGGGCCCCCAGCTCGGCTTCCAGCCTCTTGTGCTTCTTCCTCAGATTCTGCACTCCCGTCAAATCACGTCCATAGTCCTCCGAACTCACGAGCAACTTCTTTTCCCTGTGGAGGACGGGGTTAGGAGCCGGTCAGACGAGACAGCCAGGACAACAAGGGTTTGGGAATTTTTCCTAAAATGTACTCTTAAGTTAATCTGTTGTTATATTTACATATCTACTACTCTTCATTGTGTATAGACAATTTTCTGTAATTTTTTTTGCAGTGTTTTTTTGTGATGCATGCGCTAATTGTGAGTGAGTGAGTGAGTGAGTGAGTGAGTGAGTGAGTGAGTGATTGATTGATTGATTGATTGATTGATTGAGTGACCCACTGAGTGAGTGAGTGAGTGAGTGATTGAGTGAGTGGGTTAGTGAGTGAGTGAGTGAGTGGTTCAGTGATTCAGTGAGTGAGTGAGTGGGTCAGTGAGTGAGTGAGTGAGTGGGTCAGTGAGTGAGTGAGTGATTGTGTGAGTGGTTCAGCGAGTCAGCGAGTGAGTGAGTGGGTCAGTGAGCTGCACTGGGCGGTCCTCACTTGATCCAGGACTCCTCGTCGTCCAGGTCCCTGAAGAACTGGTGCAGGCGGTGCGACTCGTTCAGCTTGGCGCGGCGGCCGGCGGCCATGCTCTTGATCTTGGCGAAGCGGCCGTTGACGGCGTCGCGCTTGTCCTTCACCACGGTGGTGTCGAAGGCGATGCTGCCCATCAGGCTGTCCGCCTGGCCGTTGAGGTCCTTCAGGCGGTCCTGCGGTGCCAGAGGGAGGAGGGTCGGTCACCAGTGGAGAAAGAAGGTTGGGATCTATTCCAGTGTCGGGATTCTATGACACCAATACTATGCCGAGAAGTCTCAATGTGATCTTAGTGGAAGTGAATTACTGATGCCGTCCTACAGAGGGCGCTGTGGTGTATTCGCAGGTAGTCAATTCCCATTCCCAACTAGAGTTTAGTTTCGTTTGGCCACATTCATTTAAAATACGATTGCAGCCACCTCTGGAACGGAAACCCAAAATATAAGTTAAACCGCACAGAAATATAAAATCGGCATTGTAATCGTATCGCAATATTTCACAAATATTTTACCATGAAGTCCCTGACGATTACCGTCTCTCAATGGGCTGTCATTGTAATATAATGTAAAAAATGATGTAAGCTTTCTGTTCTCCTCTACCAGCGGTCGTTTTAACTCCTCTAGCCTAGATTTCCTCTATCCTGACTTCTTAGAAATAGAACGTCAACTGCTCACCTCGTAATCACAAACGCGAACCGCCACACAAAACAACCTCAACTTCTCACAATGCATTTTTCTCATCTTAAGAACAGTCCCGTAAAGTGACGGCCGGTTGTCACGGCCACAACCGATAACCAGCAGGGGGCGTCACGCTGACCTCGTGGGCAGAGATGTCGGCCTCCAGCAGCTGGTGTTTCTTCAGCAGGTTGTTGACCGAGGCCAGGTCTTTACCGTAGTCCTCGGAGGCCAGCAGGGCGTCCACCTAGAGAGGAATACACGCAGGTTTGAAAATGCTGAGTTTGTACCTGAACCGTTTTCATTTCCCAGCCATTGATTTTAATGTCCCGGTATTTAAACCATTTCACGGTTTAGTTACTAACATTTCAATTTGTATGTATATTTACTCAATTTGGTCAAACATTTTTTTGTGTATATGCTTATGTTTATATTCTTCACTCTCCATTCTCTTGAATCATTGTACTGATATTTGACTCTCTTTTCTCCATTTGCATCATTATGCTCCATCTTGAGCAGGGTGATCCCTGACACATCTCCTTCAGGATCACAATATGCTGAAGGTCGTGGTTTACCTCGGACAGCCAGAAGTCAAAGTCCTTGATGCCGGTGTTGAAGTTCTGCTGCTTGTTGGCCTCCTTGAGTTTCTGGCTCTTCTCCGCAGACTTGTTGACCAGGAACTGCCACTGCTCATCCAGGGCATTCAGTCGGACCTGGAGGGGCCACACGCACACATCACGTTATCGTCAATACTACGTGGGGTTTTTCATTCAATATCTTTGATTTATTTCAGCTTTCATTGGTCTCACCATGTCGGTCTCATTGAGATTCATATGCTCTTTTACGAGAGAGAGACACAGCCGAGACAGGCAGCATAACATTTCACCATCATTAATCACCCAGTCATTGTGAAATCATAGGTATGCTGGCTTGTCTGCCTTTTAGTAAATATTAGCATTCTTTTTCTCTTAACCCTTTCCTCTCGTTTTATGTTTGTTTTGGGACATTTTTTGCCACAAAGGATGCAGCGGTTGTAACACAGTGATCGTAACGTAGCGATCGCAACATAGCAATCGTAACACAGTGATCGTAACGTAGCGATTGTGACACAGTGATCGTGACATAGCGATCGTAACACAGTCATCGTAACGTAGCAATTGTAACGTAGCGATCGTAACAAAGTGATCGTAACATACCGATCATAATGTACCGATCGTAAAACAGTGGTTTTAACACAGCGATCGTAACACAGTGGTTTTAACACAGCGATCGTAACACAGTGATCGTAACATAGTGATCGTAACACAGTGGTTGTAACACAGTGATCGTAACACAGTGATCGTAACATAGTGATCGTAACACAGTGGTTGTAACACAGTGGTTGTAACAGTGATCGTAACATAGCAATTGTAACACGATGATCGTAACACAGCGATCGGAACACGGCGGTTGCCACCGCGGTACGATGACGTACCTTGACTGCGTCCTCGCTGCCCGAGCAGGCCCCTCTCTGGATCAGGGCGTTGCCGGTGTCGATGACCCCGCGGATGCGGTCGGCGTTGGCGTGCAGCTCCGCCTCGAAGGCCTGGTGCTTCTGGTGTTTGCTCTGAGAGCGACACACACACACACACACACACACACACACACACGCACAGGGGGAGGACACAGCACATGCAATGAGAATGTGCTGCTTTGGGCATTTCGTCCTAATGTAATAAGAATGTGTTTAATGTTTGGTGTTGAGTGAGTGTTTTGTCCATTGTATTATGAAAACGTTTTAAGCACAATTAAAATAAAATAAAAAAAAGCAAAGGCAGTACTTTCATACAGACTCACCAGTCTGTATGAAAGTGCAAAGGCAAAGGCAAAAAAAATGTAACTCTTCAAAATTTAAATTAACTCTTCTTGCTATCACCAAGTTAAGTCAAAATTAAATATAGAATACATGAATTGTCATGTGTAACTCTTGATGCAATACTACAGGTGAGGTTATGAACAGTGATAAAAGGCCTGCAGGTAAACACAGTGAACATGAGAGGTCAACCAAGGCGATGGTGTGGAACATCCAGACACACGAGAGACAAATGGGTGACACATAAAATGGCAGCGTGGAAAATCCACTGAAGAATTGACTTCTTAAAAGGAGATCCTTGCACAGGATCAGCTCACCTTAAACATGCCTCATGTGCTCGTAAACTAGCCTTTAAATGATAGTGTATACATCTTTGTTTTTTTATTTTTTGTTCAATTGACTTGAATTGAAAAAGGGAAATTTGACTTTTTCTCAAGTCTCTGTTACAAAATACGAACATTAAACGCGGGATAATATTAAACACATGAAGCAAGTTTAAAGCTTACCGTGCCACATTCAAACAAACGGACAAAACTAAAACAAAAAAAAAACACAGAGATATGAAGCCACTAACAGCAGCGACAAATAGCGCCTAACGACGGAAAAAAATAATTAACACAATTACGACGCAACAAATGGAGCAAGGAAACTGAACCACAAATTAAAATGGCATAAAAAAAAATCCATGTGGGAAAATAAAAACAAAAAAAAAACACAATGAAAAAGAAGCCAGTGCTCAATGAGTACCGATGAAGGGATGAACATAACAAGAGAGATGGTGGCGATGCTGATGGCTCTAAGGACGCGTACGGCACACGGCGGAAGCAATGCTAAGGACGCGGACACACGGAGAACCTAGTCGATGTTAGTCAGCTCGGCACTCACTACTAACTTACCAGCAGCTTGGACAGCTACGAACAAAAAGACGACGAGAGAGAACAGAGAATTTCAGTCTCGATCGGGACACAAAATACAGTTAAAAAAACGTTTCTTTTTAAAATGTTAACGAGACAACATATTTCTCCGCACACAATTACATTGTTAAATTAATAGCTTCATTTAATATGAGCAAACAGTTTGTTAAAATATACACAGCATTTTACCTTTAGTAACTTTAGCTGTATTAGCACATTAGGTTGTATTAGGTTCTGAAAACCATGGAGTTGGACCCATAATAGGTTGTGCTTCACTTAAGGAGGTTGGATCATGGACTGACAATGCGCACAGAACACTCTGCTCTGCACAAGCTAAAGAACCCCTGGTTCAGGCTAACAGCTAAGCTCATAGCTAATCGCTAGGCTAACAGATTGTGCATACGCCTGAGAGACCCTGGTTTAGGCTAACAGCTAGGACAATAGCTAATGACTAGGCTAACAGCAAACCGCGAGGCGAACAGGAGAGTGCGTATACCTGGATGTTGGTGGGGTCCTTGTAGGACTCGTCGGTGGCCGTCTGGAGCTTCTCGCTGATCCAGGCCTCGATCTCGTCCACGTCGCGGCTGAACTGCTGCAGGGTCTGGGACTCGCCCAGCTTGGAGCGCTTCTCGATCATCTGGGTCTTCAGGCGAAGCCACCTATGGACCAGTGGGCACAGCGGAGCACTCAGACCCAATACCCACACCCAACACTGCCCATCTCTTAGCAGTGTGTTTCACATGTATTCACGGTGTAAACCATCAAATGACCACGGCGCCGGGTGCGGGGGGGGTGGCGTCAAGTCGCCGTGGTAACCGACCTGTCGAGGACCTCGTTGCGGCGGTTGAAGATCTCAGGCTTGGCGTAGTGGTCGGCGCCGATCAGCTGGTCGGCGAAGGACTGCAGCGCAGCGATCTTCTCCTCCTGAGGAGAGAGGGAAGGGAGAGGGGAGGGTGAGCACGGAGCCTGGAGTCCTGGTCTGTCTTTTCCACCGCCCAGCGCCGGGAGATGGACTGACACTGACTCGCTCACTGCTGTCCCGAGCCTGACCTCATTTCTTTCTACTTTCGCTCATGTTTACATACTGTATATGTATGTTTGAATCTACATTTCTACAACAATTTGTGTGTATGAAGACATATTATGACAAGTAGATTTGTACTTATTTCATTGTTTTTAACTACACATTTTTATTTAACTCAGTATCATCTCATCTCATGTTACGGGTGGTGGAGGATCCTGACCTGCACGGTGATGGCCTTGTCGAAGTCCTCGTGCTTCTTGATCAGAGCCTCCACGCTGTCCAGGGAGTCTCCCTTGTCGTCGCTGGCCAGGAAGGCCTCGCGGGCCGCCATCCAGTTCTCCGCCTGCTCGCAGTCCCTGTTGAAGAGCTGGGGGGGGGGGGAGGAGAGGAGGAGCAGGTCAGCATCACAACCTCGTCCACAGTCACTCCTCAGTGACTCACTCCTCACTCCCTAACCCTCGCCTCACTCTGCAGTCCTGATACGGACACACTCATAGGTGTTAAACATTTACGCTCTGGGTCGCTGCTGATTTCCTGGTTTTAAAGTCTGCCATCATGGACATGTTCACAGACGCGTGGTTCCCACTACAGTTGATGATTTAACAGCGTCTGTATTGTCAATTAAAAACCCTTAAGAAGTGAGAATCTGTTCTCAATGAGCCATCCTGGTTAAAGATTAGTTCAACAAACACAAAGAAAAACATCGCTTTTTAAATCCTCCACGTGTGATTAGGGACGAGAAGCGTGCCGCAACGGGCACAAACAACGACAGCGTCCAGCTGCCATTCGGTCATTTCTCATTCAAAAAAACAAAACAATCCAATAAAACACCGACATCTAAATGATCGTCTCCAGCACTCGATGCAACGTATCCCGGCAACAACGAGCGTGCAGCGCAGCGCAGCGAGGCCCGAGAGGCGCCGCCGCCGCCGCCCTCGTACCTGCAGCTCCAGGCACTGGTCCAGCATCATGCGGCGCTGCACCCAGGCCTTCTCCAGGCCGGCGCGCTCGCTGTCCAGGGCCTCCAGCTTCTGCTGGATCTCCGGGCTGGCGTAGTGGCCCCGCGCCAGCAGCTGCTGGCCGAACTGCTCGAAGGCCTGGAAGGTGCCGGCGCGCGCGTCTATCTCGGTGCGGTGCTCCTGCGGGGACGGGAGGACCGGACGGGAGGGTGGAGCATCGTCTGAGATGCTGTGCACTGATGAGAAGTGAACGGGTGGGGGGGCGGGCGGGGCTGCTGAGTGATAACTAATGTACTTCCAGTGTACTTCCTCCTGTCCTCTGTCACCCCCACCAGCACCACCCCTCTCACTCACACACACGCTCACCTTACTCAACCCCAAAATAAGACTGACATTTATGGAATGAATGCTGTCTGCTTCGTATTGTGTGTGTGTGTGTGTGTGTGTGTGTGTGTGTGTGTGTGTGTGTGTGTGTGTGTGTGTGTGTGTGTGTGTG
>JAOPUI010000106.1:4718671-4732410 GCA_027123135.1 Urophycis floridana | reverse complement strand
CCCCCCCCCCCCCCCCCCCCCCCCCCCCCCCCCCCCCCCCCCCCCCCCCCCCCCCCCCCCCCCCCCGGCCATTTGGGTTCATCCCCCGTCTCTCCCTCACCTCGGCAGAGTCCTCGTCCTTGCCGTAGTCGGGGCTGCCCACGATGGGCTCCTTCTCCCTCATCCAGGACTCGGCCTCGTTGGCGTCGGCGAAGTACTGCTGGGCCTGCAGGGAGTCCTCCAGGTCCTGGCGGCGCTGCGACGCCTTGCCCTTCAGCGTGTCCCAGCGGCCGTTCAGCTCGCCCAGCTTGGCCTTCACCTCCTCGGCAGCAAAGTGCCCTGGGAAACACAAAGGGTGGGGGCGGGGGAACAATGGTTGAGGTGGTGCTGTGGAGATTAGCGCTTGTTTGATCGTATTGGACTTGTGAACCAAGGCTTGGTTCCCGCTGTGTAGATATTATTTGAATAGATATTAATTGAATATGTAATCTATTCTTTATTATTTATAGATATTTAATCTATCTATAAAATAGATTAAAATCAGTGTGATGGAAAAAAATAACTGCAGAAAACTGCATAAATAAACAAGAACGAAACAGGAAACACTGCTTTGTGCGGTGTTTCCTGTTTAATTCTTGTTTATCTTTTAAAATTCCTGTTCATTGATTGCCAATGAGTGTGAGTGGAGGGGATGTGGACATGGTGGTCTGAGTGACCCGGGGACCTCCTCACCTTCATCCACCATGGCGTCTCCCTTCTGGCTGACGGCCTTGATGCGGGGCTCGTGGCCCGAGATCTCCGCCTGCAGGGCCTGGTGCTTCTTCAGCAGGTTCTGCACTCCGATCAGGTCTTTGCCTGGACAAGAGGAGACAGGACAGGAGACGGTCATTAGCGTCCACCATTTCAGGCCTCTATATTGATTGATATAATGACTTTGTTTATACAGCATTCTTCAAGAAAAGACACGACATGCTTTACTGATAAAAGCTGTAAAACACAAAAATACATTACAGAACAAATCCATTACAAAGGATGAAATAAGACCATAAAAAGACAGGGGACCGACAACAAATACATTGCCAGTACCATCGACTTTGGAAAAGCCTGATTAAAAAGACAAGCCTTCCGGCAGGTTTGGAAGATAAGTAATAAAACTTGGTAGCAGGGACGCCGCAGAAGGCTCATCACCTTTAACGTTTCAAACTCACGATGATGAACACCACAGGCTCAGAGGACAGAGACAGAGACAGAGACAGAGAGAGAGAGAGAGAGAGAGAGAGAGAGACAGACCTCTGTTTGTGGAGGCGGCGATGGGCTCCTTCTCGCGGATCCAGGTCTCCTCGTCCTCCACGTCCCTGAAGAGCTGCTGCAGCCGCAGCGAGTCGGAGAGCTTCTGCTTGCGGGCCGTCATGGGCTCGCGCAGGGCGTCGTAGCGCGTCACCAGCGCCTCCTGCTTCTTGCGGATGTTGTCGGCGTCGAAGTGGCCCGCCTCCTGGAACTGCCGGGCCTGGATGGTGATGCCATCGATGCGGTCCTGTTGGGAGGGGGGGGGGTTAACAGAGTGGCGTGTGTTAGATTTTAAAAAGGGTAAAAGGGGCATTTAGCAGATGCTTTTGTCCAAAGTGACTTACAATCAGTACATTTGTGGGGTTGGGTTGGGGTTGGAGTTGGAGGAGGAGGGGGATCAAGGGGATCGAACCGCTGACCCTATGGTTGGCGGACGACGCACTCCGTGTACCCGCTCTATACACTGAGCTACTGCCGCACCACTTTACAAGCAAACGCCCCCATGTGATGTAGTGTACATGTTAGATATTGTAGTGACAAATCGAGACTTCGAGAAATCTCTGCGTATGTATGTGCATGTGCGTGTGTGTCTGTGCATGTCTGTGTGTGTCTGTATGTACATGTGTCTGTGTCTGTGTGTGTGTGTGTGTGTGTGTGTGTGTGTGCACGCGCGCCCAGGTAGGTCTACCTGGTGTGCGGCCACGTCGGCCTCCAGCAGAGCGTGCTTCTTCTGCAGGTTCTGGACGCTGGTCAGGTCCTTGCCGTAGTCGTCGGAGGCCAGCTGGCCCTCCACCTCGTACAGCCAGAGCTCGATGTCCTCCACGTTCCTGTTGAACTGCTGCTGCTGGTTGGCCTCACGCAGCTTGATGCCTGCAGGAGGTGAGACAGGCGGTGAGACCCAGGACCCAGAACACATGAAGAACAGGGCACAGTCACTCTGCTATTACCCCACGATCGGCACCTTGTCTACTATTCTGGAGACTGGCAGAGTTCAATGGGACTTCAATCAGAATGTGAGTGTATGTCTAGAGTTTTAGCCAGGTAGAGCGTTAACAAAACTAACCTCGCATCGACTGAGTCATCGCATTTTGAGGGACTAGTTTCTGCCAGTAACCTAGGTAACATCAGTCGGCCGCTGCCTACTACCAAGTATAACGCTGCTGCTGAGACACAAGCCCCTCAAAAAAATTTCTAACATTATTCTATCAACACAGACATTTATATCGATAGTCTGGTGTTATAATTTATTTGCCTCGAGTGTACTGTGGAGTGGTTGAGACTGTTTTTATTAGCAGGCTAGCCAAAACCGTTGACTTGTGCAAGCCTAGCACCAGCGAACTCTGCAACTAGAAGGACTGAACGAAATTTGTTCAAAACGTCTCCAATGATAAATAACACACTGGCTGACTTGGAAATGAGGTGCTATGTCCAAAATTCCGAACTACCCCTTTAAGGAAGGATTCTGCTGAACAAAGCAACGCCGCATGGCTCTGTACCAGCGTTGTGCTCTCATATGCACGTTGTGACAAAATGACGGCCTGCAACATCAACTTTGTCTGCCGCTTATCAAAATCCTGCAAATCCCAGACCAATGACGTCAGCGGTCCGACATTTGCGTTTGCGGTGGGCGCAGCATTTCTACAAAAACAAAATACATAAAACATGAACTTGCGACCGTCCCTCCTGTTGGGTGTACCTTTGAGCTCGGTGGCCTCCAGAAGCTTCTTCCACTGGGAGCTGACCTCCTCCATGCGGCCGGACACCTCGTCCGAGGCGTAGTGCTTCCCGTCCAGCAGCTCCTGGCCCGACTTCTGCAGGGCGTCGATGCGGCTCTGGTTGGCCGACAGCTCGGCCTCGAAGGCCTGGTGCTTCTGGACCTTCCCCTGCAGGTTGGAGGGATCCTGGGGAGGGGAGAGCGGCCAGGGAGAGTGGGGAGAGCAGGAGATGCGTCAGAAGGTGTGTCGACGTGACATCATGACATCAAACCCTCCGTTCACCTGTCCTGTTCCTCTTTCTGGGTCGTATGTTTGCATTTCAATTTTGCGGAGATTCACTTTTTTTATGTACATTTTTGGATTTTAGGTGTTATTGTGCACAGTATCACACAGTTAGTGTCCGACTATAAAAAAAAAGGCACTACTCATTTCTAATGTATCACTATTGCATGGCAAACTCTCACCACACACAAATCCCTACAACGTCTGCATCATTCATCTGGTGGACAAACCGTGAAAAAGGACTCTTACTTTGTAGGCCTCGTCCGTGGCGGTCTTCATCTTCTCGTTGATCCAGCTCTTCAGCTCGTCCGAGTCCCTGAAGAACTGCTGGAGGTGGAAGGAGTCCTCCAGGCCGGCCCGGCGGGACTGGGCGCGCTCGTGCAGAGCGTTGCGGCGGTTCAGAAGCTGCGCGGACACAAGGGAGAATGACACATGAAACACATGGGACACATGAAAGTTACAAAATGGCCGCGTTGTCGTCTCTGGGTGTGTCACCGATCGGTCACGTGATTGTGCATTATAAATGCTGCATCTATTGTTGAGACTACTCTTAACACTTTTACACTCTACACTTTGCCTTTGATAGGTTCTGTGTTTATCTGGGGCTCATACGGGCAGAGTCATAGAGCCCGGTGGAGTCAGCGGCGGTAACTCACCGCGTCTCTGCGGGTGGCCACGTCTTCCTTGGCGTAGTGGTTGTTCTGGATCAGCTTGGTCGCAAACTCATCCAGGGCCTACACACAAACAGAGAGAGAGAGAGAGAGAGACATGGGGACAGAGAGAGAGAGCCTGATTAAACCCTGTGCTTCCATCGACCGAGCCGTGAGTCAACGTGAGCAACGTGAGTGTTGTTCCGCGACGTAAACACAATCAAACATGGGGGGGAAAGAAAGGCTTCAATATCCCCTCCCTCTAAACCGCTGTATTGATAACATCAGCCATCGTCATCCTCGCGACGAAGGGGGGGGGGGAACGATCATCACGCGTGACCACTCACCGTGATCTTCTCCTCCTGGGCGCTGAGAGACTTCTCAAAGTCCTCGTGCTTCTTCAGCAGGGCCTCCACGCTGTCCAGGGAGTCTCCCAGGTCCTCGTTGAGGAGGAACGCCTGCACACACACACACAGTCACATCAATGGTTACCTCTGCTCCATCGATACGCAATAACTTCACTTAATTAGGCCTTTGTATGACTGCTGTTTGCACCGAGAGATGGACTGACACAACTGAAAAGGGGTGATGCCACGCATCAGGCTATGGCATTGGTATCGTCACCGCAGGTGAGACACTTGACACCGAAGACGCGTCTTCCCAACCCAGCCGCAATCAACCGGTTCACTTCTTTAGCGTGTAGGACCCCCGCCTTGCTCGGACATGAGCCCACTCCCACCCACTCAGCCTCCATCATGGGTGTCAGACCGTGAGCACTCCCCCCCACCATCACCCACCTCCTGCTTGCTCATCCAGTTGTCCACCTGCTCCGTGTCCCTGTAGAAGAGCTGCAGGTCCATGCACTGTTCGTACTGCTGCCGGCGCAGCTCCCACAGCTCCAGCAGAGACTCCTTCTCCTCGGAGAGGATGCCCAGCTAGGCAGACACACAGAGAGGTGTTACACAGTGTTTACTGTTGGTGTGATATGGAGTTAAAATGTATGCCCACCATGACTCTGATTGTGTTTATGGGCCTATTTTTGTATTTTTTTGATCGTTTCATTTATATTCAATTTCATTTCATTTCATTTATATCTCTTTCGTTCTACTACTGTCCTGTACTGGCTGCTTTGGGCACCCAAATTTGCCACCTGGGATCAATAAAATATCATCTCATCTAATCTTATTAACACCAACGTCCTCCAATGTGTATGTGTAAAAAAAGAAAGAAAAAAAACAATATTGTAATCACAACTAAATGATGTGTGTGCGTGCATGTGTGTGTATGCGTACACATCCCATACACATGCGTGTATTCATGTGCCTGTGTGTGTGTGTGGGTGTTCTGCAGCGCCTACCTTCTCCTTGACCTCCTCTGAGGCGTAGTGGCCCGTGTTGAGCAGGGCCTGGCCGGCCTCGTCGGTGGCCCTGAAGCTGTCCTCGTGGGCGTCGATCTCTCCCTGGTACAACACAGCAGGCAGGGCCAATTTAACACCTCAAAGGTTCCACACAGCAACACCTGACCGTAGCCATTCATTTGAGTGAGTGAGTGAGTGAGTGAGTGAGAGAGAGTGTGTGTATGTGTGTGTGTGTGTACATGTGTGCGTGTGCATGTGAGCATGTGTCCATGTGTGTGTACATGTGTGCATGTGCGTGTGCATGTGAGCATGTGTGTGTACATGTGTGCGTGTGCATGTGTGTGTACATGTGTGTGTGTGTGTGTATGTGTGCGCCTGTATGTGTGTGTGTGTGTGTGTGTGTGTGTGTGTGTGTGTGTGTGTCCGTGCGCCTATGTGTGTGTGTGTGTGTTTGTGCGCGCCTATGCGTGTGTGTGTGTGTGCGCCTATGTGTGTGTGTGTGTTTGTGCGTGCCTATGCGCGTGTGTGTGTGTGTGTGTGTGTGTGTGTGTGTGTGCTGGTCAGCGGTACCTTGTGTTCCTGGTGGCGGTCCAGCAGGGCCTCTGCTCCGGCCACGTCATTGGCCAGCTCGTCAGCGTTGATCAGCGCCTTCATCTCCGTCACCCAGCTGGTCAGGTCCCTGAAGTCAGCCGTGAAGCGCTGCAGCCTGGTGGGGGAGCACACACACACACACAGGTTACAACACGCAACCACCAGAACCATGTGGACCTAAAACAGGCAGCGACCGGTCCGTACCGGTAGGAGTCGTTGAGGCGGGCGCGGCGCTCGGCCGCCAGGGTTCTGATCTGCTCCCAGTTGGTGACCAGCTCGTCCTTCTTCAGGTGGATCTGGGCGGCGTTCTGCGGGTGCGTCTGCTGCAGGCGCTCCGACTCCACGCCCAGCGTGTTCACCTGATTGGCCCGGGAACAGGAAGTTAACGGCGAGGTTTTAAAACTACACATGGAGTGTGCAGAAAAAAGCTTCTACAGGAGGGTGGTGGATTGAAAATGAATGCTATGGCAAACGCATGTATTGATTTTATAACCAACAGTAATAACAATGAAGACAATGTTTTGATTGTTAGTTACAGTTAGCCATGTTGTACTATAACTATGTTATTAGTACCTTTTTGCTTTTATTAATTTATTTACTATTTGAATTGGTCATATAAGCCTATTGCATAAGCCTATTGGGGTTGTGGTTTTCAATCTCTGCTAAACAATGAAACTAAAACACTATCACTATTGTGGCTTGAGTCGACTCCCTTCCGGCGCCCCCCACCTTGTCCTCCAGGGCGGCCAGGTCCCTCTCCAGGCCCTCATGCTTGCGCAGCAGGGCCTGGACGCTGGCCAGGTCACGGCCAAAGTCATCGGAGGCCATCAGCTGCTCCTTCTCCTTGATCCAGCTGATGGTCTCGTCCACGTCCCTGTTGTCACAAACACAATCACACACACACACATACGTGAGCATGGGCTACCTCCAATCTGTTTATGCAAGACTCCAACTGCGTACTTTTGCGTTTTGAAAATGGCGCCGCCAGTGTTTACGTTGTGATAGTAGTCAAACCGGAAAAGTAATTCCGTAAACGACGTTTCTAGAGGACCAATCGCAGCGCTCGCCGTCTCCGTTGACCGTTAACGGAGTGACGCACACTTGAAAAATATTTCACGCAGCCGGAGACGACGGAGAGGCTCTCCGTCAGGCTCTCGGGCGACGTAGAGGCCTCTCCGTAACCGACGTAGAGACACTTTACGCAGGAGTACAAATTAGGCTAAATGCCCACATGGCAGCGGACACTTGCATGTGCTCACGAAGCACATCAGCGACGGCCAATCATACTTGAGCACCGGAGCTGTGGGGGTGGGGGTGGAGGCCGAGGTGGGGGTGGAGGCCGAGTTGCTGTTGACGGTGTTCTGGCCGTTGTTGGCGAGCGGGGTCTGCGAGGGGTCCAGTGTCCTCGGGACGTTCCCCATGCGGTACCAGATTCCCATGTTGTTCAGTTCTCTGTAAACAACAACGACGACGACGACGACAACACGACAACAATGAGGGTCTCGTGAACCAGCAACCACAACCACTTCTGAAAAGAGCAACCGTTTCCCTGCGGAAAATGTAGTAAACTTAAACCTTCCAACGTTTTTATGACAAACCCTTGACACGCTCGCTCAGTCAGATCATCAAAGAGGATTTTCAAATAGCTACATATAATTGATTCATATTATTTCATATTTCAACAGCTAAAGCATCCTAGAGCAAGGCACTGACAGGCCAGATGTTACCATCTGGTGGTGGTAATTGAGTGGTTACATTCACATTTACATTTAGGGCATTTAGCAGACGCTTTTATTCCAAGCGACTTACAATATGTACATTTGTTAGAAGATGGTGAAAGATTTCATTGCCGTTAATGCAGTAAGAAAGTCACCAGAACAAGCTTCAAGCACGTGGTCAAACGACATTTGCCGAAACACAGCAAACCCGTGTTGAGAGGGCCAGGGGCTGCTGGTGCTGCTGCTGGTGCTGCTGCTGCTCACCCTATGAATGTGTACTGTGGCGGTGCCTGTCTGGATCGCCCCAGGATCCGGATGTCACAGATGGCCGCCTCTGTGGAGTCCCGGGGGATAAACTTGATGCAGAGCCGCCGCTTCCGAAAGGCCTGCTCCTCTGTGGAGCGACAGACGGATGCGAGACGTTGAGAAAGTACAATGAAAATGTGAAAAATGTCAAATAGAATAAAGATCATGTCGTTTGTTGAGAAAAATGTAAACCCTATCTTGGTAGGTTTTGGGGCAACAGCGGCCATGTTAAGTCAGCCTAAGGGAGTGTAAAGCCTGTAATTGATAGTCCACATAGGCATGTGAGACTTGGAGCATTGGAGACTAAGTGCTGCCTGTTTTCAGTGTGTAATGTTACCTTGGGTTAATTAGCTGTGTTTCTAATTGCATTACAAGACCAGATCCTACCTGAATCAGGAGTGGGTAAATTCTTCATTACAAACCAGGCTTTGCCCCGTCTCTGGTATAAAACATAAGGGGGGTGTCTCTGTTGGCATGACCAGATTGTTTTACTCACGAGTGTCTACGGTTTCCTGGATGGGGATGAAGCCAACAGGTAGGGTGTCTTTAATGTCAATCAGCTTCATGTCCACCAGCACGTTACCCAGGTGGCTCTGTAGACAGGCACAGTAGGAGGGAATGAACAACCATCAGTAAGACTTTTGTACAGTGAACACAGCATGATGCCTTTCCACTGTCCACAACACAACTTGGTTATGATTTAGTTAATCACCCTGATGCTGACATTTCGTTAGGCATTTGTTACTTTATCGGGTCGAGACATAATAGAAGAGAGGAGAGGACTTTTCGGTCTTCATTGGTCATTCTCAGTATTTTTTAGATATGGGAATGAGATTTGTTCTCTGCATCTGACCCATCCTATGGTACATAGGAGCAGTGGGGTTGCTATGTTCAGCGCCCGGGGAGCAAGTTGGGGTTCAGTGTCTTGCTCAAGGACACTTGACTAGGACTAGGACATGCAGCCAGTTTGGAAGTGGGGATCGAACCACCGACCCTACGGTTAGTGGACGACCCGCTCTGTCCACCCGCTCTACCCACTGAGCTACTGCCGCCCCTAGCTCACAATGATGGCGTTTTCAGGTTGGTATGTTATAATATGTTTCACATATTCATACTGCCACTGTCGGGCCCCCTCATCAGTCACCCTTTATGTTTGTCTGGCAGTTTCACAAACATTGAACCAATGAAAAGTATCAAAAAGCGCTTGTGACTAAATCACAGGTCTCCATTAGATCCTCATTATTGAGGGCGAAATGCTCCCGGCTCCCGGCTTCACTCGACTGCAGGAGAACACACAGGCAGTCTCTGGCTGTGTGCAGTGCCAGCGCTGCGATGCAAGGCTCGATAAAAGAACGGGTTGTTTGAAGTACAGCGTTTTCTTTACTCAAGCAACACTAAGTCTATAAAGGCTGATGTTTGATGTATTCAAGGCGTCAGTGCAGCGATGGGTGTGGAGAACATTTCAAAGTGTAAAACTTGGCTGATATCATCGTATGTAACAACTTTATATTCACATGGGATAACATGTATAATGCGTTGTATAAAGAGTTGCTGCCACTTACATTTTCTTTGGAGAACACTCTGGTGAAGCAGAGGTAGCGCGTCACCTTGGACTTAAACAGACCATCTTTCCACAGGTCTGCATCCAACCCATCTGTCGTCGTGGAAACCTATGGGCAAGATTAGTCAGGTCAGAGGTCACATAAGGCGGCAGTCGCTCAGTGGACAGAGCGGGTCGTCCACTAACCATGGGGTCGGCGGTTTGATCCCCTTGATCCCCCCTCCTCCTCTGTCCACATGTCGAACCCCACAAATGTACTGATTTTAAGTCGCTTTGGACAAAAGCGTCTGCCAAATGCCCCTTTACCCTTCACCCTTTACATCATGTTAAAATTCTACTCAAAACTACAATGAGATTTGTATTGGTTCTCATTGAGAGAGGGCGGAAGCAGGAAATAACATTGTCTTTTGATATATGATCAAAATCCAAGTTAATCACCAAGGCTACAGATAATACCTTGGCAATTTCACAAACCACACATAATAAACCACTAGCTACATAAATGTGATGATGTATCCAATATCAGAGGTGTTTTTGATTGTCTATGTCCAACAAAATATGTTCAGGAATTACAACAGCGATGGCTTCTCCTGCTCAACTAGGCTGACCGGCTCTGTTTGTGCGTATTGATATCATTCAATACGTCAAGATAACAACCTCATCAAATATACATGACATCAATCTTGCGATGGTGCTACTTTGGTGTGTGCCACACTCACCACATCATATCCAGTCGGAGCCCTGTTCCGGGACGCCACTACGCCCACCCCAGTGATGGGGTCCATGGGCATCTCTGGCAAGGCATCCGAGAGTTCCCGAACTTCAGGCATTTTACGACACTTCTGATAAGAGCACAAATTAAAAACACCAAACACCGATTATAATTCAGATAGTGACAGACGGAAAGGCTTGCTGCGGTTAGGCTCTAACACGTTATGCAAAATAGCGGACGGAGGGCTTGTGAAAGACAAAGAAGAAGTTAAATGAGCACTGACAAGCCTCTATGTGTTATGGGGTGACTGCTAAAAGTGAGTAAAGGGGTTAGAGCCGGCTGCACATTCCATCTTTTGTGAATCAGGTTACCTATGGAGGCAAGCAGCAGTCTACGTCAGTGCAATGAAACCCGTTCGCCTTATTTACAAATTCAACTCAAGTCGAATTAGTTTGTTGACAACATACAACTGTATAATTACAGTTGGGCAGAGAAATACAATACACAACAGAGGACGGAATAAAGACCTAATAACACCAATGCCGAAGCCAAATGCAAAACTACTGTGCTGTTTGAAGAATGGATATTATATTATTTTTCAGCTAATGGTCTTTAACTGACGGTGGTGTACCCGAGTATTTAGTACATTACTATTTACCCGACCACAACAAGACATTCCGACGGCAGCAGGTTTACCAGTCAATAACAGGGTTTCAAAGGCATGTCAACATCTGCATACGATCACGTTACACATTTGCTCGCCTCCATGACAACAAATGAAATTAATACTCAATAAAAAAAAATCCTTACTCGCGAATCAGAGTTCCGGCGTTTAATACAAAGGCAGCTTTTCATCCCCAGCGCAGGCCGCGGTGTGGTCTGAGGGTGCCCCCCGGATACTGCCGAGAGCCTACGAGCGGCGGTGGCAGCCTACCAGCTAGCAGCTAGCCGCTACATGCACCTAGCGTCTAGAGCTAATGGTTTCCTTACCCGTCCCGGCGGTTATTTTTTAACGGGTTGCTTTACGGGAAGTTTAGATGCTTCGTTGTAGTCTTTGCTGTTTAGAATGGGCACGGCGACGGCGAGTGCATACTTCCCGATTGTTTCAGGCCTTTAGCCTTGTTGGACTGGCGTATTCAGGGGGAATCCTTTGCGTCGCAGGCCGCACTGGAACGTAGTCCTACCGCCCCCTATGCGTGCAGTTAATGTGATTAATGCACTAAGCGATTAAAGTTTAATGGAATAAAGAAGTACAATTACACGTAGACCGACATGATGCAAACTGGCCGGCTTATGTATTACTATAGAAGCGTTTATCACATATATTAAAATGCGTTTTTTTCTCGCTCTTGTTTGGAACAAAGACTAATACATTTTAATTAAAATGCATGAATGGCCGACATATAACTAACACATTACTTACATTTGTATGTATTTAAATATATATATATATGTTAAGGTGTTATTGTAGGTGGTGCAATTAATGTAATGTAGGCCTATCATAAAAAGGTGTGACTGTGATGAAGAACTGCTACAGACCTAATGACCTTTACAAAGGGTGGTCACAGAACAGGCAGATAAGATTATAGTCATGAAGTGTGGTTGACTTAAAAAAAAACAAAAAAACAAATGCATGACTTCAAAACCAAGGTGCTGGTTCAGTTGATAATATATACAGTATTATTCTATGTTCCACATGCAGAGTGAAACATTAACTTTTCCACCATGCTGTTCAACCAGCCTTCTGAGGATTAACTTCTTTACCACATCCCTTCGTGGGGGGAAAAAAATGCTTCCTGGTCTTTGAATGTAAATTTAGGATTTACTTTCCCAACTATGCTCCCTTGGACTCATGTGAGACATCTGGCTTATAGATGTGGCTCAGATGTCTGTTCAGGCATAGGATCCTATAGCAGGAGAGCCATAGGCGTATTTCTCTAACTCTAACTATCTAAATTGTGAAAACATTAAACTATTCACACGCACACGCACATGCACATCGATTAATCCTAGCTATCTCCTAAACCTTCCTCTTCTCAATTGTTGGGGACATGTGTCAATTCAGGATGTTTTCTTTGTGTTAGACCATGGAACTGGTCTGCCAGCTGTTTTATGTCTGTGCAGGTCTCCCTCCTCAAATCTGTCAATACAAATATGTCAATTCTCTTGTCTTGTTTGACTTTCCTCCTTGGACATGATACTGGGTTGCAAAAACAAACAATGCTTGGCCAATTTACCTGAACATTTGTAAGTAACATGTTTGTAAAACAAATGAATGTTAGATGTTTCCTTGAATATGAGGCTCTAGAAGTCCATCTATAATTTAAGGCCATACAAATATGACTGATCATGACTGATCATTGCTGACCCACGACTGCACATCAACATCCAGCTCCAACATCTTTATCAAGTTTGCGGATGACACGACTGAGGTGGGTCTCATCAACAACGGCAATGAGATGATCTACAGGAGTAAGGTGAATAGGCTGGCTACGTGGTGCAAAGACAACAATCTCCGTCTGAATGTGGAGAAGACGAAGGAGATTGTTGTGGACTTCAGGAGAATGCACACAGGGACCACAGGTGCAAATTAGCTGTTTAGCTAACCCTGGTATAGAACCTGCTCTATACATGGTCCCTGTTAACAAAAACCAATAAACTAAACTAAAGAGTACATTTGTCAGACGAAGGTGAAACATTTCAATGCTGCTAATACAGTAAAAAAGTCACCGGACAAAAGTTTCAAGCATTTCAATTTACTACACAGGCAAGAGCCCTATATGGGATCTACGGGGTCCATAAGGACATCATCACGTAGAGTGTGTGTGTGGGGGCGCGTGCGGCCCGGCCCGTGCGGCCCAGCATGTGCGGCCCAGCGTGTGTGGGGCCCAGCGTGTGCGTGGCCCGGCCCATGCGGCCCAGCATGTGCAGCCCAGCATGTGTGGCCTAGCATGTGCAGCCCAGCGTGTGCAGCCCAGCGTGTGTGGCCCAGCGTGTGTGCGGCCCAGCGTGTGCGTGGCCCGGCCCATGTGGCCCAGCGTGTGTGTGGCCCAGTGTGTGCGGCCCAGCGTGTGTGGCCCAGCGTGTGGGGCCCAGCGTGTGTGGCCCAGCGTGTGCGGCCCAGCATCTGCGGCCCAGCGTGTGTGCGGCCCGGCCCATGCGGCCCAGCGTGTGTGCGGCCCGGCCCATGCGGCCCAGCGTGTGCGGCCCAGCGTGTGCGGCCCAGCGTGTGCGGGCCCAGCGTGTGTGTGGCCCAGCGTGTGCGGGCCCAGCGTGTGGGGCCAGCGCCTCCTACCCGCGCCAACGCGTCCTCCTGCTCAGTCTTCACCCCAAAGCGTGGCAGGGCCGAGTTGGACAGGCTGGAGCTGTGCGTGAGCTTCTTCACGCCGCTGATGTGACACATGGGCTTCTCGCGCTCCCTCAGGGTCGGCGACGGGATCTCCACCTCGTTTTGCTTATCTGCAGCAGAAGAAGAAGAAGAAGAAGAATTACTCTTTTGATCCTGTGAGGGAAATTTTGGTCTCTGCATTTAACCCAATCGTGAATTAGTGGAAATACACTCAGCACACAGTGATGGTGAG
>JAOPUI010000106.1:4619660-4633883 GCA_027123135.1 Urophycis floridana | reverse complement strand
CTCCCAAAGAGTACGAGAGTCCATGTATGTCACAGGACATGTATCGACATGTTCAATATGTCGGACATGTCGACCATTTTAAATCGAAGCGGTTCCTAAATAATCGATCCGAAATATTGATTACTTGCATCATGTGAAAATGTAATGACCACTTTATTTTTAGTTTTATGTCCACGAGTCTAAAAACAGTAGAGCCAGTAGCTAGCGGGTGGATCTGGTGGGCGACAGGGACGGCGGGCTGAAAGGAACCCTGTGTGTGTTGTGTTGTGCCGCAGCCCCTCCGGGGCCAGCTCCTGTCACGGGTGTGCCGAGGCGGGGAGCGTCACCATCGAGGGCCCCCTGCGGAGACGGACCCTCCTGAAGGAGGGACGGAAGCCCAGGGTACATGCAGCCGGTCACACTTCTTAAGAACTTAAGAACTGACCTTCCAAGCGAATGTGTTCTCTGTGCCTGTGGAGTGATGCTCCGGATGGAACAAAGTAGTCTGTTTTTTTTATTAATTTTTAATTAAATTATTTTATTTTATTTTTTTATTTTTTTGGGGGGCAGCCGCGGCCTACAGGTTAGGGCTTCGGACTTGTAACCGGAGGGTTGCCGGTTCGAACCTTGACCAGTACGAACGGCTGAAGTGCCCTTGAGCAAGGCACCTAACCCCTCAATGCTCCCCGAACGCCGCTGTTGCCAGCTCACTGCCTCGGGATTAGTGTGTGCTTCACCTCACTGTGTGCCTCACCATTACTGTGTGCTGAGTGTATTTCCACTAATTCACGATTGGGTTAAATGCAGAGTCAATTCTTCTTCTTTAAAAGGATTATGAAGGAACCTCTTTTCAGCGCAACGTGAGACAATCTGGACGTCTAGCCCAAGACCTAGTTTCTCCATCGAGTTTGAATTAATTTACACACGGCTTGGACAAAGCTTGGGCCGACTTGGTCAAACTGGAAATGCGTAAACACACCATGTTAGGTGATTTTAGGTTAGTTATTTTAGGTGAGGTTAGTTTGTTTTATTCTTTTGTTAGTATTTACAGCGAGTCCATTGTCAAGTTTCTCAAGAACCCGCGCTGGAAATTGAAATCACATTGTCAGTACAGTTATTTAAAAAATGCTGAAATACTGGTTTGAATGTGTTGCAGTTGTCATCGTGGACAAGATTTTGGATCGCTCTGTCTGGTTCCACACTGACGTTTTATGGAGCCAAAGCTTTAAGGGCCTCTGAGAGGAAGCACGTAAGCACAAGCACACACACAACCACGCATGGTTTCGGCAGTAGTTAATTGTGGGTCCAGTCCATAGAATACTAACTCTGACACATACAACCAACAGTACAAATCCAGCCCCTGTAAAAAGGTGTGTGTGACGGGATGGATCGCGGTTCTGCCCGACGACCCAACCAGACCCAACATTTTCCAGCTCAACGACCCGGACAAAGGTCTGACCGTTTCTTTTTAAAAATGATTTATTCTGTTTTACACAAATGTTCACGGACAACGAAATCTAAAAGTCGTCCCCCCCAAAACCTCCCTTTCGCAGGCAATGTTTACAAGTTCCAGACAGGATCCAGGTTTTCAGCAATTATCTGGCACAAGAACTTGGAAGAGGCTAGCAAGAGCAACCGACCTCAGGTACGCTGTTGGCGTGTCGGTCGAAGGCTCAGTGTGGCAGCAAAACGCGCTCTTTTCCTCCTGAAGTCCGGAGATGAAACAAGACGCTGGGCTTGCGTGGCGCCCCGTGATAACGACGACGACTGTTGAAAAGCGGTCTGTGTGACCGAGGCCCCGTGGCCTGAGCCCACTAGACAGGCTGTCCCGCGAGCAGCGTCGCTCTGTTGTGGACGCGATATCTCGCGGGGAGGGCAAAGGATTATGGGACGACTGGCGTGCGAAGCGGGGGCTGGCGGTACCGTGAAAGGGGCGGGACAAATCTTTGACATTATGCAAATGAATGCCAAGTGTGCGGTTTGTTATTGGCCATGTGATTGAACGATGGTTATCCAGGGAGTTCACTTACTTTGACGACGTCATCAATTCCCACAAGCAGTGACTGGAGGGGGTGAGGGGTGATGATACTGACGAGTCTGGTGGGGCAGGGGAGCGAGGATTTGTTTTCAGTGTCAAAGGATGAAGCCAATTTCTTTAGTCCCAAGTCGTATATATTTTGGAGTCTTGGCATTTCAGACCCTAAGCATTCTTTTGAAATGTAAAATATGCATTGGTATTCTCCATTGTTATTTGCCTTTTTTTTTTGTCTCAACAGATACCAACCAACCTCATGTCATTTGAATAGAAGGGGAACCTGCCCAGTGGGATTTGCTGTGCCAAACTAATGAAGAATGGAAACGGTGGAGTGGGGCTTTCTGGAATAGGAGCGTGGACACCAATCCAATGTTTCATATTGTGACATGTAACATACTGAAGCTCTTTTTAATGCCAGATGCGTGTGCGCACGCACACAGACCCCCACCCACACACGGATGCTTTGTAGTATCTTTGTAAAGACTTAAGTGTATAAATGAAGGCAAGACAATGACAGAACCAAGTCATGAAAACAGTAGCAAAGTTGCTATGTTCCTATTTTCCTTTCACTTTTCTTGTTTCTTAAGTGTTTGTGTTGCTGCTATAAACGTGTGAGCAAGCACCTTTTTGGCCCACATTGGGTTGTTTCTTGGGCAGAAGATACTTCAATGCACAAATGTGGACGACAGTGTTAGTGGATGATGGTGGATGGTAGGACTACAGCTTGAACTGTACCCACTGCTGAGTTGGGGTTAGACTGTCATTTGATCTTGAACCCTGTGCCTCAAAATGTAGTTGTGTTGAATAGAAGATTAAAGGTCGAAAATACACAGTAAAAGAAAGGCATTGCATATAAGTTGCTATATTTATCTATGAAGAAAAAAACCAACAAGGATTCATCATCTGCTTTAGACACCTGAACCAGGGTGATCCTACAAGAGCAGTCGTGAAACTAACATTGATGCGTATATGTATAATACAAAATGATAATTGTTGATTTTTTTATAACCGGCTACGATTTATTTTCTATGGTAAGCAAAAATTTGTCAAACACTGGAAAATTCTATCTGGTCTAATTTGCACTGACATTCAAAATATTTCCATTTTACCATTCCATTTACTATCCTGTGAAACAATGTGACAGCCATCATGATGTGATGTGATTTGTTTTAAACATAAATGTTTAATTGGATGTTTTGATTGCTTGTCATGGATGGAGCTCATCAGATCACTCATTGAGTAGAGAGGAGTCTTTTTTCAATCAGTTAACTACACTCCTTACTAACCAATGGGTAAAAAGTGATCTTGCTCTATAATTCTGGATTAACTGACTTTCTTCAGGAAAGAACAAATTGGTAGAATTACGCTTCAACACGTAGAATACATTTCTTCTTAAAAAAAATACAAAAACAAACGTGATCTAATGAAAGCCATATTTCATGTTCCATATTCTTTCGTGAAACCCTGAAAATTGGCAATTTATTTATGTTAATGATTTAAAACGAAATATTTTGGGAAAGACAATGACGGTCCTCTGTTAAAAATATATTTTTTCAAAAATGTATGTATTGTTCGGTGTACTAAAAAGTATATAATGTAATGTTTGCTTTGAAGTATTATGTTATTGTTCGAAATGAAGGCGAGCAATTAGAAAAGGGAAAGTTGGTGTTCTTCGACTGCATCCCAGACTGCACTTGGAATCAATCGCGCCCTTGGTTTCAAACCACTGTGGAAAACCTTTAGACGGTCTGCAGTTGCACATCATCAAACAAGAACATCATCTACATTGTACAATTCCAAAAAAATGTGAAAGACTAAACGCCAGAATCACTTTTGACACAAATTAAGAACAAAATATTTGCTCTTGTTTCATTATATTTTTGTATTCACTCTTGCGCTGATTCAGTGTTTTTTCATTAATGACATTGCAGCTTTGACTAAATTCCTATTTTGATGCAGTTCAAGTAAGCTCTAGCCAAGAGGTATTTATCCCAAGGGTGCAGTGCAATCGTTGATAATGCCTTGCCCAATGCCTCTGTTTTTGGTACTTAAAATTAATAGAATTCTGGTGTGTTGCTGCATGTGCCAGTATTTTAAAACCCAACCATCTTTAGTTTTAACTCAACCTCAATGTATTAGGATAAGCCAGCCAAAATATTTCGGATCAGCTTTTACTTCATATTTCCCATGGTAATATTTTTGTCCTATTGACTGTACAAACATTTTATCAGTGTAGTTTCAATCAATTTTGGAAAATAACATTTTAATTTTTGGTCCTTATGAAGTATTAGAAATGTTGCAGTAATTCGCTAGAGAGAACAAAATGTGTTTCTTTAACTAGCTTATAATTTTATACTCTTATGACATATGCTGTTGTACAAATGAACTGAAGAGGGAGGATCAGATGTACTGTGGAACATTGCATGTATTTTGGAGTCTCTGGTGTCTGTAGTAACTGTGAAAAGGATAACCAACTGGTTGTGTAACTAATTATTTTGCTAGGTTGTTTCTTACCATGGCATTACTGTACATTGCTGTATTTTTCAGCTTCCAACAGATACTGAAATGTAAATAAAAACTTCTGTATAGTAATTAATTGGCAAACAATGACTTACTTTATGTGGTTCAGGAAATCTGTATAGGCCAATCTTTGGCAAATTATGCTGCTTTCATCTGTAATGTTTTAGTTTCATGGACACATTGCAGTTAATTCTGCAGTGTAAATGAAAAGATGCAGGATATGGGCTAATGGCAGCTCTAAGTTGCGGCCATTTTTATTGGTGCCATTTAGCTCCCCCATTGAAGATTATATTGAGACAGTACTACAATAGAACCCTCTATTCAACAGAAATTGAGCTGGCTGGATCACCTTAAAAAGGGTACAGTTATTCCATTAGTCTATAGTATAGACTATAGTATAGTATAGTATAGACTATACTCAAAAACACATTTTCCCACCACTCCTAGCCTATAGTTTTCATGGAGAATGTGGCTTTCAAAAAGTGTCTGACATTTCTGATTTCTGATCAATTCCAAGTGCAGAACTGTAGCTTCTTTTGAAGTATTTCTAAACGTTAACTGGACTGGTGAGATACCTTGAAGCAAATACACCGTACAAGTCAAATATATAAATGATACATAGAAAATGTATTTTGTTTTATTATGGTTAAAGCCTCTTAGGCTTCAGACCACAGCCACGATGTTATTGCAATGTGCCAGATCAATCAAAATATTAGTTTGAAACATCAAATCTAGTGAAAAGGCACGTCACTACATTTCTCACACTGACTTTAAGAACAAGCATCCCATAGGAAAGGTAAACGCCATCATTGGAGTTACATTACCCGACAGCAATGCACAAAAAGTAACTTGACAGAAGGTGGTCCTTTGAAGCGTAACGTCCTAAAGCAGAGTTTGTCAAAGTCAAAGGAGATTGGACATGCTAGATCCGCTGTTTACGGCAGATTTCTCAAAATTGAGTTGACTTCATATTGTTTGGCCATCAAGCTCACCAATGAGGTCTATTGTATTCAAGAGAACATTCCATCCATTCATATTCTGCAGAGCTTTTATTTTTTTTACTGTATATTTCTTTGTAGTAAACTGAAATGAAAGACGTCGGCACATTCATTTTAATTACTAAAACAAAGTTTTTACTAAAAACGTTTTTCCCCACTCTGCAACAATAACTGGTGCAAGGAGCTTTTTTTTTCCTCAGAGCGATATATTTTCTCATCTCTTTTTACATCTTTTAAAGTTTGACAACATTTTAGCAACTCGTGTCATTGTTAAACATTAACTGACTAAAGAGACGTTTACGTTCGTTAAGGACTCTGTAGAGGTACCTCAGTTAGTCAATTTCAATAGCTTTTTAATGTCTACTCCTTTGAGAGACGACGTGTCGATTTTGATGTAAACCCCCCCCCCCAAACCACTTACACTTTGGTCCTTACATCCATACATTTAACTTGACTGAGGATTTCCATATGTTCCAAAAAACAAAACAAAAATGTTGTAAATTTGTAAAAGCAGTTTGTTACCTAGCCATATAGGTGTCCGTGTATATCCATGTCGGGTTCATCCGTTTTCCTTCCACAGAACTAAATGAATGCTATGGTCGGGCATGCTTGTGGCGAACACAAGTCCAGAGTCATTGTCCCCGTCTAGTCCGTTAAGCCAGGAAGTCACGCCAGCCAGAAAGCTGGAGCCTCGTTTTGACTTCCTGTAGGCCGGTAGAGGCCACCGGCCTGATATGGCCTCTGTCCTCAGGTCCATCACGTAAAGAAAGTGGTTGTCGAAAAGGAGGGAAAACACCTCCCCGAAACTGAGCAAGGAGAGATTAGCAGGGTCCGGCATCTTGATCACCCTGGCAACAAAAAAAGACGTGACGGAACAAATTAGAAAAAAAACGCAAAAAAAAAACAACAAAACGTCCTTTTTTTTTTTTTTTCTTTTTCTCCAACCTCAAGCTACACCTCGACGCCCTACATGCGGGCAGGAGGTTTGGGAATGCGTGAAGCCATGCGGGACACAAACACACAAAAAGAAAGAGGAGAACAAAACAAAAAAAAAACAAAAGCAACGAAAAAAAAGGGGTACCTGATGATTTCAAAACTTGAGAAATCCCACTGGTAGACGCCCAGGTCCGAGCTACACACGATGTAGCGCCCGTCAAACTGCAGTCGCGGCTGAAGGGTGACGCTGCGGTCCTCGGACACGGTCAGCGTCTTCAAGCACTTGCAGTTGATCTCTCTCCCTAACGGCCACACCTGGTGGGGGAGGATGGGGGAGGACCAGCCCTGGCTTTAAGGCGGCGCAGCAGACAACGTGCGGCGCGCTACAGAGTGAGGTGGTGACAGCGGGGTGTGCTAGCAGGGGGGACGACTTTAGGGTTTTAATGTCCCGTTTTCAAGAGGCCGCGGCTAAGGTATAGTCGGATGGAACGCAAGCCATAAGTCTGATCCGCCGGAGTGAGACGGTACACCTCGGGACGTGGCTCGGCACAGATGGGAGCGTTTAGACTGGTCACGGAAACACAAATGGTTTGGCTCGGCGCGGCCCAAAGGGACAATGGAAAAGGGCCGTAGGTCATCAAAGTCCTGACTCTACATTAGGTCCTCCATCTCTCTCTCTGAGGTCCTTTTATAAAAAGGTAACCAAAAAGGATCAAACCATATGAATGAATGGAAAAATTACTTTATAGTCAGACTGTTTCCAAATATGAGATAGATAGATGGATACTTTATGAAGCTTTTTTTTTTTAGAACAAAATGGATCTGCTGAAACTCTTTTCATGTAAAATGACGGTCAGATTCTCCATTAGGAGAGGAGCTCTGTTGGTAGAAGCAATGAAAACATTGCAACATCGTAATCAAAACCTTGCCGAGCAAGCGCCCATCATAGTCAAACTGCTGTATGCGTGTAAACACACTGACTGAACATTACATCAGCAGCAAATGGCAAGCGTGTCTCAGTGCTGGCAGTTTTCGTATTCTTGCACCCGATGAGGTGACATCGAGTCTGCGTGGGATGCAAAGCTCCCTAAAGAGATTCTACCACCGTTACATAAAGACCTCGATGAATTTGAAACACAGGCTGTGAGAATTGTGTGACGAGGGGGACAAGAGAGAGACATCACCTTAATTTCATACTTATCAGCGCTAAGCAGGATATAGTCCCCGGGACTGTGCATCATGGACTCCACCTCGCTCTTCTGCAGTATCACCTGGACACACAAAAGCCCCCCCCGCCCCCGTCGTGGTCAGTGCCCGCACATTGAAGCATGTCCGTCACCCACAGCGTTCATCACATTACACTCTTCCCATTCATTCTTTAGCTTGACGTCGTTTGGCAGAGAGACAGACTGACTGACGCGGTCGTCCTCATACGTCGGCAGCACGGCGAGCCGTCGAGGTGGTCTGCGTGTACGGCTCTCGATGGTTGAACCCCGTGGTTGCTCCGCGGACTCACTTTGGTGACCCACTCCGTGTGGCCGGTCAGCGTGTTGAGGCAGGCGCCGGCCGACATGGACCAGATCTTCACGGAGAAGTCGGCGGAGCCGCTCACCAGGATGTCCAGGTCGTCATTGTAGTCCACGCTGAAGACTAGACGGAGGAGGAGACGGAGGAGGGGGTCAAGGGTCACCGATCGGTACCATCTCACACGAATACCAAATCTGCGAGTCCACAAATACAATACAAACCACGTATCTCTGACAAAGTCTCGGTTAAAGAGTGGAAGCGGAACCTGAGGGAGTTCTCTCAATTACATTATCACAGAGAGAAGTGTCAAGGGGTCAATCCTCTCGTCTGGGAGCCAAAGCAATATATATTCCAAGCCAGAATAAAAGCATCCCTCACCGGCATCCTCCCAAAGTTGGAGAACAGGAGACATTTAACAAATGACGCAGAGACGGTCATGCTTCAGCAACCGGAGGAATTCTGGCAGCAGAGTCAGCCAGCAATTTGCATTACAGTCACATAGCTCAACCCCTACATTGATATATCAGAGCATCTAACAGACTCATTGGCATCCAATTATACAAATGTACCCTTTTAAAAGATGTTTGTCAGGTGATAGTGGTGATGGACCAAATGAATGGTGACCATGCAATTGTTAAAGGTATACAATCTGTGTTCGATGCTTCTAGCAAGGTAGGCAAGATAGTAAAATGCAATCTGAACCTAATTACAGTAAGACGAGGCCTTGTTTGACCATCTTCCAAACGCCTATTTGGAACCTAATCTGTGCTAATAGCAGATACAACGACCGCTACACAAACCCCAGGGCTCATCCTGTACCAACCTGCTCCAGTGTGGCCACGAAACTGCAGGATCTTAGCCCCCGTGCTCCACTCCCAGCATGCAATGGTGTTGTCAAAGGATCCGGTCACCAGCTTCTGCTCGTCAAATTTCACCGTGGCACAGGTGTGGGTCTGAATCCCATAGATGCACTGCCCAGTGCGGACGTCCCACAGTTTGGCAGAGAGGTCATCAGAACCTGAGAAAAGGGTGTAATTACTGGAAAATCCAACCCCCTTTGCAAACAACAAGCCCCATGGAAGAAAGGGACTGTATGCACGGATCTGCGCTCTAACCCCTTGAACACGAGCTTTAAGAGCACTTGTTGCATTCACCGAAATCCTCCTACGCACAGCACTCTTAATAATTGCTTTTTCTTTGCCTGGTGCTGTTGAGGTGGCACTCTCGTACGAGTCGTAGGCACGCACCCAAGTAAATTCAGAGAAAGACGTGCAGACGCATGATGACGCACGATGTGTGACGTTTCAAGAACATCACAAAATGTCAGCCGAGCGGCTTGTGGAAATGAGCGCGGGAGCCCACGCCATCATCGAGATGCACTTCACCAATCCCAGGTGGGGGCCTGTGCGTACCCGTGCACAGCAGGCCGTCCTTGTAGTAGAGGGCGTAGACGCGGGCGCTGTGGCCGATGAGCGAGGACGTCTCGAAGGCTTCCTGGTCGCTCAGCTGCGTCATCCGCAGCTTGGCCTTCAGGTAGACGCCCTTCCAGTGCGTGGCCTCCTGGATGGACTCGTCGATCTGCCAGCCCAGCTCCCGACACACGCCCTGCCAGACCTCCGTGCAGGAGTTGATCACCTGAACGGGGCAATGAAGGGACCCATGACACAAAAACCCAAAGCGTGCTATGGAAATGGAGAAAATATTCATTTGTCATCATCTATGATACATACTGCTGAACTATTTAAAAAAAAAAAAAACTAAGGTCATTAAGAAATGATATGAAGAGTAAACAAAAATACAACTGAATTGACCGCACCAAGCAAAACAGTTATCGGATTGCATTTCTCACAACAAGTCAATCACGTTTGTACGCAAACGTAGGCAATACTGAAATATCAAATGCAATATCGGTGTGACCATGACTATCAGATCCTTGAAATTGCAATAACACAGGAATCACCCAAGAAAAAAACGATCACACACAAATTTGCCGAAAACTGCTGTTACTGGCTTTTAAATCTCAACATTACAAAGGCCACGTACAGAAGTCCACAAGCCGTACATAGAGACTGCTTTAAAGTGACCCTGAACACAATCAAAGCTCTCCGTCTTCTGCGTAACATTCAGCAGGTCAAGGTGTGGACAGAGGCAGCGAGCTGCTAGGTGAACGGGTACAACAGAGCCATCCATCAGCGTCTCCTTCATTTACACTTGCATGTTTCGTTCACGTGGACAAAGTCCACTGGGAAGACTGCAAATCTACCGGATAAGACGCAGACAAAAGCGGCAGCGGGTACAAGTCTGTGCACGAGTGTCAATGCAGATCTTCCCAGAGCCGTAGAAGGAGAAGCATAAACCATCTACCTGTTGCACACCAGTGAATAATTTATAATGAAATGCATCAACACAACAAATAATTTAATCTGGTGATATTCTAATTCAACAACTATCCATCATCGTCCTGTTTAAAGTGCGCCAACAACACAACACATGATATCCAGATTTCTGACAAGCTGCCATTGGCCGACGTCTCCCAGGTTCACCCAAGCTACGGCGAACCACTGCAGCAGAAAACCATTCGGCGCCACATTTTACACTAGTCCTGAAACCAGGCATCGTAATACCAATGCCGACAGGTGCGCGGTGACGAGTACCTTGTTCCACTGCTTGCACACCAGGCAGCAGGTGAGCAGCGTCTGGGGGTCCAGCCAGTGCAGCAGGTAGAAGGTGAGCTCTAGCGGCAGGAGGCGCAGGAAGTCCCTCTTCAGCAGCGTCTCCAGCCCATTGGACAGGTGGCGCAGCTGCACGGCGCCGCTCAGCGAGATGAGCTGGTCCAGCGACTGGTTGCGCTGCGGGTCGTTGAGTGTAAGGAAGGAGGCGGAGACCGACTCCAGCCACGCCTCAAAGGCCGCCTTCTCCATGGGCACATGGGAGCGATGACTGGGTGGTGAAGATAAAGCCCAAATGTTACGCTCACTGTCGGCCCGTTGACTGTGGGTTAGTGAATACAGATAGAGAGTTGCAATTGGTTATGAAGCACATCAACAGGAGGCGTTCATGATGCGCACAGTGAAATGGAATCATTATCCCAATGACTGCATATCATAATAGTTATATCTTGATGACGTAGCATTGCAAAATTAAGAAGACCTTTCGGTCCGCCGTCCCGACAGTTAGTGGACGACCCGCTCTACCAACTAAGCTACTGCCGCCCAAAATTCTGTGTTGTAACTGTGATCAAAATGTTGCGCTACAGCTTTATAAATCATTGGTTTTCAACCAGGTTCCAGTCAACCCTTCTGAACAAAGACTGTCTGAGTATAATGATCATTGATCAATAATCTTCAGTTATCTCATTGCCATTGAAAATAATGTGTTGGTTGACTGGATGACAATCCAACCAGCGTTCATTTTATGTAACTGGTAGAGGAATAGTCCTAAACAAAAACAAAATGTCAATGTTGAGGGCCCAAATTGAGTCACTGCAATAAAGTCACACATGCGTGCAATCCATGTTACGTTGCAAACACAAATCCATACGAAAATAATGTTCATCCAACAGTGGGTGTTCCATCACACAGCTGTGTCAACCATTGATTGAAATGTTATGGCATAGATCGAAATTTTATGGCATGTTATCTGTGCATTTTAGGAGGCTACACAATATACCACCCACGATACTAAACTGACATAACACAGCAGTTTAATGAAGTGCGGTAGAGCTAAAGAGGTAGTTGAATGGGTAGTTTTTGGTTTTGATAGAGACATTGTTATTCATTCATGTAAATATTGACAGCTGCAATTTCCTTCAGCTAGATCTACAAACGCAAGGAGTGACGCCCATTTATGATCAGGATGTCATTTTGGCGTGGGGTTGAAATGATTACTATGATTCTATACGTCGGGTTGTAAGTTAAGGCACAAGGTAATGGTGAATTAATGACAGCAACATCTTGAGGCCTAGCAAAACATTCAAATATGAGAATGCAAGCGACAACAAGTGTCGATGACATTCGTGAGATCAGCTCAATCAAAAATAGTAGACACGCTATTTTTACAGAATATACTCGAAAAACGATGCACCAGTAGCTGCTAAGGTGCAAAGCCTAGCGTTAGCAAATTGGCTAATTATCAACTTCGATAGCTAACATAAGCTAACTACAGTATGAGGGCAAAGTTAGCTAGCGAAACACATAGCCCAACTATTTAGGTCATCTCAAGGAAAATACAGACACGGGAGAACAAAAGAGGATAAAGCAAAGATGTACAAACCAGAGAGCCACTGTAGAGTTTCCTTACATCACTCTGTGCTGGCTTGGGTCACATAGCTAGCTATCGTTAGCTATTAGCCAGCCTGTCAGCAAGCAAGTTGAAAGAACAACCCAACTACGCACCAAACCACTATGAAGAGAGTGATTTCGCTTAGTTTTTGAGCACAAACTACATCAATTAGGCCGTGAAACAGTTCCTCTTAATATCCATTAGGGGTGTTCCAAGCAGAGAGGTTAGCTAAACAAGCTATAAACAGAATGAATCCCATGAATTATTGGACGGCGATGCATCTCGCCGGAGGGACTTTTGTTCCCCCACTGAGGCCTGTCAGGAGACTGCCTCGGCTGCCGATCGCGCCCCGCCCCTTTGATCAACGGTCCAACCGGGAGTTAATAAGCACACTTCCCCGCACGTACATTCTGAGCCAATGAAAATAGCCCCATGATATGTTTTCGTTTCCAAAAAACGCAAAGACTTTAACATACAAATATATATTTTAATACATTTATACATTTGTAATGTGTTCATGTATGCGGGATTTGTGTTTTTCGTAAGATTTTTTTCCTTCATACCTTTGTCAAGTTCTTGGGGTAAGAGGAATGTTTGTAAAACTCTCTTCAATTATCAATTAGCCTTCATCTTTTAAACAATTTACCTGCTTGGCAACTCTTTCACCGAGTATTAGTTAAAAAAACCAAGATAAAAGTAGAAACTGTAATAATGTAACATTTACAATTATATGAATAAGGAATATATGCCTATACTTGATATGTTTACTTACTTATCTTACTTATCGTGTTACTGTCTTGTTTAATGCCCCCGTTTATTATTATTAATGTCATTTTTCATATTCATGAGTAATATCTTAATATTCACCACAATAGGCCAACATATAGGCTATTGCTATATATTAATATCTGTGTACATTCTAAATCCTTTGTTCTGCTTAGCTCTGTATGTATACTTTAAAAAGATCTGATATGAAATCATAATGAACGTAAAATATTTGTAAACGAAACAATGTACACTATCTTTTCTGAGATACAACTATGACTATGTTTGTCATATCAGCGTTTGTCAAATCCTGTCAACTTGTGAACAAAGACAAACAAACCAAGATCCAGATACCCGTGCGCATGTGAGCATCGTTTTTTTTTTCAGAACACTTAGCACTCGTCACATTATGACATGTTGTCCACAGAGAAACCACACAGAGTGAATCCCAAAAAGGATAACTGGGCCCATACAGGCCTTGTTGTAAGAAAACAAAAAAACCTAGTTATTTATCATGACTCGACATGATTAATAACAATGGACTGTTGCCAGGGACTACATAAGAAGCAAACCTTCCACATTCAAAGGGTGAAAAGGAAATCAGAGAGGATTCCACTACCTGGACATGTTGTTGCCATCTATCTTCTGCAGCTGTATCCACTGCAGAAGACAGATGGGGGAGGAGTTGGGTGGAGGTTTGTCTCAGAGGCCTGTCTCGTCCAACTGTTGACCGTGCTCGTCCTGAATGCAGTTGGCCTGTTGGTCAGGCCCTGCATGCATGGGGTCACAAACAGTGACTCAAACACAAACACTATTACCGGTACTTGCGTGTGTGTGCGTCCTCTCCCTCCAACATATCTCACTGCGATATCCATACAAAATGTCTTTATTCAGGGCGCTCTCATGGGACACACCGAGTACAGTAAGAAAGCTGCCTGTTAAACCACCGTCTGTCACTCACAGAGGAGCCTCCTCTTAATTAGCTCCAGAACACCATCTCTCCTCACATCGCGCGTCGCCGCGCGTCCTGTGGAGCATGGAGCCTTTGTTCCTTTGTTGGTTCTACGCTTCCTTCCTGTGCATATGCTTTGTTTTCTGTCTCTGGGGGGGGCCCCCGGCCCCCGCCCGGGCGGGGGGCCGGGGGGGCGGACGACGAGGGCAAGGAAAGAGAGACGCGGGTGG
>JAOPUI010000106.1:4532186-4545883 GCA_027123135.1 Urophycis floridana | reverse complement strand
AAGTTGAAGCTTGGTCAATGAAGTTGATTCTGAAAACTAAACGAATGAGACTCTTGGTTGTAACTCATATGAGATGTAACTTTCAACAGTTTTTTCCTCTGGGGAATTTCGCAACAACCTCTTTGCAGTGTTTTTCTACGGATCACGATAACTAACTCTATTATACCGTGTGGCGAAGTTGTTCCTCTGTGCTTGACCTATTTAGCAGCAGTGGGGAAAACACTGCTCTGCACACTGCAGTGCCACTGAACTGCAGTTCCGTCTGATTCTGTTCAATAACCGTGTTAAGTTAAAACACTCACTTGACTAAAAAACGTGTTTGTTGACATACGTCAACATACAAGGCGTTGCGTGGTGCACTGCGATTTAAAAGATAAAGAATTTGGAAGAAACACATCGGTACAATATCACTGGTCATCATCTGCCAACAAAACTTTGTACCAATATATTAGCACAATATTGGTACTAGAACTAATGGTTTATGTTTCTGAGTACCTCTGAGTTGACTCTGAACCGCAAGCAACTCATTAAGACTGAATGACACTCAGCTCATTCACTGCTAATGAGTTGCTTGTCAGGATACACATGCTCACACAAGGGGACATTCCCACCCTAGTTGGGTATGACGAAATATAGCCTTCAGCCTTTACTTTTCTGCCAGTCTTTCTGCTTTTCCTGGTTGGGGTTCCGGTAAATAAGTAAAGTAAAAGACTAACTAACTAAATAAAAATAGGTTTAATGGTAAAAACAGGTTTAATGGACATGCCTAGTAGCTAAATCAACTCTGTAATGCAAAGCGCATCAACAGTAAACAAACTGACATAACAGTCACTAAAGGAGGGGGGGGGTGGGGTCGGGTGGTTGAAGTGTTTGACTCCCAGCTGAAAGGTTCTGGGTTCAAACCCCAATGCTCTTCAGCTTACCTGCAGGTGTCCTTCTGCGGTCCTCCTACCCAAACCACATCCAATGAACTTAAGAAAACAAAAAAAGAAGAGGCACCAATCCCCGTCCCATCTCCCCAGTGTTCAGGGACACATCACAGGGCGGGGTACAGGGGCACCCCACACTCACCGGTGGTCCCAGAGGTGAAGATGTACAGGATGGGGGTCTTGAGGGAGGTGGCGGCGCGCAGACCGGCTGGAACCGGCCGCTCCGGCGCGCTGTCGATCTTGTCGAGCAGGGTGTGGACCTGGGCGTAGCCCCCGACGTCCCTCGTCATCACCCACACGTCGATGTTGTCCTGCCGCAGGCTGGGCAGAAGGTCATCCAGGCACGCCATCAGGTCTTGGTGGTGAGAGCAAATCCCAGAAGGTCAACACACACTGCATGCTACGGCGGCTTTCAACTGGCTACCACAGTTATAGTGATTAATACTAATAGCAATGCCTCCTAGGCTTTAATTTAATTCATTTTCGTAGATATTTTGAGACATTTTACAACATGACAAAAAGGGAATTGAAGGTTTCCAGTGCAAGATTGTAAGTGAACACGTGACTCATACATCTACACAATTGGGGAGCTATTGAAGCATCTCTCAAAAGGTTAACTGAACATGAGATGGCGGCCTGATGTCGACCTGCCTGTCTGGGTGTCAGTGGACTGAACAGTATCCTGGAAGTTCGGCCATTGGAGATCTTTTGAAGTCCACAAGGCAAAATGCAGCTTATGCTGTTAATACATTGAAGTAAACCTCCTGTAATGTGCCTTTAAGGTTTCTATTTCAGGCACAGTTGGATGTGACAGTATCCAGCACAGCTGGATATGACAGTGGGGAGGTTTATGTCATCAAAGTAACGGTTGAAGTAGAAAAAAAAGTATCATAACCAGCTATCCCAACAACGTGAGGCCATTTCCATTTACAACACGCTTCTGTTTGGTCACTGTTATCATGCCTCATCTCTCGCTTTGTTCCTCTACACTCTGACAGCGCCCAGTGGTGGGCTGCCTGCGCACAATAGAAAACCAGAGGGCAACTTTCTCTGGGAACGATGCTCTCTCTGTATGCAGTGTGTATGCACATCGGGGTGTATTTACGAATCGCACGTGTTAATGAAAAGTGCTTACCTGCGCCGACGACCAGGGTTTTGGCCCCGCAGCAGTTGAAACAATGCAGCAACGACCTCGACTTTATGTTGGTGTTCAAAAAAGCCACGGAGCATCCCAGCTTGGTGAGGCCGAACCACACGGACACGAAGTCGGGCTCGTTGTTCATGAGGAGCACGACGCAGTCCCCCTTCTTCAGCGTCCCCTGTTGCAGGAACACGTTGGCTATTCTGTTGCTGCGCGCGTCCACGTCCCGGTACGTGTGCACCTCTCCTTCGTAGATGATGAAGGGCTTGTCCGGGATACGATGCGCCTGCTCGACGAACAGGTCCACCAGGGTCCCCACTTTGGCGGTCAGTCTGGAGAGCTCCAGCTTCACGCCGTACGAGATGACCTTCCACAAGAAGATGACATCCTTCCAAAAGTAGGGGAAAAACAGTCTCTGCAACACATGCAGGGAGAAGACACCCGCCGCCACCGCAGAGAGCCACTCGTGGAAGTGATACATGGTGACCACCCGCACAACTCCGGAGATGCTGGAAAAGAAACAACTGAAGCGAAGTAGTAGTAAGACGAGGGCATGGAATGTAAGGCGCGTCCTCAGACTAAGGACGGTGATGCGCACATGTTGAAAAGATAAACAGGCAGGCACCCACTACTGAGTGACAAGCTGCTTGTGTAACGTCAACTGGGTGGGGGAGAGAAAAAAAGAAAACCCCACCAAATGCTGCCCTTGGAGTCATGTGACTCGTTGTACAACCAAGGGGAGGATCTTCAGGGTGAGCGCGTCCGCCCGGGGGGTTTGAAAAGATCAGTCACAGCGGAGACGCAGCACCGCCCTCCCTGGTGGAAACCACCACGCCTCGGGTTCGAGGTTATCTCATCCACGAGGATCGCCAGGACGTAGGCTTACGGTTAAAAAAAAGTGCCCGCGTCAGTGCATTCTAATCCAGAGCGCCTCATGTGAAACTTGTAAACACAAATTGATAAAGATACATAGACACAACAGAGCGCGCTGTATGCAATAGTATTAGGCCTACTGTAAGGTCATGGCCGGTGGGAAACGGTGGAAATGAAAGAAGTGCTCGCCAGTGTGTGTATTTAGCAAACACAAATGGACCCAAAAGATCATATGAGGGCATGCACAAAGTGATGTTAAGTTCTGTATTTGCGACCACCTGTGGTAACACAAGTTAAATCACAGCAATAAAACTATTGGGGTTTGCTGTCTGATGACATGGCGGGTGGGGAAGCTGGTCTCGGTGGTCTTAATAGGGGCTGCTGGTCTTGATATAGGCTGCAGAGGATAGTCATGCGAATTAGTTATTCATTTCTTTTTATTTGAATTAAGCACATGGTCAAACTTTCAAAATGGCAACCACATGAAACGATGTCGTTAATTGCAACATCCGATGAGCTGTCGTCTCATTCACGTCTTCTCTCGAGGATAAAGCTCACGCACATTTTCTATGCATTGCATTTTTTTGCGGCTGGTTGTAAACAGAGCCTTCAAAGCCTGTACTATAGCGCCACTGTTCGACAAGATAAGGAACTGCACGTGTTTGGTTCAATCGAGCAGGTCTATTTAGACGAGCAGACCACATTTCGACATTCAAACATCTATTGATGATTATATTATACATTGTGAACAGATTACCCTTCCAAATGTATATGATGACTTTTGTATTCAACGCCATAGGCCTTATAGTGGAAACTGTGGACTGAATGCTTGTGCTGACTTCTAATCACCTCATGAGCCTTTTGATCAATTGTAGTGTGAATTTTCACATGGGAGACTTACTCCTAGAAACATGCTTATGAGTGTCTGAACGCTCAAAGGTTGTAAAGGCCTGATAACGTGTCGGCCGAGGCCTTTAAAGGCATCCCTCTAAGACAGCGGTTGGACTTGGAGGGAGGTGTGTATACATACACAGATACAGATTGCCATTTCAAAGAAAGCTGACGACATTATCTTCATCATTTCAAATATGATTATGTTATGAAAAATGTAATCACATGTTTTTTGGTGTTCATTTTAGGCTTGCTTTATCAAATAATGTGGTTGTTGAAAGTTGGATTCAGCCTATTTGAATTGATATGTTTCTGGCTATATACATGTAGATAACTAATTTGAAGTTAAAATTGAACTTTGAAACACATTAAATAATAAACATGAATGAATGTTTAATTAATGTTAATTCGGTTATGTATTTAGTTATGATAGAAGATACAATGTATTATAACAATAAATTAAAAATAATAAACCCCCTATTGTTGTTTGTTCATGTTATTTATTTTCATGTTCTGTAGCATGTAGGCCTAATGTCCCTTATTGTATTGTGTTTTCTGGTTCTGTAGCATGTAATGTTCCCTCTTATGAATCTCTTGTCTTGCAATGTACCATGTAAAGTTCCCTAGTGTTTATGTTCTGTATTTTCATGGGTTGTCGGACCCATAGTAAGGTAGTGTCATTCATGGTAATGGGAATCACTGAATACCTGAAGACTGTCGTTTACATCTTTCAGCATTTGTAGCAAATGGCTCATATCTAACTAGTGTCATCTAAATGAGAAAAGTAAGCCAAATAAACAATTTGGCCTATATGCTGGAGAAGATAACGTAGAGTCCGAGATAATGCAGATTGTGGGAGGGGCGCCCCTATCTATATTGAAATGGGGTCTATTGTTCCATAATCTGGGCTGTGGGGGTTCCAGGGCATGCGCCATCCCCCCATGCATAAAGGCTGCCGGTTCAAAGTTTTGGGCGAGAGTTTGCAGAAAGTTCACAAAGTTAAAGACGCTTGCGGTGTAACGCCCCGGTGATTTGAAATGATTGCGTGGCTGTTGACGACATTTTCGACAGGACTATTGGCGATTTTTCTATACCAATGGATAGCACATCCGTTCTTTTGGGCAGATTTGATTTACTACCTCAAACTTTGGTGGTTTAAGAAGGCGATGCAGACTCGTATGCGGAAGGGGATCGTGACATACCTCGACTCCTTCCTTTACCAGACGAGACAGACCCCCGACAAACCCTTCATAATCTACGAAAGCCAGTCTCTCACCTACCGAGATGTTGACCAAAGAAGTGACCGATTTGCGAAAGTGTTCAGAACTGCGGGATCTTTAAAGATGGGCGACGTGGTCGCGCTTCTGATGTGCAACCACCCGGACTTCATTTGTATATGGTTCGGGCTGTGCAAACTGGGCTGTCAAGTCGCCTTTCTCAACTTCAATATCAAGGCATCCTCCCTGCTCTGTTGTTTGCAGAGCTGCGGTGCCAGCTCACTTGTCGTGGGAGCAGGTAGGACGCACGGTCGGGCCATGGGTCACTTTACGCAAGCGGGGCTGTTTGCTGTGCAAATTGGCAATTTGCATTGCTTCCCGTGACACCAGAAATACATCTGACGTGCTTTGTTTGTAGGCCTACCTCAGAAGACCACGTTTAGTTTTTATTCCTGGGTTGCTGAAAAGTGACTCAGATGTCGTTTTGTCTATGTCCAAATAACACGGTTCAAGCTTTTGGCTACGCTCTCAACGCAGTGTAGGCTATAAAACTAGAATTACACAACAACTGACTCGAGCGTTCTCACTTCCAAATATGATATTGGCCAACTACAAAGGCCTCGTTGAATCATGTTTTATGAAGTCAAGTGTCGGTTGGTGTGTATGAATCCATAATAGCGGTCTTGTTGGGTTCAACAGAGTGGATGTGAGCACCCTGTGTTGACACGATTCACAGCAGCACCCGTTTGAGGCTCCACGGGGGTCCTTTCATTCGGGTCACAATTAAGATGGAAATGAACAACAACACAATGCTTACGTAAACGTTTTAGGGAGAGACATTGAGTGACTGTATCTTCTTTTGAAAATGAGACACTATGCTAAGATTACAGTGTACATGTTATTCCACATTGAGTAGCTACTGTCAAGGTTGGAAACTGAAATTACCCCCTCCCCCCTCCTTCTTAATACAGATTTGGTGGCTTCTTTAGAAGAGGCGCTGCCCATCCTAAAGGCTGGTGATATTGCCTTGTGGACGGTGGACCACAGTGCTCCGTGTGATGGCTTCAACAGCCTGCTGGATAAGCTGGAGAAGGTGTCTGAGGAGCCATTGCCTGAGCCTCCTAAAGTCAACATCATGTCTAACTTCCTCTTCATATTCACCTCAGGGACTACTGGTAAAGTGTTGTCTTTTTCATAACTGTAGGCTTTTAAACTTCTAGGCACATAACACAATATTATCTCTGGAAAGGCCAGAGCAGCCTGAAACGGTGATCTTCCTGACCCTCTGATGTTGAGAGTATGTTGCTGCAGTATTTGCAGTTTGAGTAGTTTTTAGCCTTTCCTGTCCATTTCCCTGGAATATCTTCTCCAAACACAAGTCCTTATTTGAGGAGTCATCTAATTGAAAATGAGCTGCATGTGCATGTCATGGTAGTGTCTTTATGGAAGCTGTACTGTGCAGCTGCTGAAAAACCCTCTCAGGAACAGTTTACTTTAGACTGCTTAACAAAACAAGGAACACTGGTAGGGAAAAAACAACATTTCAGTTCTCAAAAGCGAAGCAACGTCATTTAAGTCACATTAGCATCATGCTCGCGTCATGACCTGAAGCCTGCAGGCCCCAACACAGCTCGTCAGGCTCAGTCTGGGATTTCCAATACAAAGAAGACCGCCCATGAGTGCGTTTGGTCCCAGCCAGGGCATCTTGAGCCAAAGGTGCATGATGGACCTTGTAGTCATTTCGTTAGACCGCAAGCCACATGTGTTGGGCACTGGTGAAGAGGGAAGCAGCGAGCTCTCCACGGACTTCAACACACAGTTTGGTTAGGTTAGGTTAGCCTGTTCTGTGGCTTCCATCCAGCAAACCAAGAAGCCGTTGGGGGTCCCCGATGATGAGGCAGGCCATCCGTTCTCTCTGTTGGTACATTCCCCCTCCTGCTTCAGCAGATGCATGTTGAGGGGCGAAACAATGGTTGCTTGAACGAAACAAGGTCAATGTGTGAGAGGGATGTTTGGAAAGACACCGTAGAAGGCGATACCCGGAGCTATTCAAGGGTGGGAAAAAAATTTCATTTTGGACTGGGGTCCTATTGGCCTGTAGGGGCAGGGGAAGGAATACTTTGAGGAAACGGTCACTGCCATACAGGATGGAGAGACCCTCCAGAGGTCTGAGCAAATCCATTCAGCGTCTGCACGGAAGCTCTGCAGAAGCAAGGTGCTGCCGGTGGATAAGATCTCTTACAGGCACACGTGCTGAGTGTTCTGGACCGGCTTGGGGTCATGCCATCCTATTACTGTTGGTGGTCCACATGGTGGTCCAGTTGGTTCCCGTTCGTCTGCGTTCATGCGTGTGGTGAATTGGACCGTGGTGGCAAAGAAAGAGGAAGTCCTTTGTTTACAGGAAACGGCAGTTTGTTGGTGAGGTATTTTGAGGGTTTTTTTTACGCTTGGCATTTTCATTGGCCTGGGCCTCCACATAGGCGGGGAGATGGCCCACCCATGAAGATCTGCAACATCTCAAGACACTTGAGCAAAGCTGACGAGCCTTAAGGGCTCTCACAGATTGAGGACATAGAAACACAACATTGTAATCATCATCATTGTAATCATGGGGTGGCAGTAGCTCAGTGGGTAGAGTGGGTCGTTCACTAACCAGAGGGTTGGTGGTTCGATCCCAACTGTCCGCATGGCGAACCCCACAAATGTACGGATTGTAAGTCGCTTTGGACTAAAGCATCTGCTAAAAAAAGACATTGAGTATTTTTTTCATGAATTGTTTGACATTCAAAGTAGAGGATGGATACCGACCCAAGCCCGACGGTACCCGACGGTACCCGACGGCTCGGGTCGGGTTCGGACAAATATTTAGAAATGATGCTCGGGTTCATAAACACCCACGTGAAGGTGTCATTAGTATGAAAAAAATAGACTGTCTGTGTCGGGTTCGGACATAAAAAGCTTAATGGCTGCCGGGCTCGGGTCGGGTTCAGACAGATCCGCACTCTAGTTCAAAGTCATACACAACTAGAAGTGAAATGTATGTTACATTGCCTGGTCCTCAGACACCAAACGGTACACATTAGTTATATTTAAGAGTGAACGGGGGTAAAATAAAAGTACTAGCGCTAAAATAAAACAGAGCAACGTTTGGTCTCTGCCTCTTTGACATTCACCCCCTTCCGTGTCACGCTTTTATTTTGCAGGTCACTCCAAGGCGGCGCGGGTGGGCCACCTCAAGGCCATCATGAGCATGGCCTTCCTCCGGTTCTGCGGCGTCACGGCGAGCGACGTCGTCTACATCACCCTCCCCCTGTACCACATGTCGGCCTCCCTGCTGGGGGTGGGCGGCTGCATACAGCTGGGTAACACTAGCTCTCCGGGCGGAGTCTTTCCATGGGACTGCAGGGTCGACGAGTCCGAAACCCCAAAACCGAGTGGTCTGCCTCCTCTGTCACACAGGTGCAACGTGTGTGCTGAAGAAGAAGTTCTCCGCCTCTCAGTTTTGGAAGGACTGCGTGAAGTACGACGTGACCGCCTTCCAGTACATCGGAGAGCTCTGCCGCTACCTGGTCCACCAGCCTTGGGTATGACGTGTTGTCCTGAGTTCTGCTCTTAAGTTCTCTATGTTCTGTTATAAATTCTTGTTATTCTGTACATGTGACACGGCCTTGTTTTTTAATTCAATGCGATGCAATTTACAACTCATTTATATTGTTGTTGTGTCCAGATAATGATAATACATAATATATATAATAAAAACATTAGTAATGCCTACTTGGCATGACACTATGCTAAAACCTATGGAAACGCATCATATATAACAATCAATACAATGTTGACTGTTGCATCCTGTTGTATTTTGTTTAGAGTGTAACCATTTTGGAAAACGACCACGGTTGTTTTTCCACATCCCTCATTGCTTCAGCAAAATTGAATCAACACAATATTGTACTTTCATGTACCGTTCATACTACTGTACTTGTAAACAGGCTTCCAAGTTATTTCTTAGAGCTCGGCCTGTTTGCCACTTAAACCAAATCGGTGTCTCTGTTTGACTGTTGACGCATCCATCGAATTGCGGTCAATTCGTATTCTCGCCCTCGACAAATAACCATGTGACAGTCGAGTCGGCAGTTGTTCAACGGCGCCCTGCTCTCCGCCAGGTCCCCGAGGAGGGCGCTCACCGCGTGCGGGTGGCGGCGGGCAGCGGCCTGCGTCCGGACGTGTGGCGGGAGTTTGCGCGGCGCTTCAGCGGCGTGAGGATACGGGAGGGCTACGGCCTGACGGAGGCCAGCGTCGGGTTCCTCAACTACACCGAGGAGGTCGGGCCCATCGGCAGGGCCAGCCACTTCAACAAGGTCCGCGCACAGACACGCGCCGACGCCAGCGCCCACGCCGCGAGTTGTGTTCTGCATGCGTGGTCAAAAGATAATTGATGTGTTTTTATTTTCTGTTTTTTTTTTTGTCGTTGTTGTTTTTGTTTTTTAGCGATCGATGCCATTCGAGCTCTTGAAATATGATCCTAAAACGTATGACCCTATCCGCGATGACACGGGACGCTGTGTTAAAGCTCAGAAAGGTAAAGTCGTCGTTAACTTTTGACTTGAGCCCTCTTTCTACTAGTTTAGATAGTGGTTGGTTGGCTGTAGATGCAGCTACAAATCAAGCCACTAGAGGCCGCTATTGGGATAACGTTCATAGCGCAGGTTCAACCAAAGTGACTTGTGCTGTTCCTCAACTGGAAACCTATACGTAGTGTTGAGCACACACACCGTCCCTGCAAACAGGAGGTCTTAATCGTGCGAGGTCTTCATATGTGCAGGGGAGGCCGGTATGCTGGTGGCGCCCCTGACGGCCACCAGCCAGTTCCTGGGCTACGCCGGGAACAAGGCCCAGTCGGACAAGAAGGTCCTCAGGCACGTTGTCCAGCCAGGAGACGTCTTCTTCAACACCGGAGACCTGCTCCTGTGTGACCGCCGCGACTTCCTGTACTTCTGCGACCGCATCGGAGACACTTTCAGGTGCGCACTCCTTAAGATGAGACGCCTTCAGGTGAGCTCTCCTTAAGATGAGATGCCTTCAGGTGAGCTCTCCTTAAGATGAGACGCCTTCAGGTGAGCTCTCCTTAAGATGAGACGCCTTCAGGTGAGCTCTCCTTAAGATGAGACGCCTTCAGGTGAGTTCTCCTTAAGATGAGACGAGTTGAGATGTGTTCAAGGTTTTTCGGGTCAGATGGTCCAACTAGATGTCCCAAAAGAAAGAAATTTTAACCTGTATAATGAATATACTGTCCCATCGCCATTAATTAATGGAGTTTCCCTTTGTTATTTGCATTTCATTGGCTCTGTATCTGTACTCTGCACAATGACAATAAAGTTGAATCTAATCCCCCCCAAAAATTACATAAGTGATTTATTATGAGTTTTATTCGTAGCCATTCCTTTTTTGATGAGTAAAAATGCGCCTTCCTGTTGAACAAAAAGTACTTCTAATCCATGGCCATGCGTTCCGTTGCAGATGGAAAGGGGAAAATGTGGCCACTACGGAGGTCTCGGAGGTCATGGGTTGCTTGGCTTTCCTCCAGGAGGTCAACGTCTACGGGGTCACTGTCCCAGGTACGCCACGCCGCCTCGGGGGGCCGGGACCCCGGCTCGCCACCTCCCCACGGAAGGGGGTGCTCTCTGAAAGGACCGGGGGGGTCCCCGTCTCCATCCTGGGTCGCCGGGGGGACATCACGTAGGCCTGGGGGGGCCAAGATTCATAACATCTTTTCACTAACGAATCATAACAGTCAAGTCATGCCCAAGTGTTAATTAAAGGGGTAGTACACCCGAGGCAAATACATTACAATGCCAGACTATGGATGTAAATGTCTGTGTTGATAGAATAATAGATTAGAAATAAAACCAACCTTGCATCGAATGAATCATCGCATTTTGAGGGACTACTTGCTGCAGGTAACCTAGGTAATATCAGTCCGCCGTTGCCTACTACCAAGAAGTATAACACTGCTGCTGAGACACAAGTCCCTCAAAGTGCAATGCCATGCATGGTTGGTTTTATTTCTAACATTATTTTATCAACAGACATTTACTTTGGTGTTATAATTTATTTGCATCGAGTGTACTGTGGAGTGGGTGAGACTGTTTTTATTAGCAGGCTAGCCAAAACCGTTGACTTGCGCTAGCCTAGCAGCAGCGAACTCTGCAACTAGAAGGACTGAATGACATTTGTTGAAAACATCTCCAATGATAAATAACACGCAGGATAACTTTGAAATGAAGTCCTATGTCCAAAATGCCGAACTACCCCTTTAACTCATAAACGTGGAGTATATCAGAGAAGGGTACCTCTGTGGAAGTTACTTAGGGTGGGAAACGTCCAGCAACGACCCGCCTGGAGCGCCTTCCTCGACAGACTAAACACCAGCCCTGGCTGTCGTAGGCTTGTGTCCAAACACCAATTAATGTCAAGTGAACACCTCTAGCGGCACCAAGCTGGTCTCCCAGCCGAGGAGGGGCCGAGAACAAGCGCTATTCAGCATCCAAAGGAACCAGCAGCGCTAGGCTAGGCGCCTAGCAACGTTGCTGCCTAAGTGATTACTGAATTCACAGTGAGGCATTCAGCAGATGCCTTCATCTAAAGTCACTCACAACTTTATGCTGAGAACACTCAAAGCATTCAATCGATATATTGTAGTGAGTAGTGCGGCCCAACCTAGTATGAACATGAAACACTGGCCAGAGTGCAGAGTAGCCATAAGAATCAGAAATGCAAGGTATACTCTCCATCACCATTAACTGCTCATCCTTCCACTACAGGATATGAAGGGCGGGTGGGCATGGCTGCAGTCATCTTAAAACCAGACCACGAGTTGGACGGCGCTGAAATGTACAACCATGTAGTCAGAAGACTCCCGTCGTACGCCTGGCCGCGGTTCCTCAGGATTCAGGTGAGATACAGAAAGATATACAGAGATGAAATCTGTGCTCCATCTCCCCTTGACTTTCTATTGGTTTTTATTTCCCCTCAGACCTCCCCGGATATGACCGAGACGTTCAAACAGCAGAAGGGGAAGTTGGTCCAGGAGGGCTTCAACCCGGGGGTAGTGGAGGAGCCGCTGTACTTCATGTCTCTCACTCAGAAAGACTACATTTCCCTTGCTCACGGTCTGTATGACGACATCGTCTCCGGAAAGATTTTACTGTAGACGGGAAACGGAGCCCATTCAAGTTGAACTCAGGTTGACGCAGACAGGTGAAATAGATGAATACTTTATTGGATTTATTCTTCATAGATTATATAGATTTTTATGTTTATAAGACATTGTAGGTTATTTATACTTATTTGTTTCAAATGTTTTCTTATAATTGACAGATTTTTTGGGGTCAAACTATATTTAACTTGTTTTTAAAGTTTAGACGTTAACAAACATGAAAAGATTTTTTTTTTATTAACAAATGTTCCCTAAGTGCTTAATCTCTTTCTCTTAAATGTGAACGATATCAAGAGATAACTGGATGAGGGGAGGGTCCATCTGGTGTACGTTTCATTGGGTCGGAAGTGTCCACAAACGACCAGGTTTTTCCCTCCTGCCGGGAGCTACTCGTCGACAGATCGCCCGTTTTGGCGGTCGTAGACTCTCCTGGTGGACCGAACCCTGAGTGGGAAGAGCTCCCGAAGCCGTTCTTAGTTACAGTTGTACAGCAGACACCGTCCCCCCCGAGACAAAGACGAGGGCGTGACGCGCATTCACCACACATGTTGTTTAAACGCTCGTTTTAACAAGCGGCGACGTCAACCGGTCAACCTCCGCTAGGAGAGTTCGGCTGAGCGACAGTTCAACCCACAGAGCCGAGATGGCCGAACGTAGGGCTCGCTGAAACGGTAGTGCTAAACCGGACGGCAGAGAGGCTGATCCGCTGCGATGGGAGTGAACGGTTTATCAATCAGGCCTTTCATGGGGAAACCCAGTACGGAACCAGGGATGTGGAACAAAGGTTTAACCCATGCTGTGGTGCGCAGAACTGGGTCACAGGAACAGACATCATTGTTCTGCTGTTTTCCCCCCTGGCTGGAGCTCTGCATGTGAATTTTCTATATTTCCCCCATACATGTCATTAATGTGTACTGTCGTTGCATTTCAACATAATTACAAGCAGATTACTGCAACAAAACAAAACGCTGTTCCCTCATTTATTTCTTATTTGAGCACTAAGCACTCTGAACTATGTTCACAGCTCAAAATCACCCATTTGTCAACAGTTCACAAATAACTCCATCACTACAAATAATTGATTTCTTCCGTTTGATTTATTTATTGCAATAAAGATGTACAAAGTATTGATAATCATCAATGTTAGAAAAAGCCTATCCATGACATATCCCATGTTATTATGTTATCCACATGGACAGTACAGCAGTATCACAACACAACTGTTAGGACTGACTGGGTGGCCCTCAGCCCCCAGCAGTGGGGGAGACGAGGACTCCCCATGTGAACTGAGGATGTCATCATAGCTTTTCTTCCAAGGTGTTTCAAGATTTTTTTTTTTGTGTATAGACTGAAGGGAAAAAAAAAGACTGAAGACAAAATTGAAAGGCAAAAACAAATCAACATGCAAATTAATTTCAAACCAAAACCCA
>JAOPUI010000106.1:4500902-4513005 GCA_027123135.1 Urophycis floridana | reverse complement strand
CCCCCCCGCTCTCCTCTCGGTCTCCGTTCTCTGTGGGGGGGGGGGGGGGGGGGGGGGGGGGGGGGGGCGGGGCGGGCCCCCCCCCAGGCGGGGAGGTGAGGGCAGTGGTTACAATCAACAGGCGTAGTGGAATTTCCATTCCACCATTTCGATCGCTGCGTTGCCACGCTGACCGGAAGGACTTGGGAGGCCCAAACTGCACGGCAGTGGAAAGCCCAGGGTCACCGCGACCTTCAAACCTCTCCAGACTGACAAAACACCCATGAACGCAACCAAGTGAGCTTGGTGCCGCGCCGCTGCTATTGAATTAGCTTGCATTACCGGTAACAGGATCGTGTTGCTCATTTGATAAATCTCTCGGCTCGCTGCAGTAATTTATTGGTGATGAAATGGGCCCCCGAGTCCGACTACACTTTCAATGTCAAGCCTGCAATATGTCCCAGATGCGTCGTCACACAATAGGGTCCTTCTTTTTGATAAAATATCTGAACGATCTTTCAACAGCTGCGTATTGATGCCCTGACATGTGACCATATTGTTTTCCCATTTAAAAGTAATTAAGGGACTGAGGACAAGGGAGATTGCCCTTCGCCGCCACTTTACATTATGAACTCTGCAGAGGTCATCTTGAGCAAAGCTAGCAATAGTGCAACAACATCTGACGGTCATCATTGGTATCAGCATACAGGCTCCTCAATTAAGCAATTATGGCATAGATGGAAAAGTCGACGTTTCGGTCTAGAATCCAATTACTGAGCATCTATGACCTATGGGCTTTGCTCTCATGAAGGATTGTAGCTCATGAACATTTTTAGGTTTGAGGTGCATTTCAATGGTGGCAACATTAAGCCCATCCATTAGGCCTTGGTATTATGATCAAAGGATGTTTGACATTTATTTGTGTACGTATTACGTGCAAATGAGACGTTTAAAAGCCGCATAGGTACAAGAATTAGCTGTTCAATTTTATATGGAGTGTTTCCTTTCTCTAGTTGGAATTGAATAATCACTGGTTTGCGGGTACAGTTTAAGAAATATAAAACATGTTTGTTTAAAAAAAGGGGTTAAAGGATCACTTTGGGATTTTTCAACCTCGACCCCATTTCCCATCATTTTTGGTCAAAGTGATAAACAACAATGTTCTAAATTGTGGTCCAGTCTTGAGGGAGAATGCTTCAACTGTGGTTCAACAGTGCCCTGACACTGTACTTCGTCTTAAATAAATAAATAAATAAATAAATAAATAAGTGCTTGTTTCTGCCACTGACATGCTCAGACTGTTCCACCCAAGTCTCGTCCAGTGAAGAAGTCTCGCTCTGAAGTCTCGTTGCGTTGCTGCGGGACATTTCCCTATTGTCATTACAACCTCACCACTCCTTCAGCCAAATCTGTTGAGATAACACCAAGCCACGCTTTCTGTGTAGTCCAACAGAACACAGTGCGGCCAGCCCTCCCCTGGCCAACTTGAGGTGCTCATGTTATGCTGGGCTGAGGGATCCATCCACATGTGCACTGGGTCATGGAGTGTTGTGTAGGGTTGGTCCACAGTGGCTGAGCTTGGCCGGATTGAAACGTTTATTTGTGACTGACGCATGTGATCACACGCCACACTGCAATGGGTGCCTGGGGTTGAACATGCGTGAGTCAGAAAGCTCAAACCAATATTTAACTTGAATTAGGCCCCAACGCATTTAATTAGAGAAACGTTTCTTCTGATGATGACTTAACTTTTGAGGACTGTTTCTAAAAAAGAAAATGCTTCTTGAATCCAAGAAGTTAACCACTAGCAGATTATTTTGACTGAAACATATCTACTTACAGTGAAAAGGATAAATCTTCTTGTATTAAATGAGAATGGTTTTGTTTATGTTTCATTAACAACATTGTTTATTCTTTGTAATTCACACTAGGGGGCTGTGCGTGAACAACGTCACCAGGGTCCAAACCATTTTCTGGTGACAAATGGGATGCTTGTTTAAAAAATAAAATAAAACGACCTGACTGAAATACTGAATGAAAGAAGGGGGGAGGGATCAAGTAGCCAGGCAGAATACCCTGAGGTGCCGCAACAACAAAACTTCAAAAAGATCCAAACCATTGATTTCTCGGCTTGCTTTGCACCCTTGGCGTGGCATTCTGAGATCATTAGATAATGTTGATTTCTTTAGGATTGATTTTTCAACCTAATTGATTTTAGTTGGCTCCGGGTTTCTGAGGAAACAATGTATGGAGATTTGACCTGACCAGGCTACCTCACCATAGTAGCCTATGTGTGAACCATCGATTTACCGACATTAAAAACGACAATTTCCGAAATGTCCAGTCAAGTCTGGGCAAGCAGGTTACTTTTAAGCGTGGAACTACAAATCCGTCACAGCAGCACGAACAGACAGACACACCATTTAACATGTCCTCAATACGTGACGAGTACACGTGATGTTATGTTACTTCAGCGCGGATCGCTGTGACTGATGCATTATGCGGAACAGACAAAACGTTACCAGAGTCGACATATTTGACCAATAATGCAGGAAATGTCCGAAAGCGGAATCGTGAGAGAAATATGAGACCGAAACGGTGTTTAAGTAAGCCTCTGCATGCGCAATAGTGTGTGTGACTTTGATGCAACTGATATCATGCGCAAGAGAGAAGCGCGTTTTTGTTCCTGTTGGTTTTCATTCCGTATGTTCTTCAGCTGATGCCACATGGCTGCCAGCCAACTAGCGTTCATCGTTTGTCCACTGTGCGCCTACGGACCACACGGGGGCATTCATATTCATGAACACGACTGAAATGTTTTTTTTTTTCCACATACATACATGTATTTAATTGTGCTGCTAAAGCCGCCATTCAGCTGTGTTTAATTGGCGTGGCAGGCTATATCAATCCACACATGTCGCCAAATCTTACGTCAAATGCTCAGCTACTTCCCGCTGTACCATTCTCTGGGTATCAGATAACAACGTGCATTCATGTGTGTGTGTGTGTGTGTGCATGCGTAACGCGGCATGCTGTAAACGTCATGCTGCAACATGGGCTCTGTGTTGAAGAAAACAACAGTGTTTTGAGATACAGGAAAAGACCGCTGGCTGATACCCTGCCACCGAGAGGGGGAAAACAACCCTCTGGCCATATTCTGTTTTGCAACTCAGCGATGCATCTTACCTTGTCGAGCTCGTCGTGCAGCTCTGACAGGGTGGGTCTGATCAGCTTCTCCCCCAGCGGCGCAGCAGTTTGGCGATAGAAGTCAATGTTTGGTACGGCGTCGATCGTGTTGTGGCCAAAAGTCCTCAGGTAATAGGTATTGGTGTGGGTGTCGTAATGGTAGTGATGTTGCCCTCCAGTCGATGAATGCAGGCTGGTTTCACTCATCACCGTGTCCCCGTTCTGCAGACCCTCGGCCGGACATCCGTCCGGGGGGCTCCCCGCTTCACTCGGATCCGCAAAGTTAACCACTCGAAATCGGCCCTTGGCTTCATCTCCCATGGCCCCTTCGGATCCGTCCGCGACGGGAGTGGCCTTGTCATTAGTTGGGATCGTAGAGGCGTCGGAGTTCGGCGATTTATCATCTGTGGCGGCGGCGCCTGCCGCCTCGGTCACAAGGTCTACTTGGAATCGACTCTGGCTGGGTGTGGGACCGCCGGGCTTCAGACCCGGGTCCACGGCGAGCCCGTCGCTTTCAGGTGCGGTGCTGCCTTCCTGGGCGGGCGGTGTGGGTGATGAAGACATGATGCTGCTGCTGCTGCTGCCGACGAACACGCCAAGTGTTAAAAAGCCAGTACACGCGTGTACAGTACAGTGTGTGTGTGTGTGTGTGTTATCACACGGCACGGCTCCCAACTCCTAGCCTAGTTTTAACCTCCCTCCCCCCCAAATGAAATACCTGCCCCGAACAACCGGGTTGGGGGAAGAAAACACAATTAGGAAATGTCCCAATAGCGCAGTGAACAGCACTAAGCGCCGCTCACTAACGAGGCTGTTCTGGTTTTTTTTTATCGACAAAAGGCAGCCGTGCGGAGGGCTAAACGGAGGTGTAGCTTTGCTAGCTGCCTCGCCGCGTACTCACACGATGGACGAGGACTCCGCATAAATGTTCACCCCCCGGCTACCACTGCTACACCGAGGGGAAGCACGAATCCGATAGCCCGGTAGTTACTTTTTCTATGTCAAACGGAACACAAATTCGCCTTCCTTTCCTCCTCCTTTTGGTGGGTAAGATGCTGCTGTTAACCTTGCGGCAACTCCTCCTGGACCACGAAGGGCTCTCTCTCTCTCTTCCTACTAATATACAGCGCGACTGGCAGCGCTTCAAGGGTGGGCTCAGCCCGGCGAGAGAGAGAGATAGAGAGAGGGAGAGAGACAGAGAGGGAGAGTGGGGGCAACCTCGCGAGATGTGGTTGCCTCCTAATTGTGGGTGTGTCTTGGACCCGTTGTGGAGATGAAGTACAGCGAGAACGGCGCGAGATTCTGTGATTTTCTCAAGAAGAGTAAGAAAAGTGAAACTTGGCTCGTTTGAGTTTACCATAAGCATAGGGTAAGACAATGGATTATTGAAATAATATACCTAGTCTAATAGGCCTAGTCTATTAAACTAGTCTGGAAGAAAGGAATAGTTAACAATAGGTATACTACTTTTTAATTTACTTTTATGCTCTTACAGTCATGACATTTTTTTACTCTGCTTATCTGATTGGTCCTTGTATATAATGTGAATTCACTGTAAAATACCTAGTATGCCTTAAGTTAAACACAGTGGTTAGAGTAAATTCATATATTATACAGCCAATTATGGGTTTGGTTATGCGTCATAACCTAAAGGGTGTTACTGTTTGTTATGGTCTACTTACAATGTTTTGACTCTTTCTTTACTGGCACCTCTCTAGGTGTGCTCCCTCTTACTACAAGTAGCTTTTCATGACCGTAGCTCCCATCCCACGATAGGCCTGTTCCCCGTTCACCTACGAGCATCTCTGAGACTTGTGCTTACTCCACGTGACATACCGTCGGATCCATAAGGCATGGATGTGCATCACCCCTAGTTCGCTAGCTAGCGCCCCAGAGGACAGCACTGCTGAGGGAGAGGAGAGGACCTGTTCAGACTCTAGCCGCGCGTCAACCCAACTGTGACTAAGATGACTCCCTGGCAGAGTGTTTGCCCTCCTCGTTAGCCCTGGAAACCTCTAATCCAGTTAATGCTGGCTCCCTCCAGCCAGGCCCTCGTTAACTGTGAGCCAGGGCAAAGCACCACAACACGTTCTCTCATTAAATCATCTGCTCTGGGTCTTTCTTACAGCCATAGGCCACCAACGAAGGAATCAATCGCACTGGTGGAGATTGGCCACTGGTTGTTTGCTAATTGGTGTAGCCTCACAGATCAGACTTTAAGAGTCACGTCTGACGTTTGACGACAGACGAGCGCGAATCTGGGTGCGAACCGCTGTGCGTTCTTGCGCTTTTGTATTTGTTTTGACCAATCATGCCACTTGTGGCAGGGATCTGTGAGCGCGTCATTGGGGAACACACACTCTGTGCCAGCAGTAGTACAGTAGTACAAAAATCACAAGAAACGAGGTGTAACTCCACCCCTTACACTCCCCCCCCCCCCCAGAAGTTACATGATATAAAATAGCAGGGGGGATCCACTGGATTCGCTACTGATGGTTTGGAAGGGGATGTTATCTAACCCATGTCTTTTTAACTACTCCTCCACTAACGTCTACACTCAGCTCTCCCTTCGGCTGGCGTGGCATACAACAACACCGGTTCAATCGAACGCATCCCATTGATTCCGACACCTGTAACTCTAACACATATGAGGCATCCTCAAAAAAACACAAACTCAAGCCCGGTCGTTCACAGCCGAGTGGGGCAATAGCGAGGGCATCGCGCGGACGGATCGCTTTTCAGGCCTTTTCAGCGGGAGCCTCTTCTGCGGCGTCCTGTGGGCGATGATAGGCGGTCATCATGAGGCGGGGCCTCCGCTGGGGGATGGCGTGAGCGGGCACGCGAACAAAAGACCCGTCCCCGGGCCTTTCGCTCGGCCCAGGTCCTCCGCTCGGCACACACAGTCGCCTATTTCCCACAATTACAGCCGTCTCCGTGGAGCCACAGAGATGGTCAGTAACATGAGCACTCCTTCTGTGCTCGACCTGCAAAATGGAGACCGAAACGCAAAGAAATTGTCTGGGGTAAAAAGAGAAGAGAAAAAAAAAAAAAAATGATGTCATAACGATGCATTATTCGTAGCCGATAGGCGTCTGTTTGTTGGTAAACATTGATGTGGGGATATCCTTGCAAAACTATGACTTATTCAACAGCCGTCATGATGGAGACAGGTCATATTTGTACTTTATGTAGAATACAATTAGTATAAGATCAGAGCAGAGTGACGGTTTCTGAATAGAAATCACACAGAGAATGAAGGTTTAGGTAAATACATTGCACATCTCTATAGCACCCACATCTTTGGGTTTAACATGGAGAATCTCTTTTTCCTTCATTCACATGGAAGTGAGCCAGTGGTCCACCTGCTGGTTTTGTGTCTCTCTGTTGTCCACCGTCAGAGTTTTCGTTACTCAAGGTCAAGAGACTGCATACTAGTGTATGCAAATATGAACCCATGCATATCTGTGCATTTGAACACAGCTCCCTTGACCCAAATAGCAATCGATTAGCAGTTATTTATATTAATCTCCGAAATTACCCATTTGCTGTTTAGTGGTGATAATCCCATGGGATTATCTAAAATTCAAAAAAATGCCTGTCAGATTAAACACAGTTTATTCTTTCTAATCCCCGTTGCCTGCAATAGGCTGGCTACTATGAATGAATTGGTCAACTTGTTTACCCCGGGGGCAAATGAAAAGATCATTAGGGCGTTTTGACCCTAATTATTCCTGCACCGTTCCTATTTGAGAGCACTTTCATTCTCAAAATACCTGTCGGATTCCATAAAAGAACCTGCTTGTTCTCCGCCATGAGGTGTTTGGGTTTGCGTGTTATTTTAGAAATGCAAGTTTCCAGAGACGTCGCCAGACTGTGAGTGCATCAAGGGAAGTAGTATTCCAGATGTTGGTTTTTTTTTCAGGAAACAATGGTGTGGCTACCAATATGGAAAAGAATGCCCCCTTCTCACTTCTCTAGAAGGAGGCCAATAGGTGCCAATTAAAAAAAATAGTCAACATCTTGGTATGTATGGTAGGTATGTAAAATCTAGGAATGTGTACATATTTTTTATGTGAAATTGCTTGCAAATACAAGTCTGCAAATCACCGTCTCCTCAGTTAACAGTAAGAGGAGATGAGAGGCAGGTTTTGACCTCCTGGGTTATTTTTGTTGCAGCCACTTCCAAAGAGTCCAGGAGCTGTCACATACCTCCACAATGTGCTACTATACATGGGGAGCCTCGAACTTTCAGAAGTGGGTCCGACTTGCCCGTTTAGTTTTCGCTTCGACGCCTTCGCAGATGCTAAGTGGAGAGTGATCAGTGTTTTTTTGCCTCATGGTGTCTTGACTCTAAAATGCAGGTACAATGTGAAGTGAGGGAGGACTTGGTTCAGGGTACGTCCTCTGAGGGAGGGCTTGACCTTCTGTACTTTCACTGCTGGTCGCAGTGGTCTAAATGTTTTGACATTTAGACACACACAACACTTTCTAAAGGCAATATGGAAAGCTGGCATTATGATGTCTGTTTCAGCTAAATGTCATATGAATGAAATACTATTCTGTTTAGTAATTTGTTTAGAAGCTTTTAGCCAAGGGCTGCACAACGTTTCTAAAAACTAGTGCTGTAAGAACCAGAAAGATGCAGTGAGGAAACAGTTGAGTGTGTATAGTTATTATATACTTAACCAGTGGGAAATGATGAGCACCTTCCTAAATAGAGCAAAACATTTATTTAGTTATTTCAACGACTGATCTTGTATAAAGCTACAATAGTTTGATGATGTGAGCCAACGATGATTATTGGTGAGTATGATATGTTATGTGTCATCACGTTTCGTTTGTTTTGAACATAGGTCTGGCCTTTCTGCCAACAGGGTGTCATGACTTTTGCTCTGACTTGACCCATTATATGAGCTGTTACCAAAACAGAGCAGAGGCAGCGTCAGAGTGTGTGTGCGCTACGCTCGTTGATGGGGCCGCAGAATGCAGAAAATCAATTCAATTTTTAATTGATTTGCAATCACTTCAAAATGGAGTGCAAATTGACAAACTGCTCGGGATACAACTTTGCGTAAGTGCTTGCTTAAATGCTTCCAAAAAATGTATTGAGTCTCACACATTGGTAACTGCTACATACTGGAGGGAATAGTAAACCTCAGTATTGGGAGGCGTTTCAGCAACAGGGTGTTTACACTCACACTTTACAGACGTATTGCTAACACAAAGCAAGTGGGTTGCCATCACAGATATAGTGCAGGTGGAAATATTTATACTTGCTCATGGGTCTGAAGCAGCTCCAGAAAATAATAGACAGATTGCGTTGACAAATTGGCCAAATGGGTCAAATGCTGAGAAAATAGAGGTCAGCACCAACTCCACCAATTATATTTGACCAGATTTGCGATTGTTATCATTTAATTAAAACAATATGACTCTCCTCTGGGCATGTGCAGAGGCGTACAAAGTGAAAGCTTAATGGGCAAGTCAGACCCACTTCTGAAAGTTCGAGGTTCCCCATGTATAGTAACACATTGTGGAGGTATGTGGCGACTCCCAGACGTGTCCATTTGTAACTGGCTGCAACATTTTGTAATCGTGCATATCATGTGCAAAATATGAATTCATATTTATCACAGTTACTGTCGTAGCGGCGCGTGTATATAAAAAAAGAACCCACTACCAGACCAACTGAAGGATTCTAATGTGTTTCAAAGGATACATAACATGCAGTATATCAGCAACTCAGACTAAAAATGGAGGCAAGGTTATAACTCAATAACCCAGATTATAGGCAGCTCATTCAAGGGCAATGCATCATCTCAAACAATGATGAAGGGGAGTTTATTCATCCTTTACATTTGTTTTGAAATCTTACACATCCATCCAAATCTTCCTCTTGTTGGCTAAAAATGTTTTAGATCTGGTTGGTTTTTGGAATCATCCATGTCATGTTTGTATCGACCACATCTTTATTATAAACACATACACATCATATATGTATACAATACACATATGGTTCTTAGTATGTTCTACTTTATAGATATGTGCACATACATAAATACACAACCCAAAACCCCATTCATTTAATGGTAGGCTCCTAGAACAGGACCAGAACAGTCAGAACCAGCCTCCAGAATGGAAACTTTGTAGGAGCACATGTTCAGCTACTGGCGACTGTTGTGATCCCACACAAAGGCCAGACGGACCAACATTTAACTTCCATCTGATGCATGAGAGACAGAGTCCAACAGGGCATTACAGTAAACAGTAGCACATCAATATTGATGGTGTTAAAGAGCTTTGTGTTCTGGAGTTTATGTGTCACGGCACGCTGCAGGAACCCCGAGGGTCCTAAAAGTCATAATCTCTGGCACTTCCCAAAAGGCGGGCTGGATTAGGGCAAAGAGCATCTTTGTAGGTCAAAGTAAACTACAGGAACTACATTAGTTCTGTCAGATTATTTAATGGTGTCAATCTCCCTCTAGTGGATCGGCTCTGATGTAGTTACAGTAGGCCTACATGCTCCGAAGGAGTGTGCAAGTATACACTACATTTGTCTCGCACACATATTGCAAAAAAATATATAGGACTGCACTCTTGAGTGCAATCTTAGTTCCAACATAATTCATAATCTTCAATGTTGAGGCTCTTCGTGCTGTGGTTCTGGGAAATGCAAACAACCAACCAAAAGGTCTCGGGTGCAGACGTTGTTCCAGAGCTGAGCAGGCAGCTGTGTGCAGTTCTCACTGACACCAATCAGGGTTAAAGGGCCCCTATTTAACGCCAGGCGTGAGGGCGATTAGCCATTAGCCACTAGGGGCAATGGATTTACCCATAGCAGGTGCTACATTCATAAAAGGGCGAGACCCATAATTAGTGTTATGAGTGAGACATGTGTGTTCTATGATGACACTCTTTATAAAAGGGTCCTGACTGCATGGACCACTCCATCCGTCATGAGAATACCATGGAACGAGGTGAATCTGTGTGTATTATATATAGTTTTTATATATAGTATTATATATTTATGCCTGCATATAACTTTGAGCTTCTATAGATCATTACAGCATTTTTTATTCATAATCTGTACATGAAAATAAGTAGTACCAACACAAGCTGGCATTAAAACTTTATTCGTTATTAAAAAAGGCAACAGACAAATCGACACAAGAATCGTATTTTTTCTTCCAACACATTTACCTGATTTTCTTTACATTTTCTTTTGCATTCGGATATATAAACAATATTTTCAACCACTTTAAAACAGGGACTTCCTAAAATGTGTAGAATTAGCGTCTTATCACGAGGCCTCTGCTTCTTGGACCTGGTTTGGCAGTATGTTAGCTGAAGGGGTATCACTTCAAAAGGCTTCGATTAATCAATACCTACCAAAGATCTGTTTAAATACATAGAGCAAAACGGAAGCAAATTAAGAAAAGTAATTCATGAATTTATGAGCTTGATTCTCTTGCCCTGATTCTTTCGCGACCCTAAATACAAGCATAAAGATCTTAAGCATTTCTACAATTCACTGGTCAGGAATGTGGAAAAGTTGCAATGTGTAACATTTCAACTGGCTCGCAGCTTTAAAATGACATGGACATAATCTGTTGTCAATTCTGTTGATAGTGATAAACAACGTTATCTCTAAAATCACATCGGATAACTGATAGACTACAAATACAAAATGCCGTCCAGCCCCTGTCTGTCTATTTGTTTACAAGCATCTCATGCCAGTTTAATTCACACGGTTGCATGGTCAGTTAAGAGTGGACAGAACACTTAACAAGATTTATGAATCCCGCAAATCTCTAACCTCCCACCCACTGGGAAAGGCTCCATCTTACACATTGCGACTTTCAATCCTTTCCATTTCCAAAACCAGTGATCTATCACACACGTTTATTTATTACCCTCAAGAGTGTTTCTACAATAGCCAACATCGCTGATCAACAGCGTAACAAATGCGGTCTTAACAGGTACACGTCTTATCAGTAGGTTTGAGATAATTAGCAACTTAGAAATCAATTGTCAGCAGCCAGTTACTGATTGCAAACTACATGGCAACAATTGTAATCATTAATCCATCGGATGACCCCCGATTGCATTATAGTCATATTAGTATTAGATAACTCGCCCAAATATTCTTAAACATTTTGACTAAGTCCCAAACACTTACAACACTGAGATGAACTAAATCTAAACTCAATACCCATTAGATGCACTGCCTTTTATTTATTTGTTCACATGTCTTAACAATGTATAAATGCATTCAGAAGCTAAATAAATCATGATAAGGCCAAAACACCTCGATGAGGGGAACACCATCTGATCTGCGTGATCCGCACCAGTCGACAACAACAATTTGCTTGTGTGCTGCCATGGTTACCGTTGCCCCGACTATAACATGTCGTCTGCATCAGCGACCCGAGTGGTCCTGAGGGGGGACGTGGGCGGGGCTTACTGGGTAGGCCTGTCGCGGTAACACACACACGACCGCGGGGGGTCTAAGACACTACAAAGCATCCCGTGCAATGTAACCGGGGAGCAACATAAGGCATTTATTGACAGGTGGGTGTGACAGACGACACAGAGAAAAGTGTGAGCCAAATGAATAAACATACAAACAAGAAAATGCTTTACACTTGTGTACAATGAAACAGATGCAAGTTCTAAAAAAAAAAAAAAAAAAAAATGAAAATAAAATAAAACAAAAAGTATTCCAGACTAAGAAATGTATCTTCTTGAATAAAACAAAAACAAATATATTTTGGCTTTCATTTTGAAATCACCTCGACTTTGTCGACACGTCCACCCGATGGGAAGAAAGAGGAAACGGAACACAATAAACGTGCATATGGCTTTGCATCATAAGGACACACGGCAAATCTGGCCAATAACCAGCCTGTGACGTCAGTATTTGGTATTCAGCATTAAG
>JAOPUI010000106.1:4449722-4462007 GCA_027123135.1 Urophycis floridana | reverse complement strand
GTACCGCCAGGTGTTGGCCGTCACGGGGGCCGTGGACTTGGTTATCCGCGCATACCGAACGGTGGTGGTGGGCGTGGGGGTGTGGTGGGGACGCCCCCCCCCCCCCCCCCCGCCGCGTGCCGTGTCCCGCTCTGATTGGTCGATTGAACCCAAACCAGAACTAGACTTGTTAACCGAGAACGCTTCAGTCCTCGCAAGGCATTGACCTGAAGCAGAATGGACCAAAGGCAACTTATTTGTCCATGTGACTTGTCCTTGACTTTTTTTTACATTTTCCACCTAATTTAGCAGGTACATGCAGGTTTTTAAATGTGGGAAATATCGCTTCAAATGGGCAATTTTAGATTAGATTAGATTTAATTTAAATAATTCCCAGTATTTTTTAGATACGACTCTGACTGTCAACTGACTCCTTTCTCATCACCAGCAGACTAGTATGCCTTTGTTTATTTTTGTTGGGTTCCGTTTGACACCACAGACATGCCAGAAACCAGGTTAGGAAGGACCGGGTTAGGTTCAACGAAACGAAAATGTAACTTTTTTTTTTCCAACTTTTTTTTATAGGTTACTTTGATTAGGTTATCCGTTCTGTCTTTCAAACCCGGTGCATTTGGAGCGATGTTAACCCGTCTCCTGGCTCCCTCTCCCTCCTCTCCAATCAGGAGCAGCTCTCTCACCTCGTGTTCTTGCATCTTAGCACTATATCAACAGCAAACTCCAAAGACAGCCATACTTTCTCTCCCCCCCCCCCCCCGCGCACGCGCGGGAACGAACGTTAGCACTGCGTCTGTTTCCAGCACTGCCATCACTGGCGACCTTTCACCTATCACCTTTTCACTGAAGACCAGCCAGATGTTAGCGGGTGCTAGTGGGTGCTTATGCCCTGCGGAACGGGGCCTCATTGTCTCTCTCTCTCTCCCCCCCCCCCAGGCTGCAGCTGTCCCCCAGCCCGTCGTCCCGCGTCACCGTGTCCCGCGCCACTTCCAGCAGCCGCAGCGTGCGGACCACCAAGGGCAAGAGGAGGCGCGTGGACCCCGAGGACGAGGAGGAGGACGAGGAGCAGCCGGGGGACGGCAGCTCCTCGGTGTCGGTCGCCCACGCCGCCTCGGCCACGGGGAGCGTGTGCGTGGAGGAGCTGGACGCCGACGGCCACTACATCCGCCTGCACAACACCGGCGACCAGGTGAGGACCCCCCCGGGGGGGGGGGGGGGGGAGCCCTCCGCCAGCACGAGGTGGTCTGAATGTCCGGTAGTGCGGCCGGGGAGGTTCCATGCACAGCGCGGAACGTCTTGGTTTGTCCTCAAGATCTGTATGTTAGAGGTCTGCGCGGGACACAATGTTCAGTCCCGCTCCTGCAAAGAATTGTGATTTTTAGTCCCGCTCCGCCTGCATCTGTGATATTATGTACCGCTCCGCCTGCATCTGTGATATTATGTCCTGCTCCCACCTGCATGTGATATTATGTCCTGCTCCCACCTGCATGTGATATTATGTCCCGCTCCGCCCACAACTGTGATATCATGTCCCGCTCCTGCACGCCAGACGGCAGGCAGGATGGATGTTCACTTTCTGTAGCGGAAAAGAATTGTCTCTAAACACATGTGTGTGCGCAAGATTAGGCTACCCCCCCAAACGACAACATCCGCAAGATTAGGCTGCTCAAAAAGTTTTTATTGCTGCCAAACAGAATTTCCAGCACAAATGAAGTACGCTAGGCACTACGTTAATCATTTGTATGTTTTTACTTTACACTCGTATTTGATTTGCGGCAGTGCAGTGTGTCATCCCGCACACCAGCACCTGCAAATGCATCTCTTATCATCCACCCCCCGCACCCGCAGTGAGCTTTCAGCATCTGTCCTGCACCGCACCGTTTAGCCTTGCGTCCCGCGGTAGTGCAGACCTCTGCTGTGTGGTTGTGTGGGCGAGGCGTTGAACCTCCGTAGATGATTCGGGGGTTTGGGCGAGAGGTTGGGGGGGGAAAACACGCCTGGCTGTGATTGTTTGCGTTGCCGAAACGTGCATACGGAAATTCTTGGTTTACTGGAATATCTGTACAGTCGTTTGGAAAAGGGATTGAACCCCCGTTGACCCCGATGACCTCTACCTCCAGGCCCAGGCCATTGGGGGCTACGAGATAACCAGGATGATTGGAGACACCTCGGCCACGTACAAGTTCAGCCCCAAAGCCGTCCTGAAGGCGGACCACAAAGTCACGGTAAACCTGCAACCAGTTGGAGTTCTCTTGTCTCGCAGCCTGCTGCACTCTCTCCATGTTCATACATGTCTGTTTTGATGATATTCGAAGGACTCAAAGGACAATACTGGTTCAGGTATGGACCAAACCATCGTAATGGCCTCTCACTACAATAAGTACAAGTACTCAACTAAATGTTATGATGAATAAAAAAAACCCTCTTCACTGACCGACACACATGGCTGATGATAGTGCTGTTATTATCAGCTAAATGCTCTTCAAGCTGAATGGGAAGTCATTTTGACAAATGGCATTGATAAAAGATGTTTTAGCGAAGCCAGGAGAGACCGTTACGATGGTTTGATCACCCAGACCTTTTTAATGCGATATTCACTCAAAAATCGCAAAATATTCAGAACTGCAAGGCGAGCTCATGTTTGGATGCAGAACCGGCCGTCTTGCATTTCAATAAAACACGTCGGGCCGCTCTGTCTGGTCATGCAGCGTTAGCCTCTCAAAAAGCATCGCGGGAACGATATCCTGCTTCAAAGAAGCTTTTTTAAAAAAAAAACAAACAAAAAAACACACATTTGGTGCACCTGCGAGCCAACACGGTCCGAGGTCAGTGCTGACTGTGATTCTGTGACTGTGATTCTGTGACTGTGATTCTGTGATTCCGTGTCCAGCTGTGGGCGTCTGACGCCGGCGTGAGCGCCAGCCCCCCGACGGACCTGCTGTGGAAGGGCCAGGCGTCGTGGGCCAGCGGCCAGGACGTGTGCGTGGTGCTGACCAACGCCGACGGAGAGGTGAGTCCCCCCCCCCCCGCCAACGCCGGTGGGCTCCTCGCTGCCGCCCGGTCAGCCCTGCCAACTTTTGGGGTCGTCACCGACGACGACGACGACCAAACCCCTTGTTTTTAGTAGGCCTGCGTTCTCTCGCCCCTGAATCTGATCCAAAGTGTTAAGAACGCTGTGTTGTTGTTGTTGTTGTTGTTTGTGTAGGAGGTGGCCAGAAGGTCCACCACGTTCAACGCTGCCATGGAGGAGCAGGATGAATATGACGAGGAGGTCATTGAGGAGGACCTCTTTCACCAGCAGGTACAAAGAAAAAGTTTTGGCACCTTTTTTTTTTATCGAGGTTGAACGAGCTGCTCAGTGCTCACTGCTGCGCCCCAGTGGCGGAATGCGAATGAACCATTTCATTAAGAGATACTGGTCACCAATGGGTGCGTGGTGACGGTTTGTATTGTATGTCCTGTTCCAAATGCTTCTGTGAGGTGTTGACGCTCAGTTTAATCCTCTGCAGGGAGAGCCGCAGGCTGTGAGGCGAGGCTGCTCCATCATGTGAACACCACTAGCAGAAGCTGTTGTCGGTGCCTGTTCTGCCACCAAACAACTCATCGGTTTTTCTATTTACCCGTGTGATACCAAGTTGTTTTTTTTAGGGAGAATGCCAAACCAGTTTAGTACATATGCTTTGTCTTCATTGAAGTACACACACACACACGCACATGTAGCCTGTTTTTTGTAGAGCACACTGTTTCAAGTTTGAATAAACGTGATTTTAAAAAGAAAAAGGGGTCTGAGCCATATATGAAAGTTGGTCGTCAGAATTGCATCTTCCCCTAACCATGTAGGCTTATGAACGGTTTAATCATGTCATCTTTGGAAATGTCAGTGGAACATAGAGATCTGTGAACACAGGGAGAGATTTAAGAGTTTAACTTGTCTGGCAAACCTGATGGCTACCGAAGATTACAATTAACTTTGGAACAACTCATTCATATAGCAATTCAAATTTGCTTCTAGTTCATTATTTGAATGTATACAATTTATAATGAATAAAGTAATGACTCTAATGAGTAATGTGCTGTATGATACTCAATTTCTGATGAGGCCATTTAACCAGCTTGAAGGGTACAAAATCGGCACTAAATGACAAACTTGATTGCCAATAAGGTTTTTTTCTGAGCTTGCTGCCAAGTAAAACCCTCTCGACTTCGGTTTGGATGGCAACCAGATTTTTTTTCAAAGCCAGAATAACCAACCAACCGGTTTAATGTGCAACTATCCACACACTGTTTCATGGCTGACAAACAACACGCAGCGTAGAAGACTCTGAAATGAATTGACGGCGATGGTGAGATTTACTGAAGTTTTATCAACAACCAAGTGGGAAGCGCTACAACACAGCCGTCGTCACGGAGATGTCTCCGAACAGATGCACTAAAGGCCGGTTTCTGTACGACGTAGACTGCGACGTGTACAGCCACTGACGTTCTGCTGGCACACATCTAATGCAGACTAGTCACGGTCAACGGTTAGTTATACAGGTGTTAGTAACCTAGTTCGTTCCGGGGCATCCACAGTATTTGTGGGTAATGATGGTCACCCATTGTTGAAACAATTGTCATCCTGGCAAAAAACGCGAGAAGATGCAAGATTCAAATGGTGCTCAAAGCAATACAGTTTAGTTAGACCTTTATACACAATATAAACCTTTATAAAGAACATAAAGCCGTCTCCCCCTCCACCACCGGTGGAGGCTGAAGGCCGGCCGCCCCGAGCCTGGTCTCTGAGGTGTCCGCCTTGAAGTGAACAGGGTCTAGAGGGAGCTCATCTTTTAAGGGACAAAAAAGGTAATTCAACTTTCTAAAAATTAAAGATTTGCACTTGGGCCAGCCGTGGGCAGCAGTTTTGTGAAGGTCACCGTTGTGCCCGCGTTCTTCACTCAAACTTAATGCCCTGGGCCAGAGGAAGCTCCTTGCTGTAGTTGATGGTGCTGGAAGGGGGGAAAAAAAAAAAGATAAGAATTGAACCACCACATCGTCCTTATGTTGACTTTTTTTTGTGTGCGTCTTAAGTATCACCCCCGGCCGACTCACCAGGTGGAGCGTCTCATGTACTGCTTCCAGGAGTCGCTGCCGGACTCCCTCCCTCCCCCCGTGTGTTTCTCGCCACCTGCAAAAAACACACAGAAGGTCATGAGCGTTGTCACGGGTGACGGGCGTCGTTACTGTGGCAACCCCCCCCCACTGTCATAACAGCCACGTACCGAAGGCTCCGCCGATCTCGGCGCCGCTGGTGGGAATGTTGACGTTCACAATGCCACAGTCTGATCCCTTGGGTCTGCTCGGGAGAAACCGCACTTTAAAAACTGCATCTCCATAAAGTACCATTATATGGGATTATAGGGATAGTTACACTGTGGTTAAGCAGTTCTAAATGAATTGGGTTGTCATCAAGGTGTCATAGATTATTTACAAGTTGTTGTGTTAAAATTTAACTGTTGGCTTTCACAGAGGTGATGATGGCACTATGAACACTGCGGTTTTTGATTTGAACAGGAGAAAAATGTTACTTACCCCAGCCAGCGGAAGACCCTTCCCATGTCTTTGGTGAAGATACTGCTGGACAGGCCTTGCTTCACCTCGTTGTTCCAGGCGAAGGCCTCATCCTCATCCTGTGAACATCATATAGTTACATCCACAAACATCAGCTTCTTTCAAGAAGACTACAGAATAAAAAAGGATCCATCCTTTGACCTGTAGTTAGGAATTATTTACCCCATTTTGAATGTCACTTAATGAGAAAAAAAAATACTGCATTTCATACGTCTTGTCTATGACAGGCATGTTTCCGAAATGCATCAACTCACCTCAAACTTGATCCGAGTTTATTTTTGACATTGATCTAGACTGAACCACATTAGTAATAAACTATCCTCTGAGCTTGTTCTACACAAATTAAATTTTTAGATGTCCAAAAAAAAATTAATGATCAATAATCAGAATCATGGACACATTCCATCAGAACCTGCTTACAGATGTCACTAATGGCACAAATAAAAAAATGAATTATCAATAAGATACAGGAGCAAGCTTTGTATGCATTTGCCATGCTATGCACAACAAGCTTGCGTGATGGCCTTTAGGTTAAACGTACCTTAAACTTGAGGACGTAGAGGATGGGCACAAAGGTTTCAGTGTGAACGATGGAGGCATCATGGGCCAGCCCAGTGATGATGGTGGGCTCAACGTAGTTACCAGGGCGGTCAATCACCTTGAACAAAATTAAGTTAAGTTAAATTAAGTTAGAAAAATCACATCCATCAGAAATTTGGCTGTATCCTCCTGGGACCCCAGATAAACAGTTATAGAGAGGTAGAGAGGAAAGGTGCATGTGAACACAATGTCAGATATAGAGGACATAGGTCAATTGCCTGGGTCTCAGGAGGACATTTTATACAATACAAAAAAGTTTATTTTGACCCAAGAACTGGCTTTGTATGAAATGCTACTGGGCCATTTGGAATATGTATTCGAGGTCAACTAAAAAAAGTGCACTACGGTAAACAAACACCTGAAGTCAAGCAAACAATCGCATTCATTGGCAATCGCAGCATTTTCCCCTGACACCATGCTAAACGTCAAAACACGCGTGTCAACGAATCGAACATCCCACGAGTTTCCCCTGCGATGTACAAGATAAAATAAGATAAAACTTTATTAATCTCCTAAGAGAAATTGGGTCGCCATAGCAGCCAGGGTACAAATAAATACAAATAAAATAAAAAACAAAAACCAACCCCCCAAAAAAAGAATAAAAATAAAATAAATACAAAAGATGCAGTGTCGTGGACAGACAGACAGACAGATAACAACGCCCCCCCTCACCTTTCCTCCACACACCACCGTGCCCCCCTGCTCCTTGGCCTGCTGCACGGCTGCCAGGTACTGCTCCACCGCCTGCGTGGTGTGGAGGGGCCCGTACAGGGTGCTGGCTGTGGAACAGACAGACAGACAGACAGACAGACCGACCATCACTCTACAGCAGCAGGGGAACCGGCCACGGCGGCAAACAGAGCGCCAGCATCGGGTGGGCTTCGGCGGGCGGACGTACGGTCCCAGGGGTCCCCGATGCGGACCTGACCGTAGGCCTTGGTGATCCTCTCCACCACGGCGTCGTGGACGCTCTCGTGCAGGATCTACGGAGGTGGGGGCGGAGCGCACACAGCGGGGAAAAGGAGTGAAAGAAAAGTGAAAAAAAAAAGAGGCGTGTGGGTTCCGGAGAAGAGCCACGTCAACAACAAAGTGCAACATTGCCGATGGCCACACGGTCAGGAGGAATGTGGCCATCAGGTACTCGGCTGTGAGCGGATAGATTTGGAAATGTCATTCAGGCAGACATTACAAAGAAGGGGGTGGAAGTTTAAGTGGTAATCACAAAATATGCTACATTTACATAAACGTCACTTAAGTCACTCCTAATCCATCACTGAATGCGGGAACACAAGGGTGATCGAGCCCATGGCCCATTGATGGACGCCATTGCATTTACACTATTATGAATGTTACCAACTGGGCGTCGTGGGGACAATCCCACCACGCATTGTAATCACAAGCGGCACATAGTTAGGGGCACGTTTTCCATCGCCCGGCAGTGGTCGTTCTGCTCGAGTGGGTATGTGAGAGCTAACGCAACACGACCACACTGTGTGCAGAGAACGGGGCAGAGCTCTTTGTGATCGCCACGAAAGAGACAGAGAAAAACGGAGAAAATGTGCACAATAAGCAACCGCCATAGTCGGCGCGCTCTCCTTCAACACGTCACAGAAGCCACTTGCCAGTCTTCTGGTTGTGGTGCAGCGCTGGCCGGCCGTTCCAACCGACGCAAACACAGCAGAGGGCACCACCAGATCGAGGTCGGCGTCCTCGAATACTGGAACACACACACGTTACTTTTTAATGTGACAAATTAGACCGACTTATCGTATGTCAATTGAACATGGGCCGGTTTGTCAGTCGAATTACAGCAAGGATAGAAATGCGAGTGTGATGACAATTGACGATCATGCATGACGATCCAATCGTCATGCGTGTTTTTGTAACTGAACATATGTCTGATTGAATTAATCTGTTGATCCATGTTGTCTGACCAAAGCGTGACCTAAATCTCAATTAGCCTTAGATTTCTCCTCAACAGATGCATCACTAACAGTTCATAAAACTGTGTTTCTATCAGATTTGCCATCTGAAGATCAAGTAAACTCAATCCTTAATCGTTATTGTAAATGATCATAAAATATTCTAAAGCTCTTACCAATGATGGCATTGTTCCCACCCAGCTCCAGCAACTGACGACCTACAAATCAGACAGAAACGGGAGTTGAAAAACTACAATAACGTAGGGTTTCTTATCTAATGAAAAAAAAACAACAACTGAAAACTCACCAAACCTCTCCTGCACCATCATGCCCACCATCTTCCCGACATGCGTGCTGCCCGTGAACGACAGCAGGTTCACACGCTCGTCCTTCGCCATGGCGGTGCTGCGGGGGACGACGGGAGTTTGGGTCACGTGGAAGCAAAAACCGTACGCTTGTCAAACCCAGAAAACATCGGCTGAATTGAATCGCTCTGGGGGGGGGATTGCTTAAAACACGTCTGTTGTAGGAGACGCAGCACCACAGTCTCTGTGATGAGTCCAGCTAGGGGACAAGATCATGTGCTGGCAATCTGGCAATGTGCTGGCATTCTGGTAATGTGCTGGCATTCTGGCAATGTGTTGGCAATTTGGCAATGTGTTGGCAATCTGTTAATGTGCCCGCAATCTGTTAATGTGCCGGCAATCTGTTAATGTGCCGGCAATCTGTTCATGTGCCGGCATTCTGGCAATATGCTGGCATATTGACGGCGTCCGGACTCACCCGACATCAGCCCCGCCACACGTCATGGAGCAGATGGCCCCGGGGAGGCTGTTGTGCTCCAGCACCTCCGCCACGATCCTGGGGAACAACAGACAAGGAGACGAGAGTTTAAGGACGTTACACTGTGGGACACAAAACCACAGGCCCACTAAACCAATGCCAAGTGATAAGCGGTCTTACAAAAAAGGTAAAAGGGGGGGCACCGCCCGTGAAAATGGGTCTGCTTGGTGCGGGAGCAAGCTCTTCAAACGTGTGCTTACAAATGAAGCCGAGATGGTGATCTTCACAATAATGTGAAATAATACAATTATGTACCTGATATATGTATAGATAAAGAAGGTATACTTACTTGGTTACAGCCACACTTGTGAGAGGTGTGGATGGAGCTCCTTTCCTAAAAAGAAAAAGGAAAAACACTCAATTATCACAAACATAACACAGGTTTGGCCATAGCCAATACATGGGGGGGGGATTGTTTATTATGTCCCAACCAAACTAGTCCATGGTCTGCCTACGGCGAAGGGAATCGAACTACAGGTCTCACCACAGACAGACGTTTCCACAGATGAGGGCCAGAGCATTGTTCCAGCCGTAGACGGCCACGGGGAAGTTGAAGGCGGTGATGATGCCGACCAGACCCACCGGGTTCCACTGCTCCAGCAGAGCGTGGCCTGGTCCTGAGGGGGAGAACCACATACAAAGGGTTTGAGAGGGTTCTATGGTGACGGCCGCGTCACAGTAGTCAACACCACGACCTTGGGATTCTTCAATGTTTGTGAATGTGTTTGGGCCACTGTGAGGAGAAAAAAAAAAAGTATTACTTTCCTAGTGTTCTTATAAAGGGATTGAGTAAATGTTTCCTCTTTGCGGTAACACCTGTTACACTAGTAACAGTGGTTAGGTTTGACAGGTTTGACAGGCAAAAGAGGATGCTGAACAGCATACCTCCAAGATGTATGTATTGGGAAACCGACCCAGATGCATTTTTGCTCATTTATATTGGATTATTTATAGCTCACTTAGTGACTGATAAACAAGGATGATCCAACCACAACAAAAAAACAATTAGATTTGATATTGCACCACATGGGTCAGAAACGTACTTTCTGACGGGAGGATGGGTCCACCGATCATCCTTGACAGTCCGACTGCGTAATCACAGACGTCTACGTATTCCTGCACCTCCCCCACGCCCTCAACGTAGATCTTTCCCATCTCCAAGGAAACCTTTCCAGAAAAAAATATATCATGTTTGTTTTTTCAGTGATCCAAATGTGTAAAAAACAAAATAATTTAGGACCATGTCCTTGAATTGAAAAACCAAGAGCATACAATAGCATAATAACCACTGTCAGAAAGCAGACCCTTTTTATAACTGTACAACTTCATGCTTTTAAAAGAACAAGTCTTCATCATGAACTGTGGAAAAAAGAACAGAAGAAAACGTACCAAACGCCCAAGAACATCAATCTTCTTCCTGAGAGCATCACCAATTTGTCTTACAATCTCCCCTCTTTTGGGAGCTGGAATCTACAGAGAAAAGTATAGATTTCAGATTACATATAGATAGCAATATTATTCATATTCATTCATGCACACACACACAAAACTTACATCTGCCCACACTTTCCAAGCTTCCTTGGACTTCTGAACAGTTTCTTCGTATTCACTGAGGGTTGCCTACACAAACAGAAAAGATGTTTAACTGAGTGTGCTCAGCCATGTTAAAAATGTACATATTTTTGGCATTTTAGAATTTGTGGATTGTGTGACAACCACAACAAATAATACCTAAATCATGGTTTGGATGATTGCAATGTTGCAGACTTTACAGATTCGTAGGTAAATTCTTAACTTAATTCTTAATCTAGTTTGAAATTGTAGCGTTACTTTTGGAATTGTAGCGTGGTCATGAGTAAAGCGCACGGTTTCCCTTTACACATTAACATTTTAATGGTGAGACTTACCTGCCGTACTCTGGCAATGGGCTCATTGTTGGCAGGGCAGTATGATGTGATGACCTTGGAGGAGAAAACAAAATATTTAACATTAGACTTTACAACCTATAAACTTTACAACCAAGTACAGTGAAAAGTTCCAAACAGTTGAAACGCTTATTTTTAATGTGCAGTACAAATACAAAATGTATGCAAAAATGCATTTACAAAAAGATTTTAGCTCTTAAGTGGTACACTATTAACTTCACTTTTGACAACACCAAGCAATACTCCAGACTACCAAACTACTTTCAAAAATGCCACGACACAACTATGGTAGGTACTGTTTCCTAGTTCCCTTGATATTCGTATGGGACAGCTGTCACATAAAAATAACTTAGACTACTGAGAGATCCAATGCACAAACGACGTTGTTTTTGTGGTATATTCTACAATACACGTTGTTGCATGACAAACGCAGCCACCTGTGCACGGCTAGCTTTGGCTAATCTATATTTGGAAAGCTCAACTCTTTGACTCACCTCTCCTTTGCCTCCCCACGTCCCATGATAAACACCGTTATTATCCTCCGCCAGACCGAGCTCTTTCAGCCAGGCGTATTTGGGCTGATTAATCAGTAGCGTGGACATGGCTGCGGTGTGCTTGCGATGGATAGAAAAAGTTTTCTGTCGAAGAGCCCCGTGCAATGCAATGGTGGCCGTGAGGTAGCGCTGCATGGTTGAAAGAGGGGAGTTATGAATGGCCTGCAACGACCGCAGCACCAGGGCAAAGTGGATGTCTGAATATCCTTAGCGGTGATAGGCCCACAGCGGACACCGCCTCCAATCTCCCATTGGAATTTAAAGGGAAAGGCGCATCAAGTTCAAGTTAAAATATGGAATATTTCCGCCTTCAAATACATAGAAACGACAAGACCAATACACAGTGAAACCTCTGTACTTTCCAAAATGCTGTTCGAGTTGTGAATTGTTCGAAAACTTAAAGTATTTTTCCCATATAATTGCATGTTTAGACCTTCACACATAGTATTTAATGTATACAATCTTACATTTAACCTTGATACAATATACTAAAAATAACAATAACATCTTTATTACTTCTTTATTCTTTAAAATCGTACATATTGTCGATTTGGGCATGCTGTAAAGCGATGCAATGTCAGACACGCGCATCCCGTTTTCGTGCTTCGAGATGATTTCCTTCTTCAACTCGATCGTTGTCCGCACTATTTTCCTCTTTTCCTTAGCACCAGCACTCCTTCCCTTATTTGGAGGCATGATGGAGGGCTTAGCTATACAGAGCATGTATATTAAAATTGAGAGGAAAAAAAGGCACACAATAGCAAATAACTAGAGAATTCAAAATTCCCTCGAGGGAAATTTTGAGAGTGCACGGGTGACGCTACCAGAGTGTGAAAGTCT
>JAOPUI010000106.1:4431498-4444249 GCA_027123135.1 Urophycis floridana | reverse complement strand
TGGTGCGTGTGTGAGTGTGTGTGTGTGTGTGCGTGTGTGTGTGTGTGTGTGCGTGTGTGTGTGTGTGTAAGATTGACTGTGAGTGTGTGTGCGCCTCAGTGCTCCAGCTTTACAGTGTGTGTTAATGGTGGATTTCCTGCATTTAAATGTAACAGAGCGACATGCATCGTTTCATTTTAACCACAGCGGGTGCCGCTCCGTAAATGCTCTTTATTTTATGGTCTCTATTACGAGTCTAGTTAATGCTCCCATTACCAACATGTCTCACCCTGGCTGTGAGGCCTGAGGTGGCCAATAGCTCAGACGCTCAGAATGTATGTGGAGCATGCAATACCGCAACACATCGGAGGAAGAGGAAGGGAACTGGATGTGCAGCAGCAGCTCATTCCATTAATGTCGGTAATGCGTTCACAGAGGCCCTCCTGCTGGAAACGTGACAGGGTGCAGGGTTCAGATAAGACCAGGGAGGTGGGAAATTAATGGTGGGGGTGGGGCATTAAAGAGAAGAAGCATGGAACATTAAACACAAGTAGTAATAACCACTTAAATACCTAGGAAGAGGATGTCAGCCTCTGCATTGCATTTCGTATCGTCCATCGAAAAAAAATCCTCATCGAGAATTGTGTCTGTTTGTTGCTTTCTGCTTCTCAGGATCCAGAGCAGCTATGCAGCTCTTCAGAGAATCAACCAGGACTTGGAGGACAAGATGCATCGGACGGTGAGAGACGCCTTGCCTTGTATTCTCTGTCTGCCAAAGCAGAATCCTTGATGCAGCGTTGGTCCAAAGAATCTGCACAGCACTGGCACGCTCCTTGTAGGGTGCGCTCCAAAAGTGGTTTTGTAGCAATTCTGCTTGCCGTGGCTCTTTTACAACATGAAGATGTTCTACTCGCGTATCCACTCTCCCAACCTCCAGCCAGAGAGTCAGCCTAAAGGGGCTGTCATAGCAGCTTCAGCTGGAGTCTTCATTAGACTCCCACACGGGAGGCTGTGATGGGCCCAGATCAGTCAGTCAACAGCCAGAATCACCTGTAAATGACGTTGAAGCGATTCAAGCCGTCTTATTTCCATTTCCCTCATTACCGCTCCACTACACTCCTCACACTGGTCCACTAACTCCTGCTGCTCCCCGGCTCCGGCAGCAACAGGCAGGAGGAGGCAGGAGAAGGTTGTGGAACGCAGCGCTCCGCCGTTCTTGGAGCACAATGGAAGCACCCAGGTCACTCTTCGCCTGGGGGCTCACCCTGAGGGGGCTCAACCTGAGGTGGCTCACCCTGAGGGGGCTCACCCTGAGGGGGCTCAACCTGAGGTGGCTCAGCCTGAGGTGGCTCACCCTGAGGGGGCTCACCCTGAGGGGGCTCACCCAGAGGGGGTTCAATCTGAGGCGGCCCACCGCTACGGAGGGGCCCTCTGTAATTTTGTTGACATGTGTAATCATTGTTGCCATAACGGTGCCAATTGTAATTGCAAACAGAAATTAGTTTCAAATGTTTTTGTTTAAAAAAAACCCCAAATGAAGTCAGAATCTTTGGAATTTAGTTTAAATGTGTTATGTTCGTATTCATTAAAACTTTGTATCAATAAAAAAAATAAAAAAAATAAAAAATTACTCACTGGATAAGAAATGTTTATAATAACACAAATATACCTGAAGGGTGTGTGAGTGTTAATTTTATAGTTAGTAGTGTAGTTAGTATAGTAGTAGTTAGTTTCCAGTTCAACACTCCAATAGGAAGATTAGTTTGGCTGGAATAATGTTTCATATGTTAGTCTCTGTAATTGAGTTGGCCGCACTCGTTGACATGCAGGAGATCAGAGCAAACACACCACAGGTACAAATCAGCCAGGAACAATCCAGGGCAAAAACAGAGGCCTTGTGTTTTAGCAAGCTCTGGTTTCCCCCATAATTATAGAGCTGCCATCTTGACATCCGGTGCTTAACAGAAATGACTCACATTGTGGACAGTACGGATGTTCCGCAAGAGCAGAATGCCAGAGAGTAATGCCTTTTAATCACAGAGCAAAGGGTAGAATTGTTATATACTGAAACTGAAGGATGTCAGCATGGAAAATGTAACAATAAGAATAAAATTGTCTGCACAAAGGTGAGGATTCTTTGTCATAATTCCATAATTTAACAAGTCAAGAATTGTAAGACTATTGCTCACAATGTTTTCTCTATTTCTGGATTAAAGGGGGGATACTGTATGCATGACAATGTGTTATAAAATAACATTTATGTTATTCTTATGTCTTCTTCAATTGTGTTTAATTAGGTTAAAACCGCTTAATTTGGGTTTGTGGTGTGCCTCTTTGTGTGGTACGAGTGTTTATGTGTTCATGTCACGATACCCTTCTGTTGTAGTTATCTAATCTTCTCATTGAGGCCCAGACTGGAGATGATGTCCTTGGTCGTGTAAAAGACAATGATATTGTTCTAAACACACTAACTAAGTGCAAATACACTTTGTAAGGTCTGTCATTTTCATTTAATCACATTACTACTACTACTGGCCAATTTTTCTATTCAGATCATGATCCCAAATTAAGTGATGTGAAGAGATGTGGACAACAATACACATTATTATTCAATGCTTTATTTGTTGTATTTATTAATACTTTTCATACAAATATTTCACACTCTGCAGGTGTATATTTTAATATTAATTCTTTATTGATACTTAAAGCTTATCAGCTCAGGCTCAGAATGACATTCAAAATGCAAGTAAAAATGTTACTTCAATTGAAATGCATTAAGTAATAAATGGTTAATGGATTAATTTAGGTCGTTACCAAAAAAACAATTGCAAATAAAAATCGCCGAAAGCTGCGTATATGTTGTACAGAAAGTTTAAATCGGGTAACGTATTTTAATAAACGGTCTTAATCAACAGTTATCCAGTCGACAAGACGAGTCTGCGCTCATCAGACACCCGCGTCATTAAATTCCTGATGACGTTTCCAGCAGAGGAAAACAAAGATGGCGTCTGGACAGCAGTGGGTGTTGGTTGAAATGGTTCAGGCATTTTACGAGGTAATTATATACATTTTTTAGGTTCGATTTCAAGTGTATCGTTTTGCTATCTACGGGAACAATGCCACTATTTTCTTGCGATTGAGTGCCTTTCGTCAAATTCGTAACATAAAACAAACTTGGCTATTAAAAAGTACTACTCCTTAGTAACGTTGATTGACAAACTTGGCTAGCCAATCACCTGTTGTTTAAGTGAACGCTATGAGCCTACATAACGTATCACGGGTCAGCATTTCTAACAGGGCGTTTCTTGAGATATCCAGGAAGTTCAAGTTATATTTTGCTTGTTAAAGCTCAAAAATTGTGTTTTTTCACTCCACAAATTATCAGCGACGAGTCAGAACTTGCTAAAGGCTTGAATGTTATTTGTATTGATAATTGTATATTATTGTATTAATTGTGTAAGATTCCAACCAAGTTGTCAAGTTGTGAAGAAATGCTCTACCACATGGAGGGAGCTATCTGGCTTGACATTTCCATAGTGAAGATTTCGACCGTGGCCTTTACTTAAATACTGTTGTTCTTGTCATCTTTGGTCACTAGATAAAATGGCAACATCTAAAAATTTGTATCCATTGTTACACCTGAGGCTATTCCATAGACAACATTTTGATATTACTCCACAATTCCACTCAATATAACATTGTAGATGTGAATTGCCTGAGCTTTTGAGAATCACGATAAACCCATGAATGAATGTGTGAGAGGCTCAATTGTCAATGTAAAGTATCTTGCATGCAGGGTCATTTAACATGTTGATCTCAGTTCTGTAGCAGCATTGTGGGGAATACAATGTACATAATGATTTTCTGTATGGTTTATTATACATTCACAGTAAAGATTGTGACTGTCAAATGTACTTGGAGACAGCTCTATATTGAAAGCGCTGGCTGACATTTTGAGGCAACCAAGATAAGGACAAAATGATATGCTGTACTTGAAAATTGATACAATCCTTATAATATCTTTCTCTCTGTAACAGGCACCTGCATATCACTTGATCTTGGAAGGTATCCTCATACTATGGATCATCAGACTTCTGTTTTCCAAGACTTATAAACTCCAGGAGACCTATAAACTAACCGAGAAGGTACGATTGGAGACTGAAATGGTAAAAGTATCGATAGTTTTTCTAAAACGTTCTTCGGTCATCACCGTCGGTGTTTGTGGTTGCATGTCTCAGGAAAAGGAGGACCTGATTGAAGAATGGCAGCCAGACCCTCTCGTTCCGGCGGTGTCCAAAGACCACCCGTCCCTCAGCTACGACATTGTGACGGGGTGAGAGACTCACCCGCGCATGTATCCTCTTCAGCTCATTCATTCATCGTATGTTAAACGTCTGGGCCTAATGCTGAGTCGGCGAATCAAGGAGTGACTGCAATGCAAAATCCAAACTCCATTTCACAATGTTTCAATAGAATATATATACAGTGTACATGTTGAGTGTAAGTTGCTTTGGACCAAAGCGTCTTCACCCTTTCCAGGCAGTTACTTGTATGTAACGGATGTTGCTTTGTGCCATCGACAGTTTAAACTAAAAGATCACCTCTTTCCCCTTGCAGCCCACCGAGCCATAAAATCATCGTCAATGGAAAAGAGTGCATCAATTTTGCGTCATTTAACTTCCTGGGTCTGTTGGATAATGAGCGAGTGAAGGTTGGTCTCCCTCTAATTCTGATGGTTATGTTATTGCTGTTTTGACAATTACATTCTTTCTATTGGCCACACTATTGTGTTTTTGATAATGATTGAAATATAAGCACTAAAAGCTTTATTTAATCTTTGCAGCAAAAGGCTTTAGCATCGCTCAAGAAATACGGTGTTGGAACGTGTGGTCCAAGAGGGTTTTATGGAACTTTTGGTGAGTGAGAAATGTATCACATTACAATAGTGTTTGTGTTGTGATGTCATCATAGGACTCACCTGTGTGTGTGTGTGATTGTGTGCACTCCAACAACAGATGTCCATTTAGAGTTGGAAAATCGACTGGCCAAGTTCATGAAAACGGAAGAGGCCATCATCTATTCCTATGGCTTCGCCACCATTGCAAGTGCAATACCAGCCTATTCCAAGAGGGGGGACATTGTTTTTGTGTAAGTTTATGGCTATAATAGTTTAAAGCTATAATATAACTATAACCTAGCAATTGGAATGCTTGAAACTTGTTCTGGTGACAAAAGTGTCTGCTAAATGCCCTAAATGTAAATGTAATGTACGGTATCACTGTTGGTTATTTATTTCTATCCATTTATCTCATGTTTTCTCCTGTTGTGACTTCAATTGTGTCTGGCTTTGTTCCGTGACCCAGGGACGAAGCGGCCTGCTTCTCCATCCAGAAAGGCCTTCAAGCGTCACGCAGTGTCATCAAGTACTTCAAGCACAATGACATGGAGGACCTGGACAGACTGCTGAAGGAGCAGCAGCTGGAGGACCACAAGGTCAGAGTACTGTTGTTGACCGTTGAGTGTCTGTTGTTGGCCTGCTGTGTTTCTCTACTGCGTTTGCTATGGTTTAGAGCCATCATTAGTCAGTCAGGCAGTCTGCAAGAAGTTTTCCGTTTATTTTCCTTCATTAGAGAAATATTGCAGGGGGGAGGGGACAGAAACCAGAAGGACATACTGACCATACACGTGCTTTGGACCTGATGATTGTGACTATATTGTTTATTTGTAAAAATAAAAATAAAAAAGCCATCAACAGCACTGTTGGGACTATGGGGCCATTGTGGCAAGAAAAAAAAAGGAACTGAGATTGTTTTGTGTTATTCTTGCCGTAGAATCCACGCAAGGCCAAGGTAACGAGGAGATTCATCGTGGTGGAAGGACTGTACATGAACACTGCTGATATCTGCCCTCTCCCAGAGTTGGTAAGAAGGCCGTGGTTGCCTCCAGATCGAGCCGTTTCACGCTACGTCCTCGTTTCACTGTTTGTGTGAGACGGCATGTTCTGAAAGACTGATTGCGGTACAAAGTGTGAGTCCCCTTTCGGTTCAATGTTTCCCCGCCAGATGAAGATGAAGTACAGGTACAAAGTGTGAATCTTTCGGTTCAATGTTTCCCCGCCAGGTGAAGATGAAGTACAAGTACAAAGTGTGAATCTTTCGGTTCAATGTTTCCCCGCCAGGTGAAGATGAAGTACAAGTACAAAGTGCGTATTTTCCTGGAGGAGAGTCTCTCCTTCGGGGTCCTGGGAGAACACGGTCGAGGGGTCACGGAACACTTTGGGGTCAACGTGAGTGTTTATGTCGGACATATCGCATCAAGTATTAAGTATTGTATTAGGGAATGCCAACATGGCTGCAAAGATCAAAAAGCAAGTTCTCAGTGTTTTTTTTGGTTTCAGGTCCACGTTTTATTTTGCCAAGATAAAAGTATGAAGTAGTTTTGAAATTATGAATTTTTATCTTTCAATGACTAAGGATAAGCTTTCCGTTCTTTATATCAGGTACAAGACTCCCATATCGACTGTCTACTTTGTTTTTCACATTGATATCGCGTTCATGTGAATGCAACGCATAGGATGTATTTGAGGAGGGCAGATCCCCTGACCGCCTGATTTTAATGCCTCCAGGTCGATGACATTGACCTGATCAGTGCCAACATGGAGAACGCCATCGCCTCCATCGGGGGTTTCTGCTGCGGCCGGTCGTTTGTCATCGACCATCAGGTGAGGTTCTAGTTTTCAGCGTAGCGATAATGTCCGTATGCCCCGTCACACACGATGGTCGCGTTGTTGCTGAGCAGTTGGTGCAGAACTCTCGCTTGTTGCCGAGGGAACGGTGCATCTAGAGCAGTGTTTTTCTCATGCTGTGCTGAGCGTGCCATGTGGTGCACATGGGTGGGATTTTATTCTAGAATCAGACGCGTTTCAGTTAATAGAAAAAAATAGAGTAACACATAATTGAAAATACATACTGATTCATAGATGTACAATTATGGCTTATTATTTCTCATTTTGTGCGTTCCCTGCATTGTAATTTCCCAGCCTGGGATCAATAAAGTATAGCTATCTGTCTATCTATTGCTGACCATTTCTTACCTCTGTTTCTGGTCTTGTGGTCAGAATTTTGTATTAAGGGCACGCTGAAATTCTGTACATGTAATACTTTTTTTTGGTACTGTTTGCATATAAGGTGTTCCACAAATGGTCAATTGACAATTAAGTGTAATACCAAACCTCAGGTTGGGGACCACTGGTCTAGAGCCGTTGGAAAACACCCATTTGACCTGCGTAGAGTTCCTGTGTCTGGCGTACTGCAGTGTAAAAGACGGTCTACAAAATAAAAGCGTGACACGTTTGGGTGTGTTTTTCCGGACAGCGGTTGTCAGGCCAGGGCTACTGCTTCTCAGCCTCCCTGCCCCCGATGCTGGCTGCTGCAGCCATGGAGGCTCTGGACATCATGGAGGAGGATCCAGGTACACATGATGATGATTATCATTACTTAGATTTCTTTAAACCCGTCTGTGCTTTCGTCTAAATCTTTTCCCTACATGATGGGGCGGCAGTAGCTCAGTGGGTAGAGAGAGGGTGGACAGAGCGGGTTGTCCATTAACTGTAGGATCGGTGGGTTGATCCCCTTGATCCCCCTCCTCCTCCAACTGTCCACATGTCGAACCCCACAAATGTACTGATTGTAAGTCGCTTTGGACGAAAGTGTCTGCTAAATGACCCTTTTATGACACAGGAAACAGCCAGTATAAATAACTACATACACTAACTGTGATGTGCTTATAGAATATTGGTTGTTGTGAGATAGAGGTTTTTAGACGTCTTTACTGTAAAGTGTAAATGGTCATTTTCAATGCAGTCCACACAAGAAACTCTCTAACATTTTCGTTCTACTGTTTCCAGATATCTTCACTGTACTGAGAGAGAAGTGCAGAAGTGTTTACCATGCATTACAGGGGTAAGTGGCATTATGGCCTGACACTGTGTTTCCCAGGGTCGAATCTATGTCCCCGCAAAGAAGCAAGTCATTTGATGAACACGAGCTGGAGTGAATCTAGTCGGGGTGGTTCAACCAGCTAGATTGCTCATTTCTTGCTTTGCCTCTTGGTTTGAATGTGACCCGAGGGGCTTTGCTTAACGTCGTCTCTGGCCTGTGTTGACCCATTTAGTGTCCCTTTTCACCGTCCTATTCATGAAGGCAAATGTATGCCCAAGAGAATGGAAAAAATAAACCTCTAAACCAACTGAGTAGCAGTGAAATTGGTTGAAGCTGACGGTGAAAATATCAACATTCAATCAATCAATCAATCAACACGACTTGTTTTTTTCATCTAGTTCGTGTCTAGATTGAGAAAATGTGAGCTTGTATCTCGAGTAACGAAAGCTTCTGTGTACATGAAGGAGGCCATGCGATCACGACCGTCTCTGTCTGTTGAGACTTATGGGGCGGTTTATGAAAAAAAAAAAGTCCTGGCTGGACCTGCCTGACGTGCGCGTACCAGTGTCACGTTGGAACCACGTCCATCGTTTGGTCTCTGAAAACGGGCAGAGACACGGTGACCGTGGGGGGAACGGTTTACGTTTGCTTTGGGTCATGTGGGGGGAATGTCTCCAGTGGTAGGAATCCTTTCAGAGCACAGGGATGTTTCAGAGAAAATGTTGCACATGACACGCCCCCTTGCTTTGCATGGGTAAGCATGCACTAAGCATGTGACTTCACAATATGCTTCCGCAAGAGATTCTTTCGAGGCAAGAATGCAGCGTGCGATACGGGTCGTTGTAACACATTGTGCATGGAGTTCCCTAGGTTAGCGCTTGATTTCTGTTAGCCACATCCATTGACTGGCAGAGTTACAGTAGCTTAGCTCGTGTTCATGTGAGGGCAATACACTTTTGATTAAAGGCCAGAAAGAACCCAACAAGATAGGTTGTTGACAAGTAGTTTGACTACAAACACACAGATAATTTGCCACTCTTTGTTTTTGCAATGTGATGAATTCAATCACCTTATGTAATGTCCCATAATGTGCATTTGTTCACATGGAAGCTGCTGGTCAATAATGACCAAATGATTGTGCAGTCATCAATGTCTTGCTGTGCTCCTCTCTCCAGAACCCCAGGCCTGAAGCTGGTGGGCGAGCCCTTCTCCCCGGCCTTCCACCTGCAGCTGGAGAAAAGTTCTGGCTCCCGGGACACGGACCTGAGGACGCTACGGAGCATCGTGGACTATGTGAGTCTGGCGCTCGGTTTCAACGCCAGCGCATACGGCAGCCGGAAAACTTGACAGAATCGACAGAAAAACCGTGTGTGTGTGTGTGTGTGTGTGTGTTACGGTCACGGTCGCAAAATGAATGATTAGAATCATCATGTGTTTGCTTTGGAAGGATATGGAATACATATGTAGATAATATGATCATGAGTGAAATGTGTCATAGCCCCGCTGGATACAATTGAAAACAGTGAGGCAACGCGGGCGAGATGCATGTACCTTTACCACTTACCCCCATCCCTGTTGGGTACAAGGCCACTGAGGCTGTGTTGCCGAGAAGCATAGTGAGCTGTGTCTGGTAGAGCAGAGCTGAAACTACTCTAACTACACATACAATTCTTCAACTCTCCCTCCAAACCATGACAAAACGTGAGGGTGCAGAATTGCAAGTCCTTAACAGATATGGACCTCGGGTCAAACTGCAACTAGAACCAAGTGGCCAGAACCGAATCTGTTTGACTACAAATGCAATAGTTGAGGCCAGCCTCGTATGCAGAGAGTTGACTTGTGACCAAGGCGTCCTGGATATGTCAGGAGCTGAAGGGTATGCGGTCTGTTGTCAGCTCTCCTTACCTGCAGCATGTGTTGCTCTCTCTCCTTTGCTAGTGTTTGGAGCGAGAGGTGGCGCTGACCATCGCACGATACCTGGAGAAGGAGGAGCGCTTTGTCCCCCCACCAACGTGAGTTTATGTCTACTTTGTTGATGCCGGCTTTGTGGTCGTAACTCTGTGTCGCAAACTCAATTCCACTCCAGCTAAAACACTATGTTTTCATGCGTATTAGGCTTAGGCGTATTAGGTCAGATTTTGTTCAGGAATCTTCCAATGTAGGATCTCCAATCGTGACGCATTGTCTAAGTGTTGCTTCCCACTTGTGTTCCCAGTATCAGAGTGGTGGTCACCGTTGAACAGACAGAGGATGAAATCCAGAAGGCTGTGTCTTGCATTAAAGAGGCAGCCCTGACTGTAATATCGTAGTCGCTCTGCATAACCAACCGACCAGCGTCCTACCTGGTTTCTACTGAAGACAAAGCCGAAAAACTATATGACAGACACAACCACTTTTTTTCTCAACAAGTTGAGGGATTTTCTTTTACATTAAATTACCTTTTTTTTCACTCATTGTTGTATTTATCGCTTTAATTATATTTCCTCTTTTTTTGCACAAAAATGAAATGTATTCTATGATTGTGAATATTTTGGTACCGGAGAACATTTACATTCCATCCTGTTTAAATATCTACATTTGACTAATGCCTTAAGTAATGGACACCACAATGACATGCAAAGTCAAAGAAAATTCCTGTAACGTGGAGATTCCAGTTGACACTAGTTCCATCACTGACACTAGCTGGATCTTTGACAAAACACCATTGACCAACACTGTTGTTTTCTACGTTTTGGCAGCAAGCATGTATAGTAGTATAGTATGTGTATAGCTTTATGCCAATAGCATCCTGCATTGGTGACACTGACAACACAATAAGTGCACTCCTATAAGCTAGCCTGACTACTGACTTGGGAAAAGGGGTGGGAGAAAATAGTATCATCAGAATATAACATTTTATCTGGGGGGGGGGATAATATTTATGTGACTAAAAAGTAAGAAAATATTCAATTTATTTATCTATCTGTCACCCCTACACCTTGTACCTTTTTCGATCACAGGCCCACTTTGTGATGTCACAAAGCCCGGTCTTGTCCTTGTGGTTTCAAATAGTGTAGTAAGAAAGGGTTCTCAATGTTCTACCAATCTCACTCTCCTACCAAAACCAATGTCTCTCAACAACATGTTCCTAGTTCCTTATAAAGTCTTTTTCTTCTTCCTGCTCTTGGATAAATCTCAGCGCCTTCAAATGTTAGGTGTAAATATGTTGACCAAAGTTCTTGATGAATACTAACCTGTATGTATGAAAGATTATGTGGGTCATACATGTTTGGTAAAGCCTTTTATTTTATTTTTATATTTTTTATTTTATTTTACAAGATATTCAATATAAAATTGCCAAGTAGTATAAATATAAGGTTAGTGCTGTTCAGTGAGCCACTCAGCTTTACAGCATTTAGTAATTCTACTGCTAATGTGTTGCTGGCATCATTTGCATACACATCCAGATAAAGTCATCCAGTGCAAGAACAAGTAGTTAGCTATGTGTAAAACAAAGCTTTACCACAACTCACATTACATATGCTCTGATTACACTGTATTATTTGCTTGTTTAAAAGTATGCGTGTGCATTATGTACTTGTATTTAATAATGCCTGTGTGGAGATGGTTTATTTCAAAGGGGCTCCTCATCATTTATTGTCGCAAGTGAATATTTCATTCTCCGACACCCAAAACATTTTTACTTCTGATGTGTTCATATATTTTGTGAATAAAATTTTCCTTTTGAGATCCAAGCCATTAAAACTCAACTCCGTCTGAAATTGCTCATGCCAAAGATTTGACCATTTATTCATACACTTTGGTTTGGTGGTATGGGTCCATTCTTTTAGGGTGCTCCTTTGGATTTAAGGTATGAAAGCACGATGTGCAGATGTCAGAGACGTCATACCAATGCACACGATCCCCCTTGAGGTACAATAGACATCTCAACCCATTGTGTATGCTACATACAGTCCTGAGCAGAACGGTGGCACGGCACATGTGCGCGTGTGTGTGAATGAAAACACCAAAGATGGGAAGCCTGCCTTAAGAGTTCAGCAGCAATACGCGCAAAATGTACGCAACAAATGAGTAGTTACCCAGGAAACGTACCTGGGGCAACAATCACAATGTCTTTTTTATGTGGTGGTTAGGGCTAAGACTTGGAGTCAAACACTCTATACTTCAGGTGTAGGCCTCTCTAGTTTCTGGCTATAAACAATAGGTTTACAAGGAAAATGATGAGACCATGCAAAACAATTTACCTTCTAGCTACAAAGTATGCAATGTACAAATTATCAATTGTAAATTCAGCATTACAATTGAAAAGTCTTATTTCAAGCCTGTTCGCAACATATTCTAAACAAAACTACACAAATGGTTTTACCCGCAACACACACTTTACAAACACAAGCCTGCAAACCAAAAAGGCTAATGTGTGACATCACAACTGATTGTTTGACCCATTACGCTGTGCTCCATTGTCCAATATAGTGGAGGAGAAGCAGACGGAGATATGTGGTTGCAATAGGAGCTTCCTCCCATCCTTTTGCTACTGCAGGAAGTTGACTTTATTTATTAGGCTAGCCTGTCCTCGTTTAAGCATACTCAGATCCTTAAACTGGTTCGAATGTGATCATGAATGTCTTTCTAGCACCATGTTTTGGATTTTCTTTTACATGGTTCCCCAGAGCTTCTCATATCTGCAGCTGAAACTGTGGTTAAGATAGTGACGTGAACAGTTACACCCAAACACACATAGGCCTACACAGTAAAGTTAAAGTTTATATAGGAGGGTAAGCTTTAATATTTATATTTCTATGTATTTACATTGGAGTTTATTAATGATAATA
>JAOPUI010000106.1:4421642-4431398 GCA_027123135.1 Urophycis floridana | reverse complement strand
AGAGAGAGAGAGAGAGAGAGAGAGAGAGAGAGAGAGAGAGAGAGAGAGAGAGAGAGAGAGAGGGAGGGAGAGAGAGAAAGAGAGGGAGGGAGAAAGAGAGGGAGAGGTGCACAGGCTAGATTAACTCCTGGACGTCAGAGCCTGAAGCTGCTGTGAATCGCGTACCCGTGGAGTTGCTTTTTTCTCGACTCCTCATTCTCTCCGCCTTCATCTTCTCCTCCTATTCTCCTCCTTTTCCTTATTATCCACCTCATCCACCTTCCTCCTCCTCCTCGACCCAACTCCATCTCATACACTTCCATATATTTGTCTTCTCATTCTCGTATCCCTCCATCTCCTCCTCCTCCTCCTCCTCCCCCCTCCTCCTCCTCCTCCTCCTCCTTGTGAAGAGGAAAGAGGCTGAATGCGTTCATCAGGAGTGAGCAGGCGCCCACCACCTCACAATCAAAGCGGCCGCCAGAGGGGGCGATGCGGAGCCACGGGACCCCGCGAGGAGAGCACAGATCTCAGTTCAATCAGAGGAGGAGAGTCTCTGTCTGTCTGCCGTCTCCGTGGAGATGAGGAGGTGTCATAATGGGCCCTTTCCTCTGCATGACTCCCGGCTTGGAATGTGGTATAATTACACAGTAGAGACGCGCGCGCACACACACACACACACACACACACACACACACGCTTCATTTAATGTGTTTGCTGTAAACAGGAAGCATCGCCATTTGCCATTATATTGGTAAAAAATGACTACATAAGTAAATAATCAAATGACACCAAACGAACAACGTGGAGGCCTGTGGCCTATAGGATACTGAAGGTGTTTGAATACAAATGGTGGACGAAAATGTTCTATTTTAGAAGTGTCGATGTTCTGTTCAGTCAGATGACGAGGGCCCAGACCACGCAGAAGAGAATATTAGAAGTAGTGGTGCAGCCTATAAATGTAACTCGAGCCTATGGAAAACATTGTAGCCTAATAGTCTGCTGGGCCTCAACCAGTAATTATAACAGTTAGCAGTAGCAGTCAGCTCACCCCTGCCTCTCATGACTGCATTTATTATAGCTATCTGTGTGCATTGGTTTGGGATTATTTGACAGAGTTCAATGTTGTTTTATTGCGCATTTGTACTAATGTCTACCATATTTGGGCTATATATTTGAATTATAGAAAATATAGGTTAGGCTTTAACTTAAGAGAAATTACAGAGTGATGAAAGCAACACCAATGAGGCAATGTGAATGCTATACTAGTTATTGGCCTACATTTGACTATTTCACCGCCATTGAACCGGTCAGTCAATGCAATTGTGTGCTTCCTTTACAGTTTACTGATCTTTTACATTTATTTGATGTTCCTAACTCCAGCACATCGAGGGACATTAGCTGTAGGCATAGAGAAAGTTATTAGTTTCGTTTTTATTTGTTTACATGGTTGGCACCAACACGACCCAAGTATTCAACCCTGATGGGTTTTTTGTAGAAGAAATACTGGTGAGCTGACCACCATACCCTGTCCTGTCCCTAGATGGGGCACAACTTCAGACCGCCCCGCCAGATTGGCCCACCGCTTTGTGTGAGTGTGTGCGTGTGAGTGTGTGTGTGTGAGTGTGTGTGTGAGAGTGTGTGGCAAATTCTCATATTGCAAGAAGCAGCCTTCGGTGCAGCGGTTTGGTGTTTAGGATGTTGGATTTGGGTTTTACGGAATGAGCATCGTGGGCTTTTTTTCTTTTCTTTTGCAAAAGCAGTACAATACGGAAATTAAAACATCGTAGTTTCCACATTTCTTCCCGTTTCACTTGTGGTGAAACACTTTATTCCCGATTTTCTTTTTTTTTCTCCCGAGAGACGGCTGTAGACAAACCGAAGCTGTGATTCCTTAAAACTTGGAGAAGAATCGCATGCGACTTTTTTCCAATCTGATTCCGAATTACGCACGCTTTGTGGAACTATGGGCACGACTGATCGCGACTCTCATGTCGTCTTTGTCCGAAGTTTGCTTATGATGGTTGCCTTGGCTTCACACCAGAGATGCGAAGGTAAGTTGGCGACGAATGAACCCGGGCACACATCACTTAAGTTTAAGCCACCAAGTCAAAGAACGGCCAATAGCCCTCGATCTCTCGCCAAACCCTGGGAGAAGTGCTGAGATGCCTCCCATTAATTTGATCTACGCGTTTTGTTACTTTATTCGACTTTCATTCGCTCATGTAGTTCTGCTCTGTTCAAAGTACATCCGAATGAGGAAGAAAAAAAATACACTTCACGGCTGCTTGGCGTTGCGTTCATCAGTTCAACAGTTGAAAGTGTGCTCAAAGAAACGCACAAACTCCTGGGTGGGTAATTCGCCAACTCTCCCCAATGCTGGAAGCGGTTATCAGAATGCTTGCGGTGTCTCTGGGCGCCCGTGTGTAGACATGTTAATGAGATGTCCAACGAGATGGGCTCTCTGGTTTGTTAGTGATGCAAATCACTGCACTTCTCGATCTACCATGTCCCTCACCTCGACTCCCACCAGTTGTTGATCAGGTACAGGGGGGAGGGGGGTCAATGTTTGATAATGTCTAGTCAAGAAGTGATTAAAAATCAACAACAATTCCAAAACCCCTAATCCCCACAAGGCAACTTGGTGTGCATACTGAATCAATGAGTTGCAAAGCCATTAGAGAAGTGCATGAAAATCACAGCCTCTGGGACAACTCTGGAAAATCTAAAAAATGGTTTTGATGGCTGCAATTTCAATGCAAGTTAAGCAGTGGCGTGGCCCCAGGGGAGTTTGCAAAGGGGGTGTGAGCAGGAGGCAGCCACAGGAGTCCTCTTTTGCCAAATGCTCCCATCCAGCCAAAAGTGGATGGGGGGTGTTATAAAGCCGGGCCACTAACACAGTAATTGATTCACTTGCTAATAATGGCAGTTGAACCTACACGGCACTTTGTCTTGTAGTCAAACAAAGACACATTCTTTTCAGAGGGAGGAATTGATTCCTTCCATGTGAATGCCTTGGCTTGGTTATTCACTTGCCCCCAGGGCCCGACCACTGTTCCCCATGCATGTTGTGATTAATGTTCCTTTTCTTTGACTGTTATTCTGCTACATCTAACTTTAGAATGAGTGCGTTTGTGTGACATAAATCAAGCAGGATTTCATGGATCCTCTGATTTCATGCACTGGATTTTTTTTAAGTAAATCATTGAAGGGAAACTCAACCTGGGTAACAACGTTGTCTTTGATTTACATTTTACGACACCCACTATCTACATTCTCACACTCCTGTCCACTTCTCATCACTCCCCCCCCCCCTCCATGTGAGGTGAAACAAGGCCTCATGTTCCTCGACAAGGCTGAGGAGAGTTTACACTGTTTCGATTAAAAGGCAGACCGTGAGAGAAGTTCTGCTCTCACAAGCTTTTATGAAGATCCACAGTCTTTTTTGCAGCCTTTTATGAAAAGGTGCTGCACACCTGGATCTTCCTTCATGAATACCGTAACAGTACAGTCAAAAAACAAAAACATTTCAGAGTCCAAAATATACAAAAACTGACATCAATTGAAGATTATTGCATCACAAGCTACACAGGGATTTGTTAAAGGGCCAATTCGACAAATAGTTGTCGTTTTAAATGATTTGTTTGGCGAATCTCCATCTCCCTATTGCACCCTTAAATGTGTTTGGTGGAGGACAGATTTTCTGGATCACTTGAAAATGAATACAAAGATTAGGCCTGGTCGATAAAGACCGAAGTACTTAAGTCATTTATAAATAATATTTCATTCTTTAATGAAATACTCCTCTTAATACCATGCTAATCCTTAAACTGGATTATATTTGGGTGCACCCATTTTGGGGCGAGCATGAATGAAACAGGCCCACACAGGAAACCTATGCGGGCAATATCGTTGTGTTTTGGGGTTTTTATAGTGCAAATAATCGCGTATCATTCCATTCTAGCGGAGGGGTCGAAAGGTCAATGAGGCACACACGAGGAGTGGAGGAAACAGATGGAAAAGGTGTCAAACGGATAGGAGCAGTAATAGAAGTAAAACACATCACAGTCTCGCACTCGCACATCGCGCAACACCTCGGAGGAGGAAAAAACCTTTCTCTCTCTCTCTCTCTCTCTCCAGTATGTCTCCTCTGTGTTTGTGCTTCGACTTGTCAGCGAGCGTGACGCCCGGTTGGGAAGGCGCTGGGGGTGTGCGGGCGCTGCGCGGCGAGGGCATTAAAGCAAAAAAGAAAACACTGACATCACATTGTTAACGGTCTCTCGCCGCGCCGAGCCACTGAGATTATGTTTCATATTGTGTCACGGTTAATAACCGCTGGAGTCGAGTTTGTTGATGTAGCCGCTCCAGAACGGTCCCAACGGCCCGCATTTAGCTTGGATTTGGTGGCGAGAACATTTCCAAAAGGACGAGGGGGGGGGGGTGAAAGCAATAAACACGGAGGATTGCGCGCCATGAGGGCGATGGGGTTTTCATAGTGTGTCTCGGGGTCAGACTGGACGGACCGCTGGCCTCACCACGCAGACTGAGTCTGGTGGTCGGAGGGGGCTCGACTCTGGGGGGGAGAACACAGCGTTTCACTTTCACTTCGGCGTTCGCGTCGACCGACGACCCCCAGAAGTTCTGCCGTCACGTAAGCAGGACCGCTGGACCCGGGATTAAGCGCCCACTTAACGTGAGATAAATAAACTGTGTAGAGGTATGTAATTCAGGATTTGTTTCATTTTGTTGTTGTTGGACGGCTAGAGCTACATAGGCACTTACATGTGAGTTGTAACTAGCAATAGTTTTCGTTTGAGGGACAGACTTTCTATGGTTTAGCAGCACAGTGACTCAGTGAGGGTTTTAACGGTCGGCCTGGCTGCCTCACAGGGAGAGAGAGAGACGGTGCTCAGTTCAGAGCCCACGGGGGGCCGTACGCCACTGATGTGCCGTTGACAGGATACAATACAGTCACTGCAATGTGCGGCTTGTTTGTTTAATGGCGGCCGGAGTTTACTACCCAGCGCCGTGTCCTTGGTACTAGGGCCTGCTGGAGTGCTCACACTTAATGTGCTGCACACTCTCCTCTCACTCTCAGCATGCCTCGCTTCCAGCCGGCTCATCCTGAGATAAACAGAGCAGGACGCAGTAGCCTCTGCTCCTGCTTTCTTTCTTTTTTTTTTTTTTTTTTACAAATGCCAAATATTTACAAATCTTGACGTGATTGCTCACGTGATGCTGTGGCAAAAGTTGGACTGCTTCGGCTGACTTCTGTCTGTGTGTCTGTCTGTCTGTCTGTGTCTGTGTGTCTGTCTGTCTGTCTGAGCACCCTGCCGCACACTGTGGCGATGGAAGCCCGGTTCTGCCCGTGGCTGTGGTCCATCAGGGTGTGGATTCAGCATGTTCTTCCTCTGTTCCCATGGGTTTCCTCCCCCGGGTTAGTCTGGTTTGTGGCAGCTTCCGAACACACCAAACACATGTATGTTGGGGGCAATTAGCAGTTAGCAAACATTTGCCCTTCATTTTAGTTTACTCCCTGGCTGAGAAGGTCTCGGTTGTTCAACCATGTTTATCTTGAGACGCCGGGAAGTGCTGGGATTAGCAGTCCTGTGATTATTATTCATTCAAGGAATAAAAAATCAGGTCAATCAAGTTTTTGTTTAAGCAGCTAATGATTGCTTTCACAGAAAAAAGCCCAGACGAAGGCCCCATGTCTCATTAGTGGGGTTCAGTGTTCTTACCATTGCCACATGAAATACACAAAAAAAGCACAGGCGCACAGTAGAGAATGACTTCCATAATGCGTTTGTGGATCTTCACCATTCACACATGGAGCTGGCGGTGTGCGTTTAGTGTCTTGTGCACCAACAGACGAACACTAAGTGCAGTAACAAACATGGCTGGGGTCAAGACGGTCACAGCGCAGACTGGAGGAGGGCACCCACCAAGTAGGTAGGAATACGAAGAATACACAGGCTCTGTTCTCCCTGGTTACCCCGGGTGCACATAATAGAATGGATGTTTGTACTGGCTGTAAACATGGCGCTTTATGACAGTTCCTATCAGAAGTGATTCTTCATGACAGAAATCTGAAAGTTTTCCGAGAAGCAGTTGCCACAACCATTTCTTTTCTCTTTTCGATTTGGTTTCACATAAAAGGAGGAAAATCTTTTAACTTATGCATGGGAAACATCTGTTTGGATTTGTAGGCTGGTCAGGCTACAATAAAGCACTAGTCTCCGCTCCCTCAATATGTTTCTAATCAACCTCATAAACAGTAACAGGATGTTGTGTTAGGGAACATACTTTCCTCACTGTGTAACTTAGTTTAAAGTTAACTGCTTTACTATCTGCGTCTTACGCTTGAGTTGTTCAATCTTAATTTAAACCGAGGAACTCGGTGTCCCAATTTGCACTGTGTTGTTTATATAATGGCCTCTTTATCTGGCTATTTATAGCGGAGCTAAGTATAGCTACTTCGGAGTACTATTTAAAAAAAAAAAAAAAAAAAAAAAAAAAAAACAAGTAGTTGGTACTCTAATTTGAACATGTATCGTCCGTTTTGATGAATATGAACTGAAAGCACATTCAGCCCTCCACTCTGTTCTTGGTATGCGCCACGCTTTCAACGTTGATTACAAACAAGCTGTTGGCCACGCTGCGTGATCTTCAAAGCTTACGACTTCATCCGGCAAACAATCATTTCCATGTTGCAGGGCCTTTAATAACATGTACCACACATACTTGGGGAGTGATACGCGGGGATGAACATGTGTGCACGTTTAGACAAAAACAGCCCCGCAGAACATTGCCAGTGTGGCTACATTAGTGATAATAAGATAAGACAGTTAACAGCGTGCACAGCAGTGTGGCAATAGACACAAGTTGAATGTGTCGGTGAAATGCAGTGAAGCGGTCTAATGTAATCTATAACATAATACAGATATGAACAATGATATAGGACTAGCTTTGAACCATTCACAGAGTGTGTTCAGTGGATAAGCCTCACCAAAGTTTAGGTGTTGTTTCATGGGTCAAGTTATCGATGAAGTAAAGCATCTACTCACATAGTAGTGGGCTAATAACATGTTACGCAACCGTGTTGACAGAGCGAGAGAGATCCCTAATACAGCTCTCAATTGTTTCCTTATTTATTGTCTTTGAAGGGAATTGGCTGATTTTACGAGACTGATGTTTTTAACCCAGTCGGTGGTTTGGAATTACTTTTACTGTAATCTGCCTTGACAATCAGACCCTGATGCTGGGGGAGAGAAAAAATCTGACGTGAAATTGTGATCACATGACACGTAAAAAGATGTGCTGTTTGGCAAATGCATCCAGCGTGGGTTGTGTGTCCGACCGTGTCCCTTTTAGTCCCGGCTTCACCCAACTGTGCAGAACCTCCTCGCAGTCTCAGGCAGTGCTGCTTCAAACTGGTTCATTCCAAATACACAGAGAATTTTGGCCGAAAACTGGCCATTTTGTTTGTGGGAGCACCACATAGTTTGTTTAGTTTCAAGTATATACAGGTCTTTTGTGCTGTCGGCAATTTGAATGTGGCGGTATAATTTGCGCAAGAAATTGCGTTTATTACACTGAGGTTACCTGACAAACGAGATAAGAAAAGACAAGAGGCCAAAGCCCAGACACACCGGCATTCGGGAACTTTGTAAAAGCATTATATCATCTAAATTGCCTTTCAAATTCCCAAACGTAACTTGCAATTGCCTCACATAATTTACTTGAATTCAAAACAGTTCTACGTTTCCTCTCTCTCTGCCAGCCTCCCTCTCCACCTCCACCTCCCCCACCGGAGAACACAGAGCTACAATACACATCCATGTTGTTTCACTTGAGCTTTCCTTTTTTAAATGAGCAGAGGAGTACCTCCAAAATGGCCGCTCCAAATAGTAATCAAACCTTGTCATTCCGCAATGCCTTCACGCGTCAGTCAAATAGCCTTGTACAAGCACAGATCATGTCTGAAATCAGTTGAGTTCGGCCAATTAGCAAAAAGAAAAACTTCTACCAAAATGGTTACACAATGACTTATTCACTGTGTTATTGAAAATTGATCTAATTTGGTTCTGCGCTTGTGAAACACATCAGTCTCAATGTGGACCGAGCCACAGCGGAACAGGGCTGATGAAGTGTCATCCTATTTGGTGTAATGGCCATCTGTTCATCTCGGAACAAAGAATGTAAACACATCTGCTTCTGATAATGGTATGTGGGGACACTCCATAGAACATTCCAGTGTTTGAAGCCTGAAGAGTTAACGGCCTGCGGCGATGGGAATGACCCAGACCTGCGCTCCGCTCTATCACCGTGTGGGCAATTGTCAAAACAATTTGTCGTAGTAAACAATCTCCATCTTGAGCCGGAGCCAGGAAGGGTCTCGATAAAAGACAATGGGGTAATGCGAGCCGCGGAGATAAAGTGCAAGGGAGGATGATAACATGAGGTCTACTTCAGAGAGTTACACAACCCCTCCCCCTCCCCCTTCACCGTCCCATGTGAGTCTACACGTTGTAATGCGAGCAAAATGCATACATCTGGTTTGTATAATTAGTGTCTTCTGTGATCGGTTGAAATGACACCAAAAATACCATTGCCTTAATAAAATCAGAAAATTAATGCTTGTAGTTTTGGAAGTTTTGATGCAAAGGTATGTTATGATAACTATGATATTACTATTTATTTACCATTTATTACTATAACTATGATACAAAACACATGCTCGAGTAGCCCCCCCCCCCAAACTACAGTGATCCAAAGACCATCTGTACGGTTATAATTGTGATATAATGTCATCATGAGGCTAGCCTGCATTAAGAAAATATATTCTTCTATGTAACTTTTGTGTTTAAGGTCACCAACAGAGTTATTCACTTCACATTGGCCAGCCAGCACGTGAGCAGCAGCCGTTTAAAACACAAAGACATTAGTCACAGCGTGTTAGAGACACCCATTATTATCTCTTCTGTCTAAATAAATTTCTTGCACCCTCTAGACCATAGGTATCCATTACCGGCGACATTGTGTCCGCTTTGCCGATTTGGACTCAGTTAACTGCTTTGCCTTCTACCCTGGGATTCAGACAAGGCCTCCTCAGTTACTAAGATAACTGCAGCCTTAGAAAGTCTGGCTCTCTCAGAGACCTGGCTGGCTGTGTTAAGTGTGCATCTCTGTCTTCAGACTTTACTTTCTGCTGCAGCCTTTTGTTCAGACACACTGGCGATAGCGGGCTCTTAAACTCGGGTTTTCTTTGACTGAATGGGTTTGATTGGTGTATTGTTAGGAGGGCTTCCTTTTAGTTTTGATAGCTCTACAAAGTAGAAAGGTCTACTTTTTTACGTTCTCGGTGTGGCATAGAGGGAAAGCAGGGTTTTTACAAGGTTTGATTTTTTTTTTTGTTTGTTTTGCTTCACTTACACATCTTGGTTTATATATTGTGTTAAATTGTATAAAATGTAATGTTATGTAAGATGTTAAGTTAAAATAACTTATTATTTGTTATTTGTATATATTGTTATTTGTTAAAGATTATAGCTTTCAAGTTAGACACTGGCAACACTAGGCCAAACTAAAATGTAAATTTAATGAAATGACATCATAATGCAATCGGATATGACAGAATTTACTTAACCTTAACTTTATTCAAATAGCCTTCACAAATACACATAGCTTCAAATCAGTAGCAAGGTAGCAGGGCTACTGTACCAGCGCAATTCAGTTCTTTTCAACATAATAAAATCATAGACACAACAATATTGTTGA
>JAOPUI010000106.1:4403868-4415840 GCA_027123135.1 Urophycis floridana | reverse complement strand
ACACACACACACACACACACACACACACACACACACACACACACACACACACACACACACACACTCTCACACACACAAAGAAAGCACCAGAGCATAGAGTTACAAATATGCTGACTATAATTTTAACTATTCATTTGTGTGTTTGTGACTTGGTGTGATTACTTGGCAATAATGGTCTACATATTTCTCATAGAGAGCTCATTGGCCTGGCCACGCACGCACACACACACACACACACACACACACAGAAAAGTAACTCTGTTTTACAAACAAAAGCCCTATTCTAGGTTGGGTCTTGAAGAGGCACTCTTGCAGTTAAAATGTAGCTTCAACCATTTGATATAAAATGATGACGTAGGTGTCAATAGGCTGGTTGTGAAAGTGAGTTGTTGAGTTGCTAATTTAGCTAGGTTGTTTAGGTAAGTTCTAGAAGTGGATAGGAGTCTGCCTCACTGTTTATGGGAAATTCATCACATTCTTAAACCAGACAATGACCCAAAGAGCAGCGAGGATGGTTTTGGGTTGACTAACAGCCTCAAGACAACAGACTGCTTTGCTCTGACTTTAGTGAGACTATGGCGTGATTTCATCATTGTTAAAGCAGCTTGAAGCTTCCCAAAAACACCCAAACATACCCATGTTTTAGACATTTAAGTTTGAAGTTTTGAATTGTAAGTAGTTTCTTGAACTATTTGTTTGTTCAGGATAGACCAGTCCCACAAATGGACAACATCAGCGCCCAGTCTTTGCTTCACAATGTTTTTGCATCTTGAGATAAGTTTCTAAACAGCAACAGATGTAAATAAATGACGTACCCATCCCTGTATCCGTTCAGAACAATCCATAACTGGAGGACTTTATTGTCGCCCAAACCCCGTGTTAAGTCTTAACATGTTGCTCCCTGCTCCGAACCGGTCGACAGGTCATTGACATACAACAGCGCAGACAGACGGCTGTGGTGCATGTGCAGCCCTTGCCTTGTATCGTCATGCAGTGGGGGGGAAATGGAGGGGCGCTTTGGGTAATCGCGCCGAGTGTTTGCGCTGGCGGGACTGGATTCCGTCTGTCTGCCGGTGTTGCGGCTGCAGCCGTGGCCCGGTGCTGGCCTGGTCTCCCCGCACTGCTGCTGCTGCTGCTGCTGCTGTCTCTGCTGTATCTCACCGTCACTGTGCACACGCTGTCTCCGATCATTAGCCCCCGCTCCGGTCCCTGCGCTCGGCGAAACCCCGCGCATTGCGTTTTGCAGCGGTGGAATTCTCCTGGCGGCAGTTAGCGTTTATAGTTATAGCGCTGCTTGTCCAACGAAACCGCCACTCTGTGTCCATTGTTCCGTCCGGCGTTTTATGGAGACAGGACTTGAACCGTGGGACACATTTACAAGCTGTTGATTTCATGGCTTGATTTAATGCTGAAAGTGTTCCAAAACGTTGGCTGCCATTCTCCCATTCCTGCCGTATGACCCTTTACATCTGGGAAATTGAATGCGTGCATGTTTAAAGTGAATATGTAAATCAAAAAACGAAATGAACGTTGAATCTAAAAAACTCTCCCTTTTTAGTTTTGCAGTTATTTGAGCTTGTCTTCAGATTCACATTTAAGTGTGTGCAGGAGATCCCATGATGTGCTGAGGTTGTGGTTGACACTGTATTGGAAAGCGTGCCGTGTGAGGTTACTTACTCTGTTTGTATTTCCATTCATGTTTTTCCCCTTATTTCTCTGAAACTGTTAGGTATGCAGCATTCTGTTACTTCTCTGTCCTCTTTTTGTTCTTTGTTCGTCCAGCTTCACAAAAGTAGACAGACTCATACATCTCGAGCCTTTTATGGGTGGATTCCATTTTGGCACAGATAGCATGATCTAAACTGTGATTAACTTGTAATATTTCATTTTCCAATAACATTCAATCATCCCAACCCTCCGTTCCCCTTTTCAAACTCTGGTATTGGTCAAAAAATGAAGGTAGGGAACAAAATGCATTGCAATTTGTCAAATTTACTGGAAAATTCCTCTTTTCCCTCCTCTATTATTAGTGCCGCCACATATCCCTAAACAACTCCATCGCCGACCCTCCCACCTATTACAATTGACAAAAGTCTGCTGCATTAGTTAGCTAGCTATAACCAGGCTTCTGTGTGACTTCACCCCCAAACCCCCCAAAACTTTGCCACTGACTCTGTCACTCTCTCTTCCTTTGCGCCTGTGTTGCTCAAACTCCACGTCGCTGCCATTTGTTAACGGCGTTCGTTAAACGCCGCTTCGCCGTCGTAATTTCCCTTTCGTCAAATCTTATCTTGGGTGAAATTCTCCCTATGACAAATCTGAGCCGGGGCCAAAGCATTACCAGATGTTATTACGGCCTGTGTGGGGGGACTGTGGGACTTAAGCATTGACAGCTGTCTCCGACAACATCCCGGCAGAATGTGCACCGCTCAGCCACAGCGTATGGGATGCACTGTGTGTGCTCCCCGCAGTACAAGGAGAACAGGCCACGGTGTGTATTACCGGCGTGAGGCTCCTCGTTTAGCCATCAATCAATTGGTCCAGCCGACGGCCGGAGTGGCGCGCTTGATTTGTTCTTCTCACGTACGGCTTCGATGTTTTTTTTCGGTGACGTTTTTCCATTCTGGGCGAGACGGAGCCTCTGTTCAGTGTCCCGCGAGGATACTTTCCTCTAATTGCCCGTTTGAAGTTTTCCACAAGTGATTTTAATCTTAAACTGGTCAGTAACATCAAGTCCACATATTTTTTTGTAAGATATGAGATTTCGGTATCAGGCATGAAAGACTTTGGGGGGGGGGGGGGGGTGGTCTAACAATAACTATTGTTGTAGGTGCAGTTGAAGGGGCCACCAAATCAATTTTTTAACAGAAACGCTTCTTTGAAGTATTAATGATGAGTAGCCCTAATAAAAGTAAGGGACTACACAGGGTTTGTGTCTGAGGCCTGTTTAGATTCCAGTGATATCACATGTGAACCAGTTCCAAGTGCCTGTAAACACAACATAAATCTTTCAAACATAATCATACAAATGTTTCTCTTAACCAGACCTCCCGCACAGTCTGTGAAGACTGTGCAGTCACCTCCACCACTTGCTACATGCTGCGGTGTCGTTGGAGGAGATTGAAGTTTAATTTGGTTTACGTTGTGCAGTACATCTTAACGTTTCAAGGCACGGAAGGTCAGTCGGGGCCCTGCAACAGTGTAGCAGCAGCTAAATCACCCATTTAAAAGAATGGTCTATTATGCTGTGTGCCTAGCTTTATTATGTCTGAAAGCGTCGCAGTCTAAAAAGCCCTGGTATAACCTTGCTTTGGACCGCTAGCGGGGGCTCAGTTGGACAAGTCCGACTGCTGTGTTAAGTTACGGATATGTTGCATGGAGCAGTCATGGTCATCACTGCTTGTAATGGTGTCTCTCACCAGAAGGGGGCGCCTGCGAGACACAGATGGGGAAAGGGGCTGCTGTGTGAATAACCACAAATCTTGTTAAGAATAGCATACCAAAAGTAAACGTTAACGATATCTACACATAGATGTTACATCATTTCTATAGGCCTATGGGAATCAGTGTCATTAACCAATTCGTTCCATGCTTCAATAGTGTTATTTCACAACTCCCTGAATTCTATGGTAATTATACTGAGCCTAGTTCAATGCCACTTTTTTAATAATCTGTACAGTTTAGAAATAAATTAATGTAAAGCGCAAAGCACATAAATGATACCAGTCTCAGGCTGATACACGTGACACATTACACGTATATTACTGTTCTGGTGATGCCAAGCAGTTATTGCAACAAAAACGCGCTTTAAGCAAATAAGTTACACCAGCGATTCAAGCATTCGAGAAAGGTTGACTCAGTTAATCACAAAGCACCGGTGGTTGGCCAGCTGTCTCATTGTGAAAACTATGGGGGGAATCTCAATGTCCTTTTATCGTCCACCCATGAGACATTGGCGTTGCACGTTTGTTTTCAGGACGCGTGAAAAGGGCTTCTGTCAGCCGTACCGTGGGATCGCTTGTGCCCGCTTCATCGGGAACCAGAGCATCTATGTGGAGTCTCTGCAGATGCAGGGGGAGAGCGAGAACCGCATCACAGGTAAGACGCCTCAAGCCTGGGCTTTACTTTGCTGTCCTAGCAGCACTTTATTGGTGCTTAGTTGCTGAGTTGTTAGTTGTTTTTCTTTAAAAAAAAAACAAAAAAAACATCGTAACGAAAACCCAAAATATCCTTTAAAATCCTAACGTGACGACTTAAACACTTACGTGAACACCAACTCGCCTCACCAGTGTGTACTTTTGATCGATCGCCATTGCGGCAGCTCCTCCATGCTAATGTTAGTGTGTGAGCTCCACGCTTCGGTGGCTTTAACGACTTCAAGGAAAAAATTCGGTCACACTGCGATGATGTTATCACAGCTGTAAGGGGGAAAAACACACACACCAAAATGTTCCTTTCAACGTGACGCCAATCGGACTCCCCGAAATCCTTCCGTTCCGTTTTCCCCCCATCCAGCGGCCTTGACCATGATCGGCACGTCCACCCACTTGTCGGACGAGTGCTCCCAGTTCGCCATCCCGTCCTTCTGCCACTACGTGTTCCCCCTGTGCGACGAGGAGGCGCGGTTCCCCCGGCGGCGGCAGCTGTGCCGCGACGAGTGCGAGGCGCTGGAGGACGACCTGTGCCACGCCGAGTACTCCGTCGCCCGCTCCCACCCCATGATCCTCATGCAGCTGGAGCTGCCCAGCTGTCACCTGCTGCCCCAGCCCGGCTCCCCCGACGCCGCCTCCTGCATGAGGATCGGCGTGCCGGCCGACAAGATGAACCCCTGTAGGTTTGGACGCCCCCTGTTTACAACCGAAACTCTCTGTCTGTCTGTCTGTCTGTCTCTGTCTGTCTCTGTCTGTCTCTGTCTGTCTCTGTCTGTCTGTCTCTGTCTCTGTCTCTGTCTCTGTCTCTGTCTCTGTCTCTGTCTCTGTCTCTGTCTCTGTCTCTGTCTCTGTNNNNCTCTGTCTCTGTCTCTGTCTCTGTCTCTCTCTCTCTCTCTCTCTCTCTCTCTCTCTCTCTCTCTCTCTCTCTCTCTCCCTACTACATAATTGGTCACCTCTATCATCTATACATCATTGTGTATGCCATCACCTCTTAGTGTATGCCTGGATGTATGTACATTTATGTATATTTCTATATTTCTGTATGTATATTTTTTGTATATTGTATTACATAGGTTTATATTCTACATAGGTTTATATTATATATTTATATACTCTAACACTCTACTATACGTAGAGTGTCTGTCTCTTTCTTTTTTCCTTGGAGTATTGTAACAAATGCAATTTCCCTCAGGGATCATTAAAGTTTGTGTGTGTGTGTGTGTGTGTGTGTGTGTGCGCGTGTGCGTGCTTGCGCGTGTGTGCGTGTCGATTCTGCTGTTAACTGAACTCAGTCGCTCTCTCGTGTTCCAGATTCTCCCCCGGACCACAGCTGCTACAACGGCAGCGGGGCCCACTACAAGGGCACGGTCAGCATCAGCAAGCTGGGCTACGTGTGCCAGCCGTGGGGCACCCAGTACCCCCACAAGCACCACCTGTCGCCCACAGAGTACCCCGAACTCCGGGGGGGGCACAACTTCTGCCGCAACCCCGGGGGCCAGATGCAGGGACCCTGGTGCTTCACGCTGGACCCCCAGGTTCGCATGGACCTGTGTGACGTCCAGCCCTGCAGTAAGTCTGGCCGCGCAGCCGTGAGCCCGCGCCTGCTAGCGTAGCCCGCTAAGCATTAGCATTACCCCTATCGGAATCCACTACAAGACTAGTGGCTCTGACCCACTGAGCCACCGTCATCCCGAGTCACTGTCGCCCCCGACGACGACGACGGTGGCGGCTCAGTGGATAGAGCGGGTGGACAGAGCGGGTCGTCCACTAACCGTAGGGTCGGTGGTTCGATCCCCTCGATTCCCCTCCTCCAGCTGTCCGCATGTCGAAGTGTCTTTGAGCAAGACACTGAACCCCAACTTGCTCCCCGAGCGCTGAACCTAGCAGCCCCACTGCTCCTATGTACCATAGGATGGGTCAAATACTGAGAATTACCTTCGTTCCCATATCTAAAAAAAAATACTGGGATTGTCTAATCCAAACACGATGTTGTCTCCAAGTTGAGGCATACTTGTGGTGATGGGACCAGCGTGTGCCAGAGTTGTCTTCACACGTCTGAGTTTGAAAGGTGCAGATGTTCTAGCAGCATAGCACGAGTCCCAGTGTGAGGATATGGTTTGAGTCGTGTGGGGAAGCTGGGATGAGCGAAAGGGAATTTGCTGTGCGTGCGTAATGTCTGTTTGTGATATTGTCTTGAACATTTGTAGCTCGGAGCTTGGGGATGCGTTCCTCTTTAACGCTTGGAACTCATTTGAGGGAAAGCAAATTCAAATCATCAGGTCACTTAAACTGTATTTAGTGTGTGGTTTTAAAAGGGCATTTTTGAAGAAACATGACCAGGTCAGTAATGATTTATGAGCTTCAGATTTGTATCGCATTGTACCACAACATTGTTGAATACCTGATTGGTCAAAACGCGTTCCAAGGTAAATTGACACTGCTGCCTGTCAAAAAGAACCGCCGGCCAGATGTTTGCTTGACAACACAAAGAACAATGTGCGGTCGAAGAGTATTTTCCACTGACTAAGTTGATCAAAAACACTTGTACTGTAGAACCTAACCTGTATCCGATCATTGTTGGTAACCGTGGTGTTCAGCGGAGTCGACCACTCCGTTACTTGTTCTACTCTCTTAGCACGGGTCGAACCTCTCTCGGAGAGATCCCGACGCGTTCTGTCTCTGTGAGAGATCCAACACTTCATCTCCATCCCCACAGAGCCTCCGGTGAACCTGAAGAAGGAGATCCTGTACATCCTGATCCCCAGCATCGCCATACCGCTGGTGATCGCCTGCCTGTTCTTCCTGGTCTGCATGTGCCGCAACAAGCAGAAGGTGTCCACGGACACGCCCCCTCGCCGTCAGCTCGCCGCCTCCCCCAGCCACGAGATGGAGCTCCCTCTGCTCAACCAGCAGAAGCACCATGTGAGTCGTCTCTGTGATGCGCGGCGAATCTCTCTCTCTCGTGCTCTCTCTGTCGCTCTCTCTCTCTCTCTCTCTCTCTCTGTCTCTCGCTCTCTGTCTCTGTCTGTCTGTCTCTCTCTCTGTCTCTGTCTCTGTCTGTCTGTCTCTCTCTCTCTCTCTGTCTCTGTCTGTCTGTCTCTCTCTCTCTCTGTCTGTCTGTCTGTCTCTCTCTCTCTCGCTCTCTCTCTCTCGCTCTCTGTCTTTGTCTGTCTCTCTCTCGCACTCTCTCTCTCGCTCTCTCTCTCTCTCTCTCTCGCTCTCTGTCTCTGTCTGTCTCTCTCTCTCGCTCTCTGTCTCTGTCTCTGTCTCTCTCTCTCTCTCTCGCTCTCTGTCTCTGTCTCTGTCTGTCTCTCGCTCTCGCTCTCTGTCTCTGTCTGTCTCTCGCTCTCGCTCTCTGTCTCTGTCTGTCTTTGCTCTCTGCCTGCCACTGGATTACACCTGTAGTTCTCTCGGTCGATCAGTGATGATCTCAACCAATGGTTGTTGAAGGAAAACATGGCCGCCCGGTGAGGTCAAAGGCTCACCACACTCGTGTTTTGTTTTTCCGACGGCAGGCGGCGCCGCGGGAGATCAGCGTGTCGGCGCTGCACTTCATGGAGGAGCTGGGCGAGGACCGCTATGGCAAGGTCTACAAGGGCCACCTGTACGGGCCGGCGCACGGCGGGGAGCAGAGCCAGGTGGTGGCCATCAAGACGGTGAAGGACAAGGCGGACGGCGCGCTCTGCGAGGAGTTCCGCCAGGAGGCCGTGTTGCGCTCCCGCCTGCAGCACCACAACATCCTGTGTCTGCTGGGCGTGGTCACCAAGGAGCAGCCCGTGAGCATGGTGTTCACCTACTCGGGCCGCGGCGACCTGCACGAGTTCCTGGTGGTGCACTCGCCGCACTCGGACGTCGGCGGCTCCGACGACGGCGGCACGCTCAAGTCGACCCTGGAGCAGGCCGACTTCCTCCACATGGTGACGCAGATCGCCGCGGGCATGGAGTACCTCTCCAACCACCAGGTGGTCCACAAGGACCTGGCCGCCCGGAACATCCTGGTCTGCGACAAGCTCACCGTCAAGATCCAGGACCTGGGCCTGTCGCGGGACGTGTACTCCGCCGACTACTACAACCTGTTCGGCTCCAACTCCTTCCCCATCCGCTGGATGTCCCCGGAGGCCATCATGTACGGGAAGTTCTCCACCGACTCGGACATCTGGTCCTACGGCGTGGTGCTGTGGGAGATCTTCAGCTACGGCCTGCAGCCGTACTGCGGCTACGCCAACCAGGACGTCATCGAGATGGTGCAGGGCCGCCAGGTGCTGTCCTGTCCGGACGACTGCCCGGCGTGGACCTACACCCTCATGCTGGACTGCTGGAGCGAGTTCCCCAGCCGGAGGCCCCGCTTCAAGGAGATCCACGCGCGCCTCCGCACCTGGGAGAACACGTCCGGCTACAACAGCTCGGCGCCGACCGCCAGCACCAGCAACACCACGCAGACCAGCTCCCTCAGCACCAGCCCCGTCAGCAACATTAGCATGAGCGCGGCGAACACGTCGCGCTACGCCAGCCCCAAGAAGAGCTTGCCGCCGTACCCCCACTCCCAGTTTTTGCCCATGAAGGGTCAGATGCATCGGCCCATGATGCCCCAGCAGATCTACATCCCCGTGAACGGGTATCAGCCCATGCCGGCGTATCCGTATCTGCAGAACTTCTACCCCATGCAGATCCCCATGCCGATGGCCCATCAACAAATGCACCACCCCGCGCCCGTGGCGGCCAAGGCCGGCTCGCACCACAGCGGCAGTGGCTCCACGTCCACGGGCTACGTCACCACGCTGCCCTCCAGCAGCACCGGGGCGGAGCGGGGGGCGGCGGCGTTCAACGACTCCAAGGCCAGCGATGAAGACATGGCGGACGGGGCGTCTCAGAAAGAGGGCGAGCAGAGTGCGGACTTTCAGCCGGTGCCTGAGACCGAGTTGCTTGGGGACAACGAGGCTGTACAAGCAGAGGAGCAGAACTAGCGCTGCCGGGGAAGTGTCTAAACGAACTGAAGATGTATACAAAGTCGTGCTTTTTGAATGTTTTGGAGATACCCTTTTGCCGTCACTGATGTATTTAATGCAAATTGTGTCTCAGGTGTGAATCTCTGAAATACCAGTGTTAAACATTGCAGAATGAATCTCGATGGTCTTTCCCTTAAAGAGAAGAGGGAAGAAATTGAGATTCCTTGTGGAGACAAACATGGACCTTTTTATTCAATATTTTGCACAGCTGTGTAATATTAAACAATCAAATTAGGACTTAAGATGTTTGGGTTCTCTGACAATTTTACAGTGTTTTTGTTGTACTGTTGTGTTGGTTTTTTTTAAACAGTGATAAAAATAAAGGTAGCCAACATTAAGTTAACATGTGATAGAATGTATTGCATATAGAGGGTGCACAACTTCACATTGTATTATTATTTGTTATTATTTGGAGTTTACTTGCTTAATTTACGTTATCTCTGAATATACCTCAGTATAACAATTATAAACCAGATAATAATGGTAGTAAGATTGTGTTTTGTAAAATTGCCATTGATTTATTCCATTATCTGACTTATTTTCTACTAGGAGTAGTAGAGAGAGTTTTTTTTTTTTTTTCTTTACAATCAGGTTTCATGTCCTATTGTACACATTTGTAATTTATGTAATTAGTTTTTGGAGCTCTGTTGCTTAAGATACCTTATCCTTGTTCTATTATGATGTCATTGCCACCAGATATTAGCCTAAAATAACATACTCTATATTCAACCATGGGGTATACAATAAAATTCTTAAAAGACAACGATGTGTTTTCTTATGAAGGAATAAATTGTACAACATTACCAGATATCATTTGTCAATCAAATGTGTTTCATTACTTTCAATTAATTTTTACTAAATACAGCTAAAGACAATGTAATTCCCATGCTTAAATTACTTTGTGATTTGTCTGATGCCCCACCATTGCATAATGATTATTGTTTTTTCATATTTTGAAAACGCCATGTGGACTATACTAGCCTGAACTGTGCCATATATTTGCAGCAAATGCCTATCTTTCATGCCATTGATTGCATGTGGCCTTTTCCCTTTGATTTCATGGTTTTGATGATTAAAAGGGTGAAGGGGGCATTTAGGAGACGCTTTTGTCCAGTTGGAGGAGGAGGATCAAGGGGATCGAGCCGCTGACCCTACGGTTAGTTGACGACCCGCTCTGTCCACCCGCTCTACCCACTGCGCTATTGCCTCTGTGATTACATATATATTACCTATCTGGTACCTATTGCAATACTAGAACATGCATGTACCTTTCTATGGTGCCTTGTCAATGTGTCTGGGTGTTATTTTGTGTTAGGATGGTGGCTCTCACACACATGGTGTTTACGATTTCAACTGGGAACTATGTGTAAACGATATGTAGCCATATTGATCATTATAGGCATCATACAAGACATGCAGAACCCCTTGCTTCCCACAAATCCCTCTTGGTATCGGGTCACTCGATGCCGGGCCCTGACCCTGGGGAAACACCGAGTTGAGGGATGCTATTGGTGGTCGTTTGAACCTGGTGGGGGAATTCTTTCTTCATTATCTCACAATCTGTGGAATGCTCCTCTTCAAGCTGCTTGTGGATAGGCTTATGGAATTATCTTCAGCCCCAATGATACCTTCACAGTCCCCTGCACCCCAGGAATGTCTCTCACCTGTTCTTTTCTTCTCTTTCTTTCTTTTTGACTATTGGCCTCAGCCAAGTGTGCACTGTCATGAGGACAGTCTTCTCTGTAGACAGGACCCCACCTTATCATGTCATTCGGGTCCTGGGCTTTTACTCCGGGCTTTCATTTTGTTTAGGCGGCCAGAATGGAAATTCCTCCCTCTCTGAATACTTGCCATATCAGGACTTTGTGCACACAGTTTATGTAAGCTGCTTAAGATGAATGGCATATCAATGGACATTTCCAAAGAAAACACACAGCACAATGCTGAGAGTAGGCTGAGATTCTTTTCACTCTACTCATCACCCCACGGCCATTGTGTTGTAGGATTTTCGAATAAAACACCCGAGCCAAAGTACAGACAACAAAACAACACTGACCACCACCAAACACCATTTGCTGACTGGTTTCTGGAGTCCTTGGGACTGGAAAAATGACGACATACCATGCGAGTCACACGGGTTCTATTAGTGCAGCTGCACTGTGTGTCGGGGAGGCGGAAACATGGAACACCGGTCGGTGTAGATCGTTAATTGAAATCCCATTTGCATCAGGACCAACTCTATACCTCTGTGTTAATGTATGTTGGGATTTCGCTCCACCTCGTTGAATTGGGTGCGTTTGTTCTTTCGGTGAGTAGGCCTATGCAGTTTTGGAAAAGGCAACAGTTAGTGTTTACGGTTTTCATGTTTCATGTGTTTCATGCATTTTAACCCGAGAACATGATGCCCGTATTGTGCAATTTCAAAGAAGGCTAATATTGTACGCAATTCCCCAAAAGTGCAGCAGGTGGTGTAAGTGCTCATAACGACACGTTTAATGCATCATCTTGAACAATGCGATGAGCTGTGGGCTCATTTCGTCCGGGGGATTCCAAATATCACAACTACCTTTCTTTAGGAACTGTTCATGATTCATTGTTGACCTATTGGAACTAACACAATACCGTAACATATAGCCCAGCAGATTTTTTTGGGTGGCACAGCACTCAAGGTTATGTATTCACTTTTGGAATTAATGAATGGAATCAATTAGATTTTGTTTAAATGTCACATCGTCAGTATGTACCACACACACACACACACACACACACACACACACACACACACACACACACACACACACACACACACACACAC
>JAOPUI010000106.1:4364206-4375068 GCA_027123135.1 Urophycis floridana | reverse complement strand
CCCCCCCCCCCCCCCCCCCCCCCCCCCCCCCCCCCCCCCCCCCCCCCCCCCCCCCCCCGCCCCCCGCCCCCCCCCCAGCGTGTGCCTGCTCTGTGGGGGAGCAGTGTGTCGCTGGCTGTTGCCTCTTTGCCGAAACCGCAGCATTGCAAACAAGAGCGGAACATAAAGTAAAGAATCTATCTCACCAGGGTAGTATCGATCCGATACCGATCGATATATGGATCGATCCACCGCACCAGCAGTGAGTCGAGTTGGGCAGCCCAGGATACAGCTGGCCCTCTTGATCAGTTTGACCAGTCTCTTCCTGTCAGGAGCAGAGATGCTGCTGCTCCAGCAGACTACTCCAGAGTCATAGAAGGACTTCAGGGGTGGTCCCTGCACTCCAAAGGACCTGAGCTTCGTCAGCGGATAGTCTGCTCTGGCCCTTCTCATACAGTGCAGCAGTGTTATGTGATTGACAACATGAAGTGTGTCATTACGTGTACATGACAAGGCTGGTCAGATGATCCTCCTCCCACTGGCTGTTGTGACTGAGTGAGTGTCTTGGCTGCAAGATAGGAAGCGTTGTGAACCCAGCTAACTGCATCAGCGCTGGCTCAAGGGCTCACAAACCATATGAAAACGAACAAGAGCATCTATGGTGCCCACAGCATCCGCCCAGAATCTCACAGCAAATGTCCAATCCAACTTGCCTGCTTTTTAGCCCTACCCATTTCCCATACCAATGGCAAGAGCAGTTTTTCGAGCAAGCTAACAAATTGTCATGAAGTTCTGTACATAAAAGCATTGTTTTGTTGGCGCAGGTGAACAAAAAAACCTACCCTCAAGCACTTGTATATTGTATATTGTCTTAGCACTTAATAATAGCTCTTTGTATCTTAGCACTTAGCGTCAGAGATGTTGTATAATGGTTAACCTAGCAATTGGAATGGTTGAAACTTGTTCTGGTGACTTGCTCCCTGTATTAACAGCAATGAAGTGTTTCACCTTTTTATGACAAATGTGCTTGTCAGTATTGTATTGTAAGTCGATTTGGACAAAAGCGTCTGCTAAATGCCCTAAATTTAAATGTAAATATAAAAAGCATCATGAATAAAATATGAGAGAATATGGGTAGAATATGCATAGCCTGTGTTCTCACTGCAGCAATCAGATCAATTGCAAATTGGACAGATGACTTGCATATTTGGTCCAAAACAATATACTGAAAAGGGTTTGGTGGCCATGCAAAGTACTCAGATGCTAATCCATATGTCGTACACACATCTCTGTCGAGTTCACGTCGTCCACAGATTGTGGTCGAGGTCCAGTCAGGCAGAAACAGACTTGGCATTGGAGTTCACAGCTGTAACTCCACTCCAGGCTCTGTCACTGATAGAGGCTCTGCTATTTTTTTGGCCTCAAATGGTGAGAACACATTAGGAAACAGGACTGTAGTGATGCCATGTCCACTGCACGAGAGACAGTCAAAGGGGATGTTCAATAGTGCTTTTTAAGCAGTGATCTGCTTTATTTAGGTTTTGACAACACTGCTTCCAGTTTAATTTCACATTTCAGGGAAAAATCGAAAATTATGATATGATATAAATATTTAATGTATTTAATATAGGCCAATCAAAAAATAGATGTTAAATATAAAACGGAATTTGACTTGTCATATTCATCAATGGTTGGTCCGTTTCACTCGTTTGCACCACGCTTAATGGAAGAACGCAAGTGATAGGCTATTGTGGGTTATGGATTGGATTTTGCCAAGACGATTAATAAAACGTCACGCTATGAATTCGTGTTATTCAGCGTGGCTTTTAATTTGAAAAGAGTGGAGGAGATTTATTTATTTCCCCTAGCTTCACACAGAAGAGCTGGAAACGCGGAACCCCACATTGTCTGTTAAGTTCTCTTTAATAGGCTATTCTTAAATTCAAGCGTTTTGGGGCACATGAGAGCTACGATGACAGTTTATTTATTCAGCTACAGTTTGATGAAAGAGGGGGACAGGCTAGCAGTTGGCTAATTGCAGCCTTGGCAAAGCAAAGGTGAGTAGATTTTTAAGGATTCATCCACAAAAAATACAAAATGCATTGAATGTTTTATTACAAATGTAAACATGCATCCGTAGATATATCACGTGCATAGCCTTGTATTCCACCTGATATTTTACGAGACATGGTAAGCATGCACCAAAATAAGATTCCATCCCAATGCACGGTGTTGATAGTGGGCGAGCCCACCTCGACCCTCCACAGCGGGGTGCTTCAGTAGCGGGACGACTGCGTCACTTCGGACCTCAGTACTCATCCAGAGGGCGGGGCTTCACAGCACCGGAATTATGATGAAACGCCAGCGATCCTTAACTACTTCATTCCATTCCTCTCCACACATATTTCCAATGAAGCATAACAACATTGGTGCACGCACAGACTTAGTTCCAGGCATTTTAAAGCATCACAATTTGCATTTGTCGTCATTTCTGAGTAGGGCTAACTATAGTAATATGACCTAGAATTTGTAAGAAATATTGCGCCCCCTTTTTGCGTAAACTGTATTTGGGTTAGGTAAGTCATGAAAGCCAAGTAGCCAGATTTGTATTGCTCAGTCACTGTACTGTACTTAGTTACTGTATTTATAGAGGTTCAAATTAGCACACGCAGATGGATTCTCTTCTGCATCTTCTGCATGCAACGATGCATCTGGTCAACATCCCGCTGGCTGTGTCTGATTTGGATATTATTTTGAGAATCTTTATTTCTTTAGAGTTGCCTCTAGAGTCACTTTTCAACCTTTAAATACTGTTTACCTCCAATACCTCATTATTATCATATCATAATGATTATTATGATACTTATGATATGATGCTGATCATGATTTTGATGAGAGGTTGGCACTGCCGGGCACTACTGGGCATTTTTGTCCCAGCTTTTCTTTTCTGGAGCATTTTTCGTTTCTTGGCCCAAGTCATTGTTTATTTATGATCCTGATGTAGATGAATAAAGATTGGACTTGTTGTCGCCAGGTTATGACCACATTATGCTTGCAGCCTACCCCTATAAAGGTGAGTAGTAAAAATCCATTAGAATTTCTTTCATTAACTTATATTACCTTAATGTACCTTTTATCTTACACATCAGCATAATGAAGGGGGGTTGAAGAGCCACACAACCTAACCCACAAAAAAGTCAAATGGTAATAAGTACAAATTCAATGACAGAAATAGCATCTCTTTCCAAGACGTATTATTGTCACTTCTCTCTACTTGGAGGAATCCAGACATTGATTAAGGCATTACCCCAAAACCTTTTGGGAACACTTTTATTTTATGCTTGAAGGTGGTGTTTAGTGAAGCAAACACGTCATCCAAATGGACACTTGGGAGCCAATCAATAGATTTCTGTTTTTTATTTCTTAAATGTAAAAAATGGTGTTCAACAAATATTGTTGTTCTTTTCAGTCCAAATGGGGAATGGCACAACGTGCTGTGTTGGGGACACATGAGAAGTATCCATGATTCCACTCAAACCCAATGTTTGCTTTTGTTACAGATATTACAAGATGAGAACTCGTCTTCTGCAATATGGAAATACCCTGAAGGGCGACAGGAAATACAGCCATCTGGCGTGACACTCATGGTAAAGTCTGCCACCCAGCACTTTCAAACCTGAGTCGGAGGGTTTAAAAGGCAGTGATGCATTTCATTGTTCTTTGCCGATTGCTAATGCTTCCTAATTCCTTGGTAATCAACTGGTGGCATCAATGACCTCAACCACGCTCACCCAGGGCCTGGTTTAAAGGAAGAGTTTTTATATGACTGGCCTGCAGCTACATGTTGGTGTTACTATGATTATAAAGACTGGTGCAAGGCTGTGGAAGATGTAGCACTACGTGTTGAGGAGCATAGAAAGCTGCATGCTCACACTGACAATGGAGGGACAAGACCTCCCTGCATGTGCCAACTTGAGAGGCTGCTGTAATGCTGCTTGTTCAGCAGGGGTCAGAGATGAGCATGCAGTAGGTTGCCTGAGAGGTAGCCTGGGGAATACCTACCATGTGGACTGTTGCAGTGTCCCTGCTTTGTTGCTACGATTGCTGAAGAGTGGAAAATGCACGGTGTAGTTTTCCTTCTCGTAAATGCATGTGCCATTAAATATTCATGGGAGTTTGCCCTTATACCTGGACGTTTTAATTATTGGTGGAAAAATACTCTTCAATCTACCTGTAGCCAATCTAATGCAAACTCCATTACAACTGTGCACTGTGTATTTTTACATAACATAATGGAACATAACCATCAACGGGAGAGGAAACCCAAGTATATTTTGATTTGTGTAAAACATTTAATCCTACACACTGCACCTTTAAGACATCTGAGGGACTTGGGAGGTGCGTGCGGCCATCATAGGAAATGCAGTAATAGAATGCGTGTTTTAAGCTTACATGTTGGATTACGCTTTTTAGGGAACCATAGGGAACGCTTTTGCATTTGGTCTAAGCAGAAGTAAATACTTCAATAGCAGAGTGCTTTCTGACTATTTACTTGTCACAGTAAACATTGTAGGTCACTTTGGACGAAAGTGTCTGCTAAATGCCCTCAATGTGAATGTAAATGTAAACACACTGTAATAGAAGTGCTATATTCTTTGAATTTAGCTTGAGTCGAGGTCACAGTATATCTCCCCGAGCGCCACCATGGGTGGCCCCTGCAGTGATATCACAGCAGCCACTGTTCTGTTTGAGGAGGACACAACGCAATGCAAGCGGTGCGTCTTCACTGCAGGGTGGGCCTGAGCCCCAGGGGCACTCACTGAGTTCACGTGAGAGCCTCTGACTCACTCATCATACAGACGGGTTCTGCCGACAGAACCCTTGGAATGTTTGGCCTCACAAAACATGGCTCGGAATGGAGGGAACAGGGATGTTTTTACTTTTCAATCCAAAATTGTGCTTCCTGCAAATATCCAGAATATTTGCTGGCATCATGGTTACCACTCACTGGAGTGTGGGAGGGTTGGGGTGTTCAAAGTGTTTTTTTTTTTTTAAACATTAAAACCATATAATCTATGAGCAGGGAAGCATTTGAGGAACGGCTGTTGGCCGCTGTACAATGTGGTACTCACAAAGCGCGCCTTTATGGAGCAAAATCTTAGCACCGCTTTGACTTTTTCAACATCAGGATGTTGCACCATAACATATTATATAGGGGCATTTAGCAGACGCTTTTTCTCCAAAGCGACTTACAATCAGTACATGTGTGGGGTTCAACATGTGGACAGTTGGAGGAGGAGGGGGATCAAGGGGATCAAACCGCTGACCCTACGGTTAGTGGACGACCCGCTCTGTCCACCCGCTCTATCCGCTCGCTACTTGGACATATACAGTAGGTTGTCAGTAGAAAATATAAATAGAAGTGTCAATAATAAACAAATAAACAACATATTCATGAATTGTATGTACATGCTTTACCCATGACATTTTTTGTTATTTTTTTAATCTAATGTCTATGTTATTCATAAATATTACTTTTAAAATAATTCTATCTAAAACATAGCTAATTTTCTTAATAAAATGAAGTTACTTATGAACATCACACAATTATATTCATAATCAATCATATTTGAGTAATTTTGCTGCAAACACTCATTAACAATGTTAAAGAAACGTTCAACCAACTGACAAAACACATTTTTATCGTTCAAAACATTTTCTCTTTACAGCAATTTTATGGTGGTCACTGTTGCAGATAAAAGAGGAAGTTTATACCAAATAAAAGGAAGTAGCTAAAAATAAGGAAGCCTTTAACAACCCCACTGCGCTATATAAATAGTGTAACTTGTATGCAGTTTGTTGTAGGAGCACAATTGGAAGAATTTGTTTCAGAAACTTGAATGCTCGTCACATTTCAAGAATTAGGATTTACAAATACATATTTTTGAGTAAAGGCTATTTGTTATGCAACAGAATGTAAAGTGACCTATTCACATCCTGTTCTGGTGGTAGATGACAGTTAAGTGCAACAGTGAAGGACTGAAACTGCTCTACACAGGAGTACCAGTGTCTGACAAGAAAGTACATAGTAAGTCAAGACAAAGTTGTTGTATTGTATTTATCTTACGTCTGTTTTGTATACATTTACTACAGTGTGTTTAAAGTGTATGAATTACTACCACATTAAGACATGTGCTTGATTCAATTGAAGCCAAGCAATAATGTAAGTTATTTAAAATGTGGCAGCTTAACATTTTATGACAATAATTTAGAACTTTGTTTTTGGAAAAGTTATTTATGAAAGCTTTTCTAACATTTTTGCATTGACACAGTGGTCCCTCAGGAGTACATCGTCACTTTCAGATTCAGATGTAATAATCATTCACTTTTGGTCCAAAATGGTTGAAATGTTAAGATACATTCATAACTCTTTACAGCAAAAAAAGTATTTGTATGTGGTGTTACATCTTAGTCTCTTCTTTGATGTTGAGCACAATTCAAAACCTAAAACATGTTTTGTACAAGATGAACATTGATATATCCACTGAGAAAATACCAAAGATGATGCCATGTAAAATAAGATGTTTTCTCATTCATTTGTTTCAGGGCTATGCAAATATGCTAAATATAGACTTTGATATAGCCATTTGAGACAACAACATAAATTCCCCCAAATTATTTGGGGTGATCGTTATGTTGTTATCTTATAGAATATAGAATGGTGATCCATTAATCAACTAATATACATGATCTAATAATATTGTGCTATATGAATTGTGTTTGAATATCATAGACCTACTCAATATGCATTTGTATGTGCATTTATTAAATGTATAGAAATATTAAAAGGCATGGTCCAAAGAAAGTGTGCCAGTTAAGGCATATTTAAATTAGGTTACAGATGTTTAAAGTGCTCATCCTTAAGTGCTGTTTCTAATGTGCTATAAACAGTTATCATGAAATGTACTTTTTAGAACAACATGCTAATACAAACAGGGATTGCGTGGAGCTGCACAGGTTAGTAAAGGGTAAAGGAGGCATTTAGCAGATGCTTTTGTCCAAAGTGACAGTGACAGTGACAGTACATTCAGTACATTCGTGGGGTTCAGCTTGTCGGAGAAGGGGGATAAAGGGGATCGAACCGCGGACCCTACGGTTAGTGGACGACCCGCTCTGTCCACCCTCTACCCACTCAGCTACCGCCGCCCCAAAATGGTGGACATTTCATGAACGGTGCAATGTACACTGGAGAGAGTGACAGGGACTGACTGACTGATTGACTGACATGATTTGAACACAAAACCTTCTGACCTGGAGTCAGACACAGTGCCGTTGTGCCACATGATTAGTGAGATAAAGCCAAGAGTTGTTATCACCACGAGTAAGGTTTGTTTTGTTTGTGTCGCTGATTCACGAAGCAAACAAACATTTCCAGGTGACGTTATTTTTTTCTTTTCATCTAGTTATATGAACATGCGACTGGTGTTTTGAGATGTGCTGTGGTTACCCAAGTGAACTGATGTTTTAAAAGATGAATTCTAAATGTCACGGCACCATATTGCTGTCAACCTCAAACTTTAATCTCTGCTCTGGGATGCGCTAACAGGAATTAGTATCTTAATTATAACAAGATGATTGAATTATACATTATAAATTCCAGTTGCTTCAAAAAGTGACAGAACTCAGTACCTTAGGTCTGACACTCAGAACTCAGTACCTAATAGGTCTGACACTCAGAACTCAGTAACGAGTAGGTCTGACCTTCAGAACTCAGTACCTAATAGGTCTGACTCTCAGGTCTCAGTACCTAATAGGTCTGACTCTCAGGTCTCAGTACCTAATAGGTCTGACACTCAGAACTCAGTACCTAATAGGTCTGACTCTCAGAACTCAGTACCTAAAAGGTCTGACCCTCAGAACTCAGTACCTAAAAGGTCTGACCCTCAGAACTCAGTACTTAATAGGTCTGACCCTCAGAACTCAGTACCTAAAAGGTCTGACCCTCAGAACTCAGTACTTAATAGGTCTGACACTCAGAACTCAGTACCTAATAGGTCTGACTCTCAGAACTCAGTACCTAAAAGGTCTGACCGTCAGAACTCAGTACCTAAAAGGTCTGACACTCAGAACTCAGTACTTAATAGGTCTGACCCTCAGAACTCAGTACCTAAAAGGTCTGACTCTCAGAACTCAGTACTTAAAAGGTCTGACTCTCAGGTCTCAGTGCCTAGTAGGTCTGACTCTCAGGTCTCAGTACTGATACTCAGACACATCACACAGGAAACATTCACAACACACTGACAACAGTCACTCAGCTGTCCACTCTAACTGGCTATGCAAATGTCTGATGTGCACTAGTGTTGCACGGCTGACTGGATGGTGCGAGTGGGAGGGGTTTTTGGTAGTGATGATAGTGAACTTCTTGTAAACAAAGAGAGAGGTACGGGCTGGCCGGCATTTTTTATTTGTCAAATGTATTTGTGTTAGGATTATAGGACTTTATTTAACATTATTTGAATAACTAACAATCAATCTACGAGCTAGTTGAGCTAGTGACACATTATAACTTCAACTTTACAGCTTAAAATGCTTTCATTAATTAGTTAATTAATTTTCATTAATTTTTCTACCTTTTTCTACTTGCACTGGATGTAAAACTGTGTAAATATCATATGAGTATAAAATATGAATGTAAACTAACATTTCGCATTTCTATTCTATCAAATAGGTCAAAGGCATTCTAACAAGAACAAGGCCTGGAAGAGTCCATTGCAAACAGCTACGAGGTAAAGTAAGAATTGATATATGTCATGTAGCTATTTAGCATTTCTTTCATAAGGGAAAATAGATTTTCAATCCTAATTATGGGTTTCTAGTCTAGCGCTTACATGCTCTTCTGCAGCAATTGCTATAATTTCAGATTGGTTTCATAGTTGTGTCACTAGATGTATACATTATTTTTGAGATGATCTTTATCCATGTATGGTTCAGGAGGGTTTATTTCCTGTGATCTGAAGTCCCATCATTCAAAGTTCAAGCCTGTTCCCCTGGTCCTTCTTAACCAAACAACCACTCCTTGTTATTGTTATTATTATTATTATGGAGAAAAAGCACCAAGATGGCGGCTTGGCGCGTGTACAAACATCACGTCAAAACCCAGTCACAATTCTGTTTCCGTCGTCTCGTGCGTCGGCGCAAGCGCACACAAAAAAAACCGCTCACTTCCAACCCACGCGCCCTTCTCCCCTCCCAGGACCGCGTCAACCTGCCAAAATGGCCGACAACGTGAGCGCCCTGCCCTTCTTCTACGGCAACGTCACGCGCGAGGAGGCGGAGGGCTACCTGCAGCAGGGCGGCATGTCCACCGGCTCCTACCTGCTGCGCCAGAGTCGCAACTACCTGGGGGGCTTCGCGCTGTCCGTGTCCTACATGAAGAAGTGCTACCACTACACCATCGAGCGGGCCCCCAACGACACCTACGCCATCATCGGCGGCAAGAGTCACCGGGGCCCGCTGGACGTCATCGACTACCACTCGCAGGAGATGGACGGCCTGGTCTGTCTGCTGAAGAAGCCCTGCAACCGGCCCACGAACATGCAGCCCAAGGTGGGGCCGTTTGAGGACCTGAAGGAGCAGCTCATCCGGGAGTACGTGCGGCAGACGTGGAACCTCTCGGTGGGTTTTTTTTGTTTTGTTGCGGTTTGAACGCACGCACGCACGCACCGGACACGGGATGTTGCTTTTGGGGGATTTGGGATTCAAGGGTGCGGTGCGGGGAGCCCTGGTTGTAAAGTGTGTTGACAGTCGTTCCTTGGCATTCATATAATATATCTTATGTCCTCATATATGTATATATAATTTTATGTATTTTATCTATATTATATCCTTTGGTTATGGTTGATTACTGAAGTACCATCTTTTAGTGAGGAACATTTGAAAAACAGTCAAGGGCTTTGGGTCGAAAATTGTGAGGAACCTCCGATCTAGGTGTCCTGCGGGATTTATAGCACTTGTTTACCTCATCATTGAAATAAACAAGAAACAATAAACCATAAACCATTTCTTGTGACGGATGGAGCCATTAATATGTACGCGTGTAACGCTGTGCGTGGTCATGCGTGCGTCTTACAGGACACGGCGCTAGAACAAGCCATCATCAGCCAAAGGCCTCAGCTGGAGAAGAGAATCGCCATGACGGCCCATGAGAGGATGCCCTGGTTCCACGGCAACATCAGCCGGGAAGACTCTGAGCCCAGGCTTCAAAATGGCCCCCGCCTTAACGGAAGATTCCTGTACGTTTGGGGCAGCATGGCGTTGACCTGTCCCCGATACTTTTTTTTTCTTGTAGACAGAGTTGTAGACAGATACGAAGATTGGATGATTTTTTTTTTTTCTTTTACCAAACATCACGGAGCTCATCACTTCATCGCGGCTTACAGATTGGCTAAGCCTTTCAACCTTAGCTACGGTCCCGCTGACAAACCGTCAACACACGCTAACAGTGTCAGGCTACTGAACGTTTCCATTGGTAACGGCAACAACAAATGATGAGAAAACCAACAGTGCAGCCACTCCTCCCTTTGTCTTCGGCTGTGTTATCAGATCGCGGGAGCCCTCTTCCCTTCACTCACTGTAGGCTGAGCAGCACCAGAGTGGTCTCAGATGAGCAGACGGCGAAGCGCCGTGTGGTTTCCGCTGTAACTTCCTGAACTAGCCAGAGACATAGCGGCTAGGCCCTATATGGTGGTGGGGTGGATGTTCTCTACACACGGTCGCTGGTGCTGTATGGTGTCTACAGCAACTCTCCATGTCTCTATATGGTTTATATATATATATATATACTGTATATATCTATAGATATATATGTATATATGTATCTATAT
>JAOPUI010000106.1:4298036-4309157 GCA_027123135.1 Urophycis floridana | reverse complement strand
TCACTGCTCCCCGAGCGCCGCTGTTGGCAGCTCACTGCCTTGGGATTAGTGTGCTTCACCTCACTGTGTGCTGAGTGCATTTCCACTAATTCACGATTGGGTTAAATGCAGAGACAAAATTTCCCTCACGGGATCAAAAGAGTAATTCTTCATTTCGGGGTTGTTGTTTTTTTTCAAAGGGAAACTTGAGAGATGAGATGCGCGATCGAACAATGTGAAATATTCTTGTTCATGCGTTTTGAAGTCACAATCGCCTGGCCGATCTCGCCCGCAGGACTCCACTTCACTGGGCCTCGGCCGCGGGGAAGGAGGACTGCGTCCAGGCGTTGCTCCAGCTCGGCGCGGAGCCCGCCCCCAGGGACATCAACGAGAACACGCCGCTGACCTATGCAATGTATTGTGGTCACACGGCCTGCATCAAACTTCTCTCAGGTGTTAACAGGTCAGTCTGTCTGTGAGCTCAAGTGAGCCCTCGTTAGCGCAAGTGATGTAATGTTGTGCCAAAGGTGTCGTCGGTACGACTTGAGAGTTGTAAAGAGAGACTGAGTGGGAAAAGAGCAGAAAAGAGCAGCCTGGCGCACGGTCAGTGCTGCATTTCACTCATGAACCGCTGAGGGCTGGCTATGGTACTTTTAGGAGGTTACAGTCACATTATATCTATGGTACTTTTAGGAGGTTACAGTCACATTATAGTTATGGTACTTTTAGGAGGTTACAGTCACATCATAGCTATGGTACTATTAGGAGGTTACACTCACATAGCTGTGGTACTATTTGGAGGTTACACTCACATTATGGCTATGGTACTTTTAGGAGGTTACACTCACATTATAGCCACTAAATGTTACTTACACTTATTCACATGTGTAATGTAAGCAGGCCTGGGTTATGATTTGTCCCAAAGCAACAGTCATTATGGCACTTCAAAGAGGACACACACACACACACACACACCATCAGAAAACCAATGAATCCGTGACTTGTCATCCACACACCACTGCTCTCCCCAGACTGGACTCCCCGCGGCGGCTCCAGTCCCAGGCGGGCGGGGACCCGGCCCAAAAGAAGGACGGCAAGTTCCAGTTGTTCAACCAGATCTTCTCCTGCAAGAGGAAGAAGGACAACAGCAAGGCGTGGAAGCAAGCGCTGAGCTGCGGCGACGAGCTGCCCGCCGAGGACTCGTCGGAGGTGGACGACATCATCGCCACGTTCGACAGCATCATGGACGCCACGGCGGCCGGCTCTTCCTCGCCGGCGGAGAAGAGGGAGGAGGAGGGCTTGAACACCAAGATGCAGTTGATCAGAGTGCAGAAGCCCCCGCACCTGGATGACTACGTGGAGGATTTCAAGGCGCTCTCCGTCAGGATGCAAAGTCTTCCCCCCATTGCTCTCGGTAACTCCTGGTTGTTGGGCTCCCATAATTCTGTGCAGCAGAATGACCCCACGGCGCCCCCCCTGCGCCTCCTCGCTCATCCATCGCAGAAGTGCAAAAGTGAGCAGGACTTGTTGGACGGTCACCTCGAGGCCCAGACGAGAGTGAGTGATGTCTCTAAAATGGAATCTAGCCAGTCACTTTTAGCCAATAAACCCTGGATCTCACAAAGGACACGCAGTCTGTTGGACAAACATGAGCTATCGAGCAACATGGATGTCCTCTGCCCAAACCTAGTCCCATACATGCAGAAAGATGAACAAGGTATGTTGCATGCCATCTGTATGTTATTTGATTTTGTATCTTGTGATGGAAATCATTAATGCAATCAACAATGTAGTGAATTAATATTTAGCAGTTAGGTATAGTGATATTCAGTAAAGATATAATGAATCATATAATGTTTGGTGAGTTTTTAGTTGCAGTACTTCTTGTAACATTTCACCATTTAATTTGCAGTGCCAAATTCGCACCTGCTGCCCATAGACAGGCTGAAGATGAGAGAGACTGCTCTTCCTCGAAACTGCTTGGCTTCCATTCGTGACCAATGTTCCCTCCGGTGTAAGTGATTTTTCTTTCTTTAGATATTTACTTATGCTTATTCACTAAAGGGTTACATTTTTGTTTAAATGTTTTAGATATATTTACTTAGGTTTAGGAGCTAGCCACCCGGCTCGTAATACCACTTTGTACCTCAAGAGGTCACTGTCCCTGCAGCGTCCACTCTGCACTCTGTCATGAAAGAAGTAGCGTTGCACAGAGGGCTATGCTGCGATAGTTTATAAATTCAGTATAATTTATTACGGTGTTTCCATGAAAACTCATATCGGTATTTAATAGTAAGGCATTATGTGCTTCATTCATCTTGGGTAGCCTCCATTGTATCTTAAATGCAACTCTCATCACATATTTCAGTTTATAAAGGGGCCAATGTGATAGCATTGCCATTTGAATCATTTAAAATAAAATAGATATAGATATAAATAGACATGCATAATATATAAAGGCATGGAGAGCTATTTTGTCTCTGTGTTGCCCTTGTTATTTATAGTTATGGCTGTAAACACTCCATTCCAATTTCCTAATATGTCCCAATGTATGTACCAGATATATTGTATGCAAGCATCTTGGTATCCTCAGCCTTGTGATGTGGGTGCAGTGATATGGTTACACTAATATCATTGTTCCTACGTGCCTGCAGTTTCTTTACCACCTGACCAAGTCTCCAAAGGGGTAAAGAAATCTAAGTCCCTGCCCCTACACACCATGGAACAAAGTTTTGGAGGACTTCCACCGCCCGTTACATCCAAGTCCCAGAGGTTAAGTAAGCCACAAAGCCAGTCACTGTGCTATTTCCTACCAATGCTGAACGGAGAACCTTTGAGAACCGTGCAGGTCCTCCCTGCTATTCCCTCCCAGAGAAGGCATAGTTCGACTGTGACAGAACCCAAACCCGGTGCTGCTGACAGTTTGGTCAACAGAACCTGAATTCAATTACAGTATTCTTTGAGGGCAAAGAGTAAACATCAACTGTTATTCAGCTGTCTGTACAGCTAATTGTACAGTTTAACTTTGAATTGATGAACATAAAGACGCATATTGCAGAGGATACATTTATTACTTTTTGAAAAGTTTTTGTTGTATATTGACTCGTAAAGAATTTAATAATTTGTCTTGAATTTGTCTTATCACTACTAATTTACACTTTAATATATATGAAAAATATTACTATCATTTTCTACATATTTTTACTGAACGGACAACTCCACAAATTGGCATGTACTGTGTACCTTTAGCACTTTAAATATGATCCAGATTGTAATGTCACATACTGGTTTACAAATCAAATAAAGTATGACATTACGAGTTGTTTGACATTTGTATTTGAATTATTTATTTATTTGTATGTGTACCTTTATCAGTAAAGCTTCAAGACAAAACAAATCTTAACAAACAGAGCAGGTCAGGGCAGTTTAGGACTGGTGTGTCTGACATCTACCCCCAGGTAAAGTTCATCCCAGAATCCAAACACCATACCATACCAACCGACACCATAAAAACATTGAACAAATGTTTCCAATTCTAACTCCAAATTCAATATTTAACATATCAGCATCACCAGTAGTTGCTTAGATTAACAAGAAATGTGTCAAATAATGCAGCAAATATATTTTTTGGTGTATTAGGTTATATGGTTTTTATTAATTAAGGAATTGAATGTGTCAAATCATACAAAAAACACAATTACTTAGACATACAAATACTTATTAATAATATCATAAAACTAAAACTAACAAAACTAAGCCTAAAATGCCATTTCAAATCCTAACCAAAGTACATTGAGCACTTGAAATTGCTTCCTGAAACCATCTCTGGATGATGCCTCCATTGTGTCTCCAAGGACACAGCGATGTTGTTGTACTTTCTGGCTGTTGAACATTTTTAGATTTCACTCGAGTTCATTTCAGTTCCACAACCTTAGATAACGCTTGTTAGATAATTCTTCTGGGAAGAATACTGTGACTGTTAAGCTTAGTAAAATTGGAACGGACAGTGCCAGAGGTTTTTGATAACAAGTCAACGTGTTGTGTGTCATATAAATGGCAAAGAGTGTTTGATTGCTGAATACTTTGGTTCAAGTAATGCAGGCAAATTAAATGAATGAAAACTGAGGTGTAGGCGGCATGGCTTGACAATGTGCTGCTTGCATATCAGTATAAAGAGATTTGGTCAAATTCTGAGAAATGTTGATGACGTAGGTTCTTTAGACAAGAAGTTGTCCCCAAAATGGGTTCCAATGTAAACTCCAAACTGACAGACAGAGCATGGAGTGGAGATTGTTTGGAGTATGTCAACTCAACTTATTATCAAGCTATTTTTCAGATTTACACACAATATAAAGTGAATACAGTTTGATTTGTGACATTGATAGATTATGTCTTTATTTATGTAAATCTTGTTTAATGAGTGAATTATATATGTAATCAATATTACTGGTAATGATGATAACTAATGGAACATAATACCTAACCTAATACATAGCTATACTAGCTTGAAGGTGGGGGGCCATAAAATAAATGCTACCCCTCTGAAAGCAAATGAAATACTAGCAATCTGAAGAGGCTTATCCTGAATAATGCTCAGTAAATGCAATGTTTTCCCCACCTACTACATCACATTTTTAATTTTTAGAATTAATGAAATTGTTTAAAAATTGCAATATGAAGCTGACCATGAGTGAAGAGGACCTGTGAGATCTAATTCTGATGTCATTCATCACTGTGTGTGCTGTCTGGCCGTGAAGAAGCCTTTAACTATGGTGTGAAAAATAAAATATGCTAGGACTAGAATGACAGGGGAGTTGGTTTTGAGTCATAAACTTTTACACATATACATAGCCTATACACATATACATAAAATGTAATGGAAGGTAAATGCTCTTTGCATCTTAAGGAACCTGCAATTATTAAGTGAACAACACTATATAATAATTTCTTGGTTTATTCATTATTTTGGTACATTTCATTCGTAAATGTAATGGCTTGACATTTAGTAATTTAGTTTGTTTACCCATCATAAACAGAATAATGCTTATTCAAATTACAATGCTCCTTGGACATCTTCCTTCAGCCTTCTAAAATGTATGAAAGAAAAATCACAACAACGCAGTTTGCTAACATTTTTAGACATCCGGTCTCACACACATATGGAAATGATGTAAATACATTTTGTAAATAGACAACCCCCAGGCACAGTTTTAGGCAGCAACTAAAACGAATCCTACACTAACACTGTTACTATTTCTGAGTATCAATCACCATTAAGTAAAAGAAGAGATTAGGTCTGTCTATAGCAAGGGTCAGTTTCAGGCACTACCAGACACTTAGCCTCACCCTGGCAAACCCTCTAAAGAGGATTGGGTTTAAATAGCCTCAAGTCTAATAACAGTCACAGGTAAATATAAAGCCTACATTTCGTCTTGAACAGGAGGAAAAGCATAAGAAAGTACATAGTTGAGTAGTTGATTTTACACAATGGTTGCATACAGCATACAAATAGTTTTGGGATATAAGGCTTGATTGATTGAAAACTGAAGTGTGTGCTATATTTTCTGTTTGGATTATATGTGTCAAACAAAGTGCAATCAAGTGGAGGAAAGAATACAGTTTTCTGCAAACGTGACAGTGGTATAATCCATTTTTACCAGTGTTAAAAGAATCATTGTCAACACACACACATACATAATCTCTCTTTCTTTTGAACATACAAATCAAATTACGGTACAAACATAATATTATCAATATATAACTAGTTATTGCTAATTTTGACGTACTTCACATTTTTGTAACCTTCCTCACATTTGAAACATTTCCAGTAACCAATTCCTTAAACAATTGCAGGTGAACAGGGTTGACTTAATATGCATCTCCATGACCAGCTTCCACCTTTTCCATTTTTCAAATCAACAAGATTATAAGCTTGGTGAGTGTCTCATGAACAAACTGCCTATCATATGAACATGGAAAAACAAAGCTGTAAGCACCGAGATCCTTAGCAAGGGTAGCTGGTGCCTAAAAAGGCATTTTGACGCGTCTTCATGTTTGGTTTCGGGAGAACAAGCACTCTCCACGTAGCGTCAGGTGTTGAAGTTGGTACTGGAGAACCTCTGTGTCTGTTGACTCTTTAATACTCATTTTATCTAAATTGAGGTAGTCCAGAGACTTGGCCTGGGCGCTGCTCCCTTTGATGAGACAGAGGGGTAAAGGTCCATGGAGGCCCTTCCTAGACTCCCCGTGCGTCAAAGACCTGAGCAGGGTGTCACCTGAGCTGGGCATGCGCCTCCGACTCCGTCCGTTAACAGAGGGCACGCCGTAAGGCTGGTAGGATCGGCCTTTGGCTTTTAAAATGCGTGATCCCCGGTGAATACCTAACTCATTGGCTTTGGGTCCGGCGGTCGTCACAAAGCTAGGAGATATGTCTGGCAGAGAGCTCTGCTCCGGGGTGCTGGTCGACCACTGTTGGGCCATTTTCAGCAGCTCTTCACCCGTGGTGAAGCCCACCAGGTAGTTGGAGTCCATGTGAACAATCTGGTAGCCAGCGACAGTACTTTTGATGGGTGAACAGGGTGTACTGGCACACCGGGGTCTGTCCATGTCCTGTTTGAACGTGGCGATGGCCTCTTCAGCAGAGAGAATAGGCACTGGTTTCCTTGACACTCCACCGATATCCATTTCTGAATGAACAGACAACACCTCACTGGGGAAAGAAAGCAGACAGAGAGGAAGTAGGGGTTGGTCTGTTGGGAGGATTTTTGGAAGATGACTATTGTTAAAATAATTGCGTAAATATTGTAATTGAAACCTATTTATAGAAAAATAAATAACTTATATCAAGGAAAGAATGAGCTAAATATTTTATTCATCTGACATCTATTTTTAAATGTAAAGTAATGGCAGTCTAGAAAGAATGTATTGTATCTGTACTGCTCTTAATATGACTACAAAGAATTTGTTAACATGACAACAGGCTGGGCTTTTCAATTCATTTACTCTTTGACTCTTTACTCTTTCCAGCAGTAGAAAACAAATGAAGACAACTCCACCATTTTCTGTATAGCTTGGATTATGCTGAATTCAGACAGGCAGTGAATAATCACGGGCAGAATAAATGTTTGGGCAGAACGTAGGAGTGACAGCGCCAGGCTCAAACCGAATGGTTTTCCTATTGGTGAAACAGAGAGTGAGCGGTGAAGTTCAACTTTTCACCCTTCAAAATATGAAAAGAGTGCAATGGAAACAGCTACAGGTAAGAGATAGGCTTCATCGTGCAGCCATTTGCATTTCCACGATATGCTCGGGACAATGGTGTGTCTGCAGATAAGAGGGTTCCACGGCGGGTTCCACAGTGGAACAATACCTCTGGAAACGAGGCTCGGTTTGCCAAACGACTGGCCTCAATGTTGATTGTTGATGTTTGTATCCATTACCACTGGTAGAAGATACTGATGAATTACAAAATCATATCGAAGCCTTTTTGGAATCACACTGAATGTCAAAGGTTTGTTTGCACAGTGCACAGTGATTTGAAATCCATTTTAATAGGAGCAACAATGACACAAAAGCATGACCATGATAAGTATTTACCATCCATGTTTGAAATGTGATCCACTCTGGATGTTTGTGTCTATGGTTACCTTGTTGTGCCAACAGACTGAGGACAGCATAGTTAACTTAAAACCCTTAATTTGTTTCTGTTTATCACAATTTATTTTACTGTTACTACAGCAATGAATTAAATGATCTGGTAAACTGGTGCAATCAATTTATCCTTAAGCTCTACAGAGAAGCAAATCAGTTAACAAAAGGAATCACATTATATTTTCCTTTTGACATGGTAAACAGAAGAGCAACCAACATTTACATAAATAAATTCCCTTTTCATCACACCACATGCATAGTGTTGGGATAGGCCTAGGCTTAGTTTTTTTTTTTTTAAATCTTGGTGGCTTTATATTGAATCAAGGCAATGCTAGTCTATACATGAGATTATAAAACGGAGTAAATAAACTGAATAGCCTAGGCCTACTTCATGAATACAGTCTATCTGGACTAAGACTAAGACTGGACTAAGTGAGAAAACACGGCGCACGCTTAGGCCTGTAACGTAAGTAGTAATACATGACCAATATCCTAATAGCCCAGGTTGCATCTGAGAATAAAAATCATACAGTTTATTATTGGTTTAATTAATTATTTGATTTGTGATGTTCGATTTCATGACATAATGGGCAATTAGGCCTACGTTTTTGTACAGTTTATGTTACATTCTGGGCATTTGCAGCTATGTATAATCGACAAACCCGACAAAATGAATGAATAAATGAAGGCTCTATATAAAATGTATTACAGCAATGCACACTGTTGGCTGCTGTGGGCTTTAGGCCAACTATGACGATGGATATTCATGTTAGTTAGGGCTATGTATAAAAACCAACAATGCTGAAAATGATGCACAATAGATCCCGTTTTACGTCAAATGTTATCATTCCCTTATATAGGCAGGCACATGTAAACAAGCGCACTATTATATTTTCAATTGAAAGCATTGAGGGGACGCGACATGAATTTGACACAATTAAATATGATGGCAATGCTCGTCTATTGTGCATTGTCCCTATATGCGGTTTTCTTTGTTAAACATATGATCTGTTATCTAATAAATAGCGATACTGGGTTATTTTCTTTGTATAGCGGAAAACCGATAACAAACCTGTATGCTGGCAGCTACAACGCGTCGTTCACGCCTCTTGTCTTCGGACAGTGGATGGCACGTTTATCATCCGACGATTGTAAGGGCGTTCTATTTTTTTCAAGACTTCCGGCAATTACTTTCAAAGTAATTCACCTCTACGAGCAAACATATTTGCACACGTATATGCACACACACGCACACACACACTCAAACAGGCACGCACTCACATACACACACATACCCACAGACATACATAGATAGGTATTTGTAAGATTACGTATACTTATGCATTTTTAAATCGAGTGTTGAGATAGGCGAGAGACGATGGCGCAACATTGATGCGAGGCCACATTACTTTGAAAAATGGAAAAAGCAAATCCCCGGAAGTGCAAATTTCATTCTCTCTAGCTTGTCACAACAATTACTAATCCGTGGAGGAGAGGAAGAAATGTCGTACCAGCGGTGGGCTCGATACCCATATAAAAGACGGAGCAATTGCTATTTCATTATTTAACCGAAATTATAGGATGTGTCTCACTGTTTAGGAAAGACCACATCAGGTCGCATCGTGTCATATGGTTTTTAGGCATCTCTAACTTATGCAAGAACGTAAGCTAGCATAGCCAGTCAAAAATCATTCGTCAAATCAAAAAACTCAAACATATGTTGGTTTCAGGATTCTATCACAAGGTAAGAGGAAATCAGACTGTATTCTGAATTGTTACGTATAGTATTCCATCCCTCATACTTTTATCTCAAAGTTAACCACGTGTGTTATTGTGAAGGAAGTGGCAGCTAAGATGTCAACTTCACATCGTGATGTTATCGTGCCAGACACAGCTCTAACACATCATCATCTACATCAACGTCAGCTATGTACCATCTACAGTGTGTCAGAATCGATTAAGGTGCTGTTTAAAGCAACTCTGCAATGCAGAAGAGTTATTTGTTTCCCGTTTAACTGATGGTTAGAATAAGGGAAGTCTTCAACTCAAACCCATTGCCGTTCCTTTGCTACCCATGATGAAGTGAAATCAAGAAGTGGACTCTTCTCCATCGCAAAATGGAAGACCTAAGTGAACCTAGTGATTCAATCTCTTCTAATCGAATTTATATCTTCTTCTTTTTTAACCTTAGTGAGTAAGACAAATGCTGAGCCCTTTGGCCCATGACAAGAGAGAACCAGAGGCCATGTCGACGTGAGGATTTGTGAACTGTTGGGGAGTTGGTGTTGGAGAGAACGTGATAAGCAAGCTGGCCATGTCCTCCGGCGGTGAACCCCCTGACAACCTGGAACATCCCCGGTTTTTCGTGGGCTGTGATGACGCCGAGGGAGAGGAACTGATTGATCCCGGGAGAGTCATGGGGTACGACTGTCTCTACGAAGATGAAGAGGAAGATGACGATGAGCTGTATGACTCGGTAAGCAATTCTCCTTCAAGACTGCCCTTGTAGTACTAACATAATGTTAATCCGACATTGTGCTTTCTGATAGTATTGGGAGGAAAATAAAGGTTAAATAAATAAATAAATTTGTCCTTGCAACATCAATATCAAGACAATCGGGTAATGGCTGACGTTTGGAATCCCCCCCTGCCAAGAATTCATTGCAAGTTAAACTGGGAATGGGTAGGTTTTACCTAGGCTAAGTAAACCGGGGTTTGGCAGAAACCAGGTCACAACCATGCTTTCCCCTGTGGATGAAAAGCTAATCACTGTTGGAGGTCATGTGAAGTCACCATGAGCCGTTCGTGTGATAACATCATACATGTGATTGAGACTCAGCTGCTTTACTTGATAGGTTCCTCCTATATATTGGAGTGGCAATTTTGGTATTACTACATCTAAATGAATGTAAAGCTCAGAAATATCATCTTAACCCCGAAATAACTCACTGTTAGGTACACTGTCATGCTTGCGTCTGAGAGTTGTACAGTACTGTCAATTGTATTAGGCTAGTTAAATGCTCTGGCTCTTTTGAAGACTCATAATTTATGGGCAGAAGTAGCATCTTCATCACCTCACCAATGTCTGTGTTGTTTTATGTGTGTGGTTACATTGTAACCTCTGTAGTGGTAGCCTACATTTGCCGTGTCCTACCATACCGATAGGTGGTGAAAGAAGGGCTGGACTTAAAATGGTGCAAATTGTGCACTTTCAATTCACCACAGCACAGGTCCAACGGTGAAGCCTTTGTTCAGTCACAATTGGGCAGTTAATGGGGAACATATGAACGTGTGAATGGGGCTTGCCTGAGAGAGCAGGCCAGGGATTACTCTGCTGTCTCGGTCTGCACAATTTATAATATATGATTATGACATGATTCATGAATAAAGCAGAACAAATAATGTAAATACTTCCAGGTTCCAGGTTCAGCTATGTCTGTGATTTGCTTGTTTATGTGGTGTTCTAGTTATATTTCTATTGGCACTCTATAT
>JAOPUI010000106.1:4276131-4291306 GCA_027123135.1 Urophycis floridana | reverse complement strand
AAAAACGTACCTTCAAAATGTCAATTAACATCAATCTTTCCTTACAGAACACAAATTAATTAGCTTAGTATTTCAACCGCTTGGCCCCGCCCACCCCAGGAGGCGGGGCTCGGGGGCCTATGGTGCGGTTCAGCCTTTGAGACTTTTGACGTTTGATTGATGTTAGTTGGTAACGCAAAAACTACCTATCAACGGTTAACACATGCGCTAGTATGCATTTAACCTATAGACAATTTGAATAAATCCAATCAATATCACTCTTCAAAAGGCCAAAAAACCTTAAAACAACTTATTATAGCTGAAAAGGTATGTTGTGGGTTACATACCTTTTCAGCTATATGAAGTGTTTTAGGTTTTTTTTTTTGTTGGCCTTTTGAAGAGCTTTAACCACGGCTGCCTCTACACAGTGTTGTGGTTCTTCATTAACAATGGCTATAATCATCTCTTGACAGGTGACTATGCAGGGTTCCCAGGATGTGGTCTTCTGCGCCTACACAGCACTTACCGCCATGATCTGAAGATATACGCCTCAGACGAGGGCAGAGTTCAGATGACAGCCGCTGCCTTTGCGAAGGTCTGTTCACTCACTTTGTGTTCGCCATCGTGTCGCGCTCATGTTCCTGTTATTGACAGACAAGATGAACCAACGGCTGTTTTATGACTATTCTAACAAATTACACTCAAATTATAGCTCTTAAATCTTATCTACTTCCTACATCATCCATAAATAGGATAGGATAAAACTTTATTAATCCCCTAAGGGAAATTTGGTCGCCATAGCAGCCAGGGTACATATAAATATAAACACAATACAAAAAATATAAATGAAATGAAATACATTTACATTTAGGGCACTTAGCAGACGCTTTGGATAGCTTTAGCAGACGCTATCCAAAGCGACTTACAAAGAGTACATTTGTCATAAGAAGGTGAAACATTGCTGCTAATATGGTAAGAAAGTCACCAGAACAAGTTTCAAGCATTTCAATTGCTAGGTTAACCATTGCTAGTATACAACATCTCTGAATAAGTGCCAAGTTAGAAAATACCCCAAAAAATACAAATAAAATGAATAAATACGAAAAATGCAGTGTTGTAGAAAGACAAATTGTAAAGATACAATACAGCAGTGACAGGTTGATTTAATCCAGTTCTGTGATGCTGGATCTGACAGAGGCAGATGAGTTGTAAAGTCTAAAGGGGGGGGAAACGATTTTCTGTGTCGTTCCCTCTTGCAGCGGGGTTGAATGAGTCTGTTGCTGAAGCTGCTCTTTAGCTTGTCCAGTGCGGTGTGGAGGGGGTGGGAGGGATTGTCCATGTTTGCCAGCATCCTCTCCTCCACCACCTCCTCCACGGCAACAAGCTTACAGCCAACAACAGACTTGGCCTCTTAATAAGTTTGTTCAGTCTGTTGGCGTCCTTTGTTTTGATGCCCGCTGGCTCAGGCCCTTCTTGTAAACGTCCTCAGAGTTTGTGGACCGGTCCAGTTCATTGTCCAGTGTGACACTTAGGTATACAAACGCTGTCTCTGTCTTCTGTTCATGGGGTCTACAGGGTCTGCTCGCCCTGGAAGGGGAACTCACACCCATCTTGGTGCAGATGGTAAAGAGTGCCAACATGAATGGCCTGCTGGACAGCGACAGCGACTCTCTCAATAGCTGCCAACAGAAGGTCAAGGCCAGACTCCATGACATCCTACAGAGGGACAGAACCTTCACCACTGAAGACTATGACAAGGTTTTTATATTGTTACCTCTCTATTAGTAATGGTAATATTTACTTCCAAGTCTACATGGCAATTGGTTGGTAGCTCAAATGAAGCCACCATCAACTTCAAGGCCCTATGGACGAGATGAACGTATTTTCCCTTTGTGGACTCGGATCTTTGTGCTCAAGTGTGCGTGCAGGAGGAATCGCCGCGGTTACGCCACGGGTTTGGTGACTACACTGTCTAACACCAACGTCTTTCCCTTCCAGCTCGCTCCAACCAACGGCACGTCCCTGGTCAAGTCCATGCAGATGATCGAGAACCCGGTGAAGACCTGCGACAAGGTGTACTCCCTCATTCAGAACCTGACGCAGCAGATCAGGCAGCGCATGGAGGACCCAAAGTCGGCAGGTACAATCTCCTTAAAACGAAATGTATTCCTTTTTTGTGTTCTGAATGTATTCACCCGATTTTAAAGTCAATTTGATTAAAGGGGTGATTAAGATAAGATAAGATTTTTTTTTTTTTTTTAAGATAAGATAAGATATATAATTAAACCCCCTTAGGGGAAATTCACAGTGACCAGCAGTACATGGGATAGATTAGTGCAAAGAGCCTGACTATAATAGACAATAAATAGATCTACCTAGACAAGATTAGGTCAAATAAGTTAAATGAAATGAATTGCGAGCTCTTAAAGTCAGGTCGGTGAAAAAGTGTATGCATACACATGCATACACACACATGCATACACACACACACATACACACATATGCATACTGTATGCATACCTGTATGCATATGTAGTAAACATCCTTGGTGACTGTTCATAGCGCAAGAATAGATCTGCAAATGTGCGGAATGTGCAAGATGCAAGATGTGCAAATTTTTACAGGTATTCCAGGTACAAACAGGTATTCCAGGTACAATTGAGTAGCATAGTCTTTTTTTTCGGATTTCTGTTTCTCTTTTGCTGCAGTCGTTGTAGTGGTGTTCCCTTGAAACACTCGCCATGGGCGCTGAATGCTTTGCTCCCCTGTTCCCGTGTGGCTGTCGTTTCGTCACCAGACATCCAGCTGTACCACAGCGAGACGCTGGAGCTGATGCTGCGCCGCTGGTCCAAACTGGAGAAGGACTTCAAGATGAAGAACGGCCGCTACAACATCAGCAAGATCCCCGACATCTACGACTGCATCAAGTACGACGTGCAGCACAACAGCTCGCTGAAGCTGGACCACATGATGGAGATCTACCACCTCTCCAAGGCTTTGGCCGACATCGTCATCCCTCAGGCGAGTCACAGCAGGGGCCTCCAGGTCCACGTTTGGCTTTGAAGAATTACTCTTTTACTCTTTACTCTTTTGATCCCGTGAGGGAAATTTGGTCTCTGCATTTAACCCAATCGTGAATTAGTGGAAATGCACTCAGCATGGTGAGGCACACAGTGAGGTGAAACACACACTAATCCCGAGGCAGTGAGCTGCCAACAGCGGCGTTCGGGGAGCATTGAGGGGTTAGGTGCCATGCTCACAGGCACTTGAGCCGTTCGTACTGGTCAGGGTTCGAACCGGCAACCCTCCGGTTACAAGTCCGAAGCCCTAACCAGTAGAGACGGCTGCCCCGTGGAGAACCGTTCCATGGAGAAAAGGGGACAGTTTTTTGACCGATGTATAATTTTTTAGCTGACGTACACATGCTGCCTGAATGTTAATGGGATGCCTCCGACGTGTTTGCTTTAGGAATATGGCATCACCGAGGAGGAAAAGCTGGATATCGCGAAGGGCTACTGCACCCCGCTGATACGCAAGATCAAGTCAGATCTCCAGAGGACGCAAGACGATGACACTGTGAACAAGCTGCATCCTGAGTAAGAAAATGTACTCGGTCATGGTTGTCCTGGAGTACTTAATGGACAATACCGCGGTTGCTGATTAATCCATTAGCATTAAACCTTTCTCTCCTGGCTTCACGTGAAGATCTGTTGCCAATGTAGTTTGTCATAATAACTTTTCCCGGAGGGCATTTAGCGTTGGCGTGGTCTCGCAGGGAATGTAAAAAAAAAAAATCGCAATACAGCACTTTGAACCTTTCGACTCAACGTCAGTCACTGCTGAGTTTTGTGGCCTCAGTGCTGCTGCTCTTGGCCAGCCCCGTTCCCCAGCACGCTCCGTTCCCCAGAACGCTGTCCAGTAAGCTGGTGGTCCGTTCCAGGTACTCCCGTGGCGTGATGTCCCCGGAGAGACACGTGAGGACCAGGTTGTACTTCACCAGCGAAAGCCACGTTCATTCCCTGCTGTCCATTCTGCACTACGGAGCCCTGTGTGACGTAAGCCTCAACCGTTCATGCGTCGCCTAAAACGCGTTTCTTTTGGACAATGTTGCGTGATCCTTCTCTCCACGCGGTATTTTGCAAATGGTCAATTGGGAACATTTCTCCTAAACAAACAAGATTTTACATAATCTGTTTGCCAGATTTGGGGATTATACCAACTCCAAATTATGCCACCTGCTACTTTTGTTGCGACAGAAGCATTTCTATGATCCCACAGATACATACCCCAATGTCCCAGTGTACTGCTCCTTTAAACATGTCCTGTTCACACACAGTATGATTACCATACAGACATTTCTTTTTCACAAACGGGGACAACAAATACAGGCTGACAGACGAGGCAGCTACATGTTACTGCGAGGCATCCCAAGCGGCTGTGTGTTCTCCGTTCCGTTTTTGTACGAATGTGAGTACAAAATTATGTGTAATTAATGTGCCCTACTTTTCGCTGAATGTTTTCTGTGCAGGAGACAAAGGACGATCAGTGGAAAAGGGCCATGGACTATCTGAAAGTTGTCAGCGAGCTGAACTACATGACTCAGATTGTAATCATGCTTTATGAGGATCCCAACAAGGTACTGCGACATTTGATAGCATTGATTAGGCTTCACTTAAGGGTCTAGACTGGAGTGCTGAAACCTAATTGCTCTCCATTGGTTTATGATAAGTACAACTGCTGTTATTCAGGTACTTGTATTTGATTATTTTTTCCATGCGTGACATTTCCTATCCAACTCTGATCACTTAACTCACACTTCTAAACTTGTGTGTGTGTGTGTGTGTGTGTGTGTGTGAGAAAGAGAGAAATATTTTCCTCTCCTCCACGGATTATGTTTATTTATTTAATTGTTATGTTGTGACAAGCCAGTTAAAATCAACATTTAACTTGCTGGGATGATTTTTCAAAATTTTCAAAAAGAAACGTGGCTTCATATCAACGCAGTGTCATTGTCTCGCCTATATCAACACGCAATTTAGAAATGTTACATTTATTTAAGGTAACCAATGTGTGTGTTTTAAAAATGTTTGTAATTATATGTTATACGTTTATATATACTGTATATTTAAATGTTGGCTATTATAGTGGGAGGCTATTATGACCAAACCAAAACATATCTTTCGATTTGAATATGGAAATGGTATTGCTGCTTGTGGCTCCATGCCTTTTGTGAGTGAGTGCATGAAGCGGCCGTCACCATGACTACTGTTTGACGACAGGACCCCTCCTCCGAGGAGAGGTTCCACGTGGAGCTCCACTTCAGCCCAGGAGCCAAGGGCTGCGAGGAGGACAAGAACCTGCCCTCTGGGTTCGGCTACAGGCCAGCGTCTCGCGAGGTAATGTGCTGCCTCAACGATCACTACCTCCACCTGCACTGTTTACTGTCACTTTGATAACTGCCGTTAATTACCCTCACTTTAATAACCACTGCCACTTTTCATGTTTTTTTTTAATTTTGCACTCTGCATTTCAACCCGCACCTTTATCGCTCATTTGCACTTCTGGTTAGAACGCCAACTGCATCTCGTTGTCCCTGTACTTGTACTCTTCACAATGACAATAAAGTTGAATCTAATCTAATCTAATCTAATGTTGTCTAGGGATGCACCGACAGGACACTTTTCGCCTGATAACAATAAACTATAATGATAATAATATAACTAGAAAAACAATGGGTATCCACAGACACTCTGTGAATACCTAATAATAATCAATGAGGAAAAAACTCCCAACACATTTCTAAGAACATTCATATCATAACCATAATGTACGCACCACCGTGGATGACGATGGGACCCAAGGCCGAGCCTTGATCGACCTGTTCTCCTCCCCGGTCACCAGAACGAGGGCCCAAAGAAGAAAGCCCAGGCCAACGACAGCGACGAGGAGGCCGGCGCCACCAAGCGCGACGAGCCGGACCGGGCCCAGGTGAACTTCAGGCCGCTGGTGTCGGACCCCATCTACATCCACAGGAAGTCGCCCATGCCCCGCGCCAAAAAGATTGGCTCTGTGGAAGTAAGTGGCGACGGTGGCGATGGTCCGCTGCTGGGTTTGTATTTATTCACGTTGAACGGCGACGGGAGTTTTACACCGAGATGCTCAGAGCAACGCCATCACATCCTCCATCTTTGTTTGATTTGACTTTTGACCTGCTTTAAAAGTAGTCATTCAAAACAAGTCGTTATGCATTCAAAAAAAGACCAAACAGATTTGACGCTTTGATTTTGAAAGAGTAGTCGCAGTTCCATATGGACTTTCTAGTGTACTTTGTTTTGAATAACTTCTGGGGGGTTTTAAAATAACCTTTGGGCTGACACATGCACACACATACACAACCAAAACTTTAAAGGAATTTTTTATGAGTAATTTTACTGGTTTTTCTTCTTCTTACTTTTTTACATTACAACAAGGTCAAAGTCCCTTGCTGGCTGCGATTTAAGTGTATTTTGAAGCAACTGTTAAACTCTTAATCATTAAAGGGATTAACTTACTTTAAAATCGTCTTTGGAGCTGAGCGATATACCTTTGTTCATATTGGGTGCGTTGGTATTTCAGAATCTGGTGCATCCATGTTGACTTTTATGTCAATGTCTTAAAGCTCCTCATTTTGACATTTTGACCTCACACAACTATGCATAAAATCAATGTTAATGTGCATAGTTGTATATAGCATAAGGTTTTACCAGCCGTCATCTTTTTTAGGAAGGGTTTCTCACTGCCATTCATATTATAAATGTGTGGAAGAAGTCTCATGGAAGGTTAACATCTTTAGGTGATAAGCCATCCTCTGAAAAAGTTTTTTGTTTTTAAGAAAGATGACCGAAAATCGTTTCTGTACAATGTACTAATTGTATGCTGTACCAAACTAACAAACTCAGAAATGTCAACCGAAACAACCCGGAATCCAATATGTAGAACAGACTTTCAGCCCCATAGGAAGGTAGCAGGGCTGTTGCATGTATACTTGTTATACATGAAGAAAATGACATTTTACATTTTCAGGCATTGTACATTGTTCAATAATGATAACGCTAAAGAATTAAAGTATGTTTTCACTTAACCTAGTTATGATTTGTCTGACACAACAGTTTTCATGTCCTCCCAGCTCAGTATAACATCATCTGAAACAGGTCTTTGTCCTCATATGACAATGTCCTTGTCGTCATAAAGACCTATTGTACTGACTAGATGTTTATTTTTCATTGACTGGAAGTGCTATCACGCAGAGCGCATCCTGAACGTGATAAAGACATAGATGTGTTTCAACAATATCGCAACATGTTTGTATTTCTCGTACACCTTCATCTTTGTGTTCATTGTACGAAAAAACGCAGCCCAGTAATTGCTCCGTTTTTAAAATGGGCACTTTTCTGAACTTTTTCGGAACACATTTGGAATTGTAAATGCTCCACTACTGTGACGGATTGATGTCTCTCATGTTCATGTTGACAGCGAGTGCGTGTTTTGCCTTGTTATACCGCATGACTGTGCTTTGTTTTGACCCCTCTCTCACTTCCAGGAAGAGAGTCCCCTGAGTGTCTCTAGTCCTGACTCTATTGGTACCTGGCTTCATTACACCTGTGGTGTTGGTACTGGGCGTCGAAGACGTAGATCAGGGGACCAAATAACCTCTTCCCCTGTCTCCCCCAAATCACTGGCTTTCACATCCAGTATTTTTGGCTCATGGCAACAGGTTTTTACACCCTTTAACTCATTACCATCACACACTCAAAAGAGAAACAAAGCCGACTCATCTTTTGTACGTCTGTGCTTAAGAGGGATCGAAGCTGTCTCAAGGACCTCTAATCAGCAGATCAATGTAAAGGGGCTGCCATGTTTTGCATGCACTCACACTTTGCTGTGCAGGTGAAACGTGGCGTCACGCACGCAAAAACGCACCGCTTTCGTTTTATTTCACACGTTGTTGATGTTGCCTGACAGCGCGTGTGTACTTAACAGTGGCAGGGACAATCTCCGTGGCAGCCAGGTTTCTGAACAATGTGGCCGCCTTAAGGCAGCTGAACAGGGTTCTCTCCCTGTATGCATTTACTTTCATGTATACTAAAGATATGTGATTTACTTGCCATGGACTATGATTCATTTATGCCTTTGCTGCTTTTCCTCAGTTTCTCTCAGCTTCTCATCATTGTTGCTTAACTATTCTTTAGTTTATACACAGACACATGGTGATTTAAAGTTTAATGATGTTTTATCTGTAGTGATTGGCAATACATAAAAATCACTCCTGATGTATCAAAAATAATACATTTATCGATTTGAGAGTTAGAAGTTAGCACGATTTCATATTTCCTTGAAGTGGAGCAGAGGACGTTAACAAATCCCTGCATACGTGTTTTCAATTGGTTATGATTAAATCTTCTGGAGATTTCTTAACACACATTTGAAAACAGGATAATAGTCCATTGAACAAATGTTTACATATAGTTTATATACATGTGTAGACAACAATGAACAAATATCACGTTAGCGAAAGTGATTTAATGTTGCTTTTAATGATTGAATATTATCAGCAATAAACAAATTTCAGCAGCCACCAACTTTAAACTCACCTCAAGTCATTAATTTCACTTTTTTTTCTCTGGCTGTCCTTACATCTTATCTCTCAGCTCATGGCATAGCACAAACCAATCTAATTGGTTTGATTGTAGTCATCCTTGCCTATAATTAACACATTGAGTTCTTTATATTCATCTGCTGAAACACAATTAGTTGTTCCTTGTGACAGTTTTTGTTAACTGGTAACCTGATGTAGTTTTCTATGCTGCATTTCTACCTTACTGTCATGTCTGTTTTTCTCTTTAACGCGGTTGTTTGGGTCTTTCTGTATTATGAATTGTTTCTGTTTGAGACGTTTCTTTCAACCAATGTTTATTTTTCCTAAATGCTATTTATTTTATATATAACACGCATACAATTAGACATATTCTAACTGTGTAGAAATTGAAATTGTTTGGCATGTCTATGGGGTCCAATATTTAATGTTGCTGATGATGCATAAATGTTTCTTGCAATGATGTTGCAAACAAACTAGCCATTTTATATCTGAGATTGACGTTGAAGTTAAGTTTGGTGTTTGCAAACATTTCTTTCTGCATTCTGTTTAGACCTATAACTTTGATGCATGCACAGCTGTCCGCCCATTTTTCCAATGCAAATTAACATTAACATTGCACCAGTTCTTTTAACTACCCTTTAACTTTTATGAGGAATTGTCCATTTCTTTAGCAGACAAATTAGTTGCTTAATGGTGCTTCTATCACTGTGCAGCCCTGTGGTCAGGTGTTGTAGTTGGTGGAAGGGTAGGAATTATAGTCAAACAAGGGTTTTGGAACAAAAACACCCTCTCCCGCTAAACTATGTCCTTAATCGTGTGCCCTGCATCTAGAGGGCTACTTATAGTCTGAACATTGCATTTACATGGTCCTGATATTCAACCAAAGATGGTCCAAAAAGTTTTTAACCAAGTTACAGTCATACTGAAAGTATTCAGTGTGATTAAAACCAAACTTGCTTTCTGATTGGCACACCAGGAAGGTATTTTAGGTCATTCTGTGTGTTATAACCTGTGTTACATGATTATACTATTTTGCTGGTTTTATTTATTTCTCTTCATTTCACTATTTCCATCAAGGCAAACTTAAGTTTGCTGTATTTACTGTCTTGTTATTTCTACTACTACTTCTACTATGGCTGATACGGATAATGCCGTAGATCATATTGGTAATGTCTACTAACTCGCTAGTGAGACTGGTCCAAACATTGGTCCTTGTCTGATGAATGAATGAACAGGGGCATGTATGTACTGCATGTTAACCACCCCTTTGCGGAGGATCTTGGGACTCCGTGGCTTATCTAGACGATGAGAGCAGAAACCCTGTGTAGAACCCCCCCCCCCCAACACAACGGCCTGCTAACAGAAGGAGCAGGCCAGGAGGCACTTAGGTACCAAGTCACTTGGTCCAAACTCTTTGCAGAGAAGGCTAACCCGCTGCACAAAGATCAGTGCTTTAACTTTACAATGCACAGATTTGACATATTCCAGTCAAATGATGTCTTCAACATGGCTGTAGGCGATTACATGAAGAAGCGAGTTGCACTCTAACAGTGTATGCTGTATTGAGACACTGGAATTATGGCAATGTATTTGGGCCGAAGGGGCCATGTAAAAATACAAGACTCAAATATGAATACATTCATGCCATGATGCAATTAAGCAGACACAATAATGAGGGGTAAAAACTAAAAGGTTTTTTTTTTCAACGCAAATGAACTATAACTGGACATTTCCTATTTAGAATCCAGTAGGTTATGCACCACTCATGGAGGCAAGACATGAGAGTCAGGGCCAAGGGGTTGCCTTGGCCCTTCAGGTAAGTTCTTTGATGTGTAACATTGAGCCTTTTTTTTTTTTTTCCTCCCAGTGTCGCCCTCAGGCATTCCACATACCGATAGCTCATGACCTTAGACTTCCCTGAGTGGAGCTCCCTGTGGACTTCTGTGGAGTATCATTCCCCTGTGTCCCCATCCCCTCTGTGTGTAGTCTGACCGAAAAAACCAACATATCATCTGTTTGCGAGTGCGGTGGATGATGGTGTTAAAGGATACCTATCAAGATATCTATAAATATTTACACCAAATCATGGACATCCGCTTTGCATTATAACAGATTAAATACCTGCCAACACATTCACAATAGCATTGCAAGTTGTGAGGTGTTTTTTTTTTTGGATTGGTAGAACAACTTCTGATATGATACATGGGTGTGTTTTTTAAGAAGGTGCAAGAATAATACTCATTCTTAATCATTCTTGATCATTCTTAACAAAGGAGGGCCGATGTTGTTTTATTTTTTGTTTGCCTTCTGGGTCCTTTCTCACCCATTCTCATGCCTGCAGTGTCATATGTGTTTTATGTGCATAAAGATGCATGTCTCGTCTTTTTTTCCCCCCCGTTCTTTTACATTTCCTAACTAACTTTCATCCAGAGCGTTCATGTTAATAAAGTCCGAGCCTGGGTGTGCGGTTCTGATGGGTTCTTCTGCACTGTTCTTCATAGGTCCTGTCAGAAAATAGTGGCCATCTGCAGAGACCTTCAAGACTTCACTCTGAGGTGAAACTCACCACTGGAATCGGTAAGTGTTCAGTGGATTCAGTCGTTTAGCTGTATTCTTAAAGCAGTAAGGACAAATGGAGTGCTTTTTGTGGTGTGATTTTTGTTTCATGTTCCTTATTATTTGCTATGTGATGAATGTTCTGAATACACCTATGTCTTTGCATAAACTACTTTTCTAATCTATGACACTGAATGATCACTTACTCAGCAAGATTTTTGCCACACAACACAAGGCGCTGAATCAGTCTCTGATTTATTCTAGTATTGTCTTCTGACCTAAGATTCTTCCTTAAAGACCTGAACGTCTTGCCATCAGATAATTCAAAATAGTATCTTCCTGTTTAAGTGTAGTGAATTGTCTTTAATTTAACTTTTTGTTTGTGATTGTGTTTATCACATGCATAATGAAAATTCAAAATCAAAGTTTTTTACATTTTATTCAGATAAATACAAATGTAACAAAAATTGCATAATGCTGTGGTCATGAAGACAAAAAGTACTTTAAAGTAAGAGCAAAATTAATATTCATCTTCGTAGTTGTATTCGAACTCTTTTTTTTATTGCCCCCTAAAATGACATAACCGTCACTACGCAGAGGAACTTACAAGGCACGTAGGTGTCTTCTTGTGGCAAGAATCTCATGAAATGCATGATGCATGCATTCCAATAGTGTGGATTTGGCCCACAAGGTTGCTGTATGTATCTTCTCTAACTCTCATCAGGGGCTCATTGCGCTGGTCTCTTTAGCAACATGGTGCTCGGGGGCTCCTCAAGCGCACCAAACCTACAAGATTATGCTCGCGTGCACCGCAAAAAGCTGACCTCTTCTGGCTTCTTAGATGGTATGTGCAAACACGCACACATCTCTTGGAGGACAAAAAAAAACAGATGAACAAATTACTTTTATCAGATAATATCAGTATTGCATAGATAGAAAAGACATTTTGCTGTGATCTGCCATCGTAGTCTCATCATCGTCCCACAATTTGAGTCCATTGTTTTGGTCACTCAGTATTTGTTGTTTTGCCGTTTTTTTGTTTTTTTAGTTTTTTTTGGTTTTCGTTGTGCCTTTTTTATGCTTGGTCTATCAAATCTTCTGTTATGATTTTGGACGTGTCTTCTGAAATGATTCATGGTCATTAGTGTTTCTCTCATGTGTTGTCAAAGAGCTGCTTCAACTGTCCAGTTAAATGTGCATTTGTGAGTAATGGAGTTGTGCTTTAGAAAGTGATTCTGTTCGTTAAGGTTGCAGTACGTAACATTTCAACTAGTTTGAGACGAAAAATTACCTGGACAAATGTGGAGTCGATGCTGATCAATAGTGATCAGTAATGTTATCAAGTTGCGTTATTGAACACTACTCTTGATCCAACATGCGTTGCGCGGAATCTATAGTCACTGTGATGCCCTGAAGCACGGACAGCGCATGCACGTCCAAGCTATGTTACGTTCAAGACAAGGTTGCGTTTTGGTCATCATGGCTGTAAGACTTCACTACTCTCTCGCTGAAATTGTAGGAGCAGTTGACCCGTATCATCATCCTCATCATTAGGATGCCTTACTGAAGTGCCTGTGCTACTTTTTAGCTATTCGGTCTTGACCTGGTAGCACCCATGCTGTGTGGGTGGAGCAATAAATATTGCAGACCTTTGATTGGTTGATCGGAATTGTTATACTGCACATCATGATAGAAATGTGTGCAGTTTTGAAGAAGTTACTCGACAGTCAACATGAATAGACAGCCATTTGGAAAACGGTACATCCCTGTTCTTTGCTTAAAGAAGTCATTCGTATTGACAAACGCCAAACTATCAACAGAATGCATCCAAGCCATGTAAACTAGCAGGTGTGGGTGATAGCAGAGTAGTATGGTGATACACCATCGATAGTGGCCACTTTAAAAAAGTTAGAAAATGCAATGGCTCACTGGAGTTGAGAATGTGTTTGACGCGGTCCGACCGACGTTACCAGACTGATATGAAACCCAAAGGCCCAACACTGGCAACACATTGCATTTGGAGTGTCGAACTGCTGCCTACACAGGGATTTTGACAGCAACATAGTCACTGCGATGTGTGGAATGTGATTTAGCCACGCCAGGAGTTGCCTACTGTCTCTGTGACATTATCTACTTAGCTTGAGCACTCCTACAAATGCACACAACCCCTCTCCATCTCAGTAAGTACTGCTTCAAACAGATTTATATTTAAATAGACAGAGTGGGTTGCAGTAGTCCATATTTTACAGATACCAAATATTTACAGATGTCAGATACTGATGTAAATCTTCACTTGGTATTGTCGGCAGTAACCTTTCAAAATATTATAACCATTCTTCAAAACGTCATATTTGCTTGAAACTTCACCTACATCCTCAACTATTTATTATAAAGCCCTTTGTACACCTTGTGGATCAGGCAGAATTAAATTAGTGTGATTTTTTTTTTCTGGTATTACAGCACTTTACTTTGATCAAAATCCATGGTTTGCTGTCACAACTTCCCAACACTTTGCTTTGGTAGCAGTAGAATTCACAACAACACCACCAAGCTTTTGAAAAAAAACATTTTTAGAATGTTTTGTATAATGGTCTCTATCCAAGGCTTTCTCATGTTGAAGGTGAAGTACATTTTGGAATGGGGACAACCTGCTGGCTAGCTACAGATTACCACTATGTGTTAAGACATCATCTTCCTAGTAACTCTTCTAGTGAGCTGTGCTTGGTGCCCCAACCAGTAAACTATGGCGTGAAGCTACTTTCAGTCATCCTTATTGGCTTTTTGGCTCCCCAGCAAATTGAATTAGTTGTTCTTTAGATTTATTGGCCCCTTTTTCTTTGATTTGAGGTTATGTTAGAAGAGGTGTTATTTGTTATTGCTTGAATTGTTATAGGTATTGGTTTTATGTAGTTTGCTGGCAATTCCAGTAATGGGAATTTGATATACCGGTAGTTAGAAACTAAGGCCAGTTTGAGGTTATGCCCTTTTTGTGAACTACAGTTTAACAACTTTACTCTGGCTGAGCTTACCTTAACAATGCTCATCACTGCTTTCCCTTCCTGCATGCCATTTAACACTGGATTTCATTTGGCTTTTCGTTATTGTTTGTGGCTAGCTTTTGTACATTTCAGTTGCCTGTCTTTCTCTTTCTCAGAAGCAACGCGCAGTTCTGGCGTAAAAAGGTTTTCAATATCATTTGCGAGACACCCAACAAATGGTATGTTTTGCTTTTTGTTGAATAAGATACATTTTTGTGTTACCCCTTTATTCATAATTGGCTTTACTTCTGCCTTGATCCCACTGAGTGTCAATACAACCATTGGCCTTGTACGTGTTTGTGCAACCTCGGACACAATCAGCCTCTTGAATTCATGAATAGGAAGGCCTTTGTTTAAAAGGAGTGGCAGGCAAGACATTTCTCGGCTATGACAGCTGCAATTCTTTCCTTCGATAGAATTATTTTGGGGACTGGATTTTCTCTCTCATATTCCATTTAATGACTAGGTACATACATTTAGGGGTGATGGTAAATGTAAGTTGAAAAAGCCTATCCATTCCATTCCACAAATAAAAATGTTTGTTTGTAATTCTGGTTGATATTGTTCATTATAAAACCATTTACATTTATTTTCAGTGTTACAAATATATTCAAATATTGCATTAGATCTCTCAATGGCATGTTTTTATATATACATTTTTTTATATCAGTTGTGGTATTTATAACTTAACTACTTTTGATAAGTTTGTTAATTTTGAGATCTATTTTTGTTTTGTTTTGATCTGCTTATCTAAATGGGTCAGTCTTATCCAGTGTGTTCTGTGGTAAGTGTTTTTATCATGTTGCATTCCTTTTATCTAGTAATATTATTAGTGTAAAGATAGTCCTGTTGTTTTTAGTCTTAGCTGTTTTTAGTCTTGAGTTTTGCATTTAAATCAATCCATGGTGGGGGGGGGGGGGGGGGGGGGGGGGGGGGGGGGGGGGGGGGGGGGGGGGGGGGGGGGGGG
>JAOPUI010000106.1:4252148-4269156 GCA_027123135.1 Urophycis floridana | reverse complement strand
GCAGTGAGGGGTTAGGTGCCTTGCTCAAGGGCACTTCAGCCGTTCGCACTGGTCGGGGTTTGAACCGGCCACCCTCCAGTTACAAATCCAAAGCCCTAACCAGTAGGCCGGCTATATAGAAAAGACTTTAAACTTACTGTGAAAGGTCATGCGTGTATAAGGCCTGAGTGCGCACTACTACCAACAATTGCGGCTAAATCGGCAGACTAATCCATTCAAATATTTTTTTTTAACTTTTGCTGCTAATCTCAACCATCAACAATAAAATGGTCGTCCATGTTACGCTAGACATGGGATTCCTCGCTCCAAACATGCAAATCAAGGTGAAAGTCAAACATGATTTGAAAGAGGAACAACGTATGCATTTGTACCCTTGAGTTTCCCCAAGATGCCTCCGCTGGGCTTCACGTCCTGAATCATGTCAAACGTGTCTGAGGAGGAACAGCACCGTGAGTGACGTGCAGCCAATCCACACATGGAACAACATGGTCACTGAAACGAGTCGGCCATCCCACCTCCGTACACCCTGCTCTTTCTCCAGCGGATGAACACCGCCATGGAAATGACCAGCACCAGGGGAACGAGCAACAGGGTGGTCATGATGGCCGGGAAGACCCCCCGGGGAGTGCCGGAGTCGGGCTTGGTTTTCTCGGGCGTGTGGTCCTCCGGCCGCAGCCGCTGCTGCTCGTACACCTGGGGCCGGACGGGCTGAACCTCCGGGACCGTCTGGGCCCCGCCCCGGCCGGCCCCGCCCGCCGCCTCGCCGGACATCGGGCGGCTCGGCTTCAGGTTGGTCTGGATGACGGTCTTTATTTCTGAGTAAAATAATAATGATAATAGACATGCTGGGCAAAGTGTGGGCAAGTTTATGTCACGCCATGTTTCAGCTACAATGACAGAGGGGGGACAACCTTACACTAGGAACCCGTCTACAATGACGTAGGCATATTGCAGGGAGTATACACTGCATGGCCAAAAGAAAGGTCACACTAATATTTAGTTGGACCGTCTTTAGCTTTGATTACAGCATGCATTCACTGAGGCATTGTTTAGAGCTTAGCTTCTGCAATGTCACAAGATTTATTTCAGTCCGGACCACTGTGCAAAGCCTTCTCCAGCACATCCCAAAGATTCTCAGAGGGGTTAAGGGCTGGACTCTGTGGTGGCCAACCCATGTGTGAAAATGATGTCTCATGCTCCCTGAAGCACTCTTTCACAATTTGAGCCAGGATTGACGAATCCTGGCATTGTCATCTTGGAATATGCCCGCGCCATCATGGAAGAAAAAAATCCATTGATGGAATAACCTGGTCCTTCAGTATATTCAGGTTGTCAGCTGACCTCATTCTTTGGGCACATTATGTTGCTGAACCTAGACCTGACTAACTGCAGCAACCCCAGATCACAGCACTGCCCCCACAGGCTTGTACAGTAGGCACTAGGCATGATGGGTGCATCACTTCATCTGCCTCTCTTCTTATCCTGATCACTCTGGAACAGGGTAAATCAGGACTCATCAGACCACATGACCTTCCTCTATTGCCCCAGAGTGCAATCTTTATGCTCCCTAGCAAAGCCTTTTTTTTTCTCGATTAGCCTCACTGATTAGTGTTTTTTTTAGGCTACACAGCTGTTCAGTCCCAATCCCTTTGGTTCCCTCCACATTGTGTGTGTGGATATGCTCTTACTTTCACTCTTAACCATAAACGTATAGTTCTACGGTTGTTTTTCTACGATTTGATTTCACCAAATGTTTAAGTGATCGCAGATTACAATCAATCAGGATTTTTTTCCGACCACATTTCTTTCTTGAAGAAGATGGTTTCTCACTCTCTCACTCACTCCAGTTTTTAATAATGTATTGGACAGTTCTTAACCATATTTTAGCATGCAATCTCATTAGATGTTTGCTCTGCTTGATGCATGCCAATGATTTGACCCTTCTCAAACAGACTAATATCTTTTCCACGACCACGGGATGAGTCGTTGGACAAGAAATGAGAAGCTATTCATTGCATCAGTTGGGGTTAAACTTGTTGCCAGCTGAAAGATAATCGCCCATGCAGTAATTATCCAATAGGAGGCTCTTACCTATTGGCTTAGTTAAATCCAGGTGGCAACTTTTTTTTTTTGGCCAGGCGGTGTATATTCACTATATTGCCAAAAGTATTGGCTGACCTGCCTTCACTCGCACATGAACTTAAGTGACATCCCATTCTTAATCCATAGGGTTTCATACGACGTCAGTCCACCCTTTGCAGCTACAACAGCTTCAACTCTTCTGGGAAGCCTTTACACAAGGTTTAGGAGTGTGTTTATGGGAACTTTTGACCATTCTGCAGTAGCTCAGTGGATAGGGCGGGTGGACAGAGCGGGTCGTCCACTAACCGTAGGGTCAGCGGTTCGATCCCCACTTCCAAACTGTCTAAGTGACCTTGAGCAAGGCACTGAACCCCAACTTGCTCCCTGGGCGCTGAACATAGCAGCCCACTGCTCCTATGTACAATAGGATGGGTCAAATGCAGAGAACAAATCTCGTTCCCATATCTAAACAATACATAGAACGACAAATAAAGACCGAAAGGTCCTGTCATTATTCTTCCAGAAGTGCATTTGTGAGCACACACACTGATGTTGGACGAGAAGGCCTGGCTCTCAGTCTCCGCTCTAATTCATCCTAAAGGTGCTCTATCGGGTTGAGGTCAGGACTCTGCTGGCCAGTCAAGTTCATCCACACCAAACTCTGTGCTTTGTCATGTTGGAACAGGAAGGGGCCTTCCCAAAACTGTTCCCACAAAGTTGGGAGCATGGCATTGTCCAAAATCTCTTGGTATCCTGAGTACCATTTGTCCATCAGATCTGCAGATCTGCATCTGACGCTTTGCATTGCACTTGGTGATGTATGGCTTGGATGCAGCTGCTCGGCCATGGAAACCCATTCCATGAAGCTGTTCTTGAGCTAATCTGAAGGAGCTAATGTGAAGTCTGGAGGTCTGTAGCGATTGACTCTGCAGAAAGTTGGCGACAGCATCCGCTGACCCCGCTCCATGATTTCACATGGCCTACCACTTTGCGGCTGAGTTGCTGTCACTCCCACTCGCTTCCACTTTGTTATAATACCACTGACAGTTGACTGTGAAATATTTAGGAGCGAGGACATTTCATGACTGGACGTGTTGCACATCACAGTACCATGCTGGAATAATAAAAGGTTTCGACAGAGCTGGTTAAGTACAAAAATCCCTTACTTAGGGGAACTGTCACACTCGGCTATTTTAAAACGCAAGAGTTCTTGCTTCACAAGTCCAAAGCAACTCTGGACCAATCACATTGCTGGTCCAACTTATCCGTGATTCAGTCACGGAAACAGTTGCATGTTGCAAAACACGTAAGAAGCGATTTCTGTCTCGCAGCGGACGTTAGCCGAGTGTGACGTAGTCCCTTTACGTTCGGGGGACGGCATCTAAAGAATACCCTTTCAATTTTTAACTGTCAGGAGATTAACTCATCTCGGATGAAGGCGGGGTTAAAACCCCACTAAATTGATTGACAGCCAACCGACGAATGGCTTGGTTTTTTTCAACTAGTAAATATCTGTACAATACACAGTAATATAATATTATGTAAATATACTGTAGTCAGACATATCTGGGAGTGTTTTATCATGTGTTATATATAAATAAATGTAACTGACCTTCAAGCTCTTCCACCTCAAAGCCACTCTTCTTGACAGAGCGATGGGAGTCTGAAACAGACGTGGCCATTTTAAATGCAATTAAGGTCGACATCCATCTTGTAATTGACACAGTGTCACATACATGACGTCATTCTGTGATGAACACTCACTTTCAGAAGTAAACTTGAAGACGGAGCCGGAGAAGGCGTCCCCGACAAAGACGACGTCGTCCTGGTTCACCACGATATCATGGGGCATTTTGAACTCCTGCGGGAGAAGGAGAGTACAATCTCAATGAGCTAAATCATTTTGCCTGTACATTCTTGTGGATATATATCACTACGCCCACAAACATAATAACCTGCTACATTCAAAATAAAAAAAAAAGTTTTTTGGGGTATTTTGTATCGTAGTAGAATGTAGTGATATTTGTGGGTGTGCTGAAGGTGGTGGCTACCTGAGTCACTGGGCTGAAGACGTTCACGATGTCCTTGCTGGAATAGTCGATGACAAAACCTCTAATGGGGGCGGAGGACCCACCTGGAGTTTCTCCGTTCACGGCATAGATGATACCACCTGGATGGGGAACCAACCGTTCCACTTGTGTCAAAAGAAAAGGCTCACTTGTGCCTTTGGGTGATCAAACTGCTTGTACTTGGATGTTCCAAGAATGACTCGTGTTACACATCCAGACCCACAACTTAACCTGCTTAATGGAGTGCATTATTGTGCTTCATGTGTAATGAATACATTCATGAACATAATGGGAGTCTATATGTTGAGCTTGAGGCAGTATCCTAATGCCACTAATGAGAACTGCTGGAAATAATAGTAGGAGTAGTAGGAGTCGGAGACAAGTTGGTTTTCCCTCCCGATCCCGCGTCCTCACCATTGTGGGGACTGTAGGCGATGGCGTACACTTCCCCCCCAAACTCCTCCTTCCTTATCTCCTTGAGGAACTCCCCGCTGTCGGCCACGAAGCACTGGATGCGTCCGTTCTCCCTGTCGGCCACGCACAGCTCCCGTCTGTCGGGAAGGAAGGCCAGGCTGTGAGGGATGCTGAAGGGAACGCGTCTCCTCCGATCCGACGACCCTGAGGGTAGAAGGTAAAACAAGGAATGACGGGTTTGAATTGTTTGAGATTCCCCCTCCGTGTTTGACTCTTTATAAAGGGTCAGGGGACCCTGAACCAAGATAGTGTGTCTTCCAGGATCTTCAAGATAGTTATCGATGCCGAATAACAATAAGTCATTCTGAAAAAATTGCTGCGGAATCCTATGTTTTAGCCAACCAGTTTGTGGATGTTATTCTCCGCTCCAAACTCAAGTCCCGTTCTTTTTCGTGGCTTCAAAGCGCCTCACAGAAAAAGTCACGTTCAATGGAGTGAGCGGAACGATTGAATGAACGGGAAGAGAATAAAAAGAACGGCGATCGTCGTTACCGCTTCTCTTGAAAGACGAACGACTTTTCAGCCACAATGTTTGTAGCGACCGCCTCTTAGATCGTAATGTGCTCAAGGTTGACAGATTTCCAAGCATTTTCTTAATAGTTTTTTTTTTGACTAGCCTAGCCTAGCTCGTCATTCACAAGATGTCTGCTCGGTGCTGGACACGGGCGGCGCGCGGTACGCTCCCTCCTTACCCGCCCCCCACTCGGACAGGTATGTGCCGTCGGGGGAGAACTTGATGATCCTGGCGTTGCAGTAGCCGTCCGATATGAAGACGCTGCCCGTGACGGGGTCCACCGCCACGTCGGTGGGCTTGCAGAAGTGCTGGCGGTCGCTGCCCGGCGTGAAGGCCTCTCCCAGCACCACCAGGGCGCCGCCGGTCCGCTCCCTGCTGCTCAGCTGAAACACCTGCAGGGGGGGGGGGGGGCGACCGCCCAGAACGGGACCTCACGTCGAGTCGCCATTTTGTTTGTTTTGTACACGTCGTGGGACTGATACGCATGTACGGCGGCCGTACTCGCGGCAGCCAGGTGAAACCCCCCCCCAGAGTTAAGAATCCAAATAATACAAAGCAATCGTGGGAGCGGTGGACATCTTGTAGAGGTTACCGTGCCGATCTTACCTGGTGCAGAGCGACGTCGGTCACCCAGTAGTTGTCGTCCATGTCCGTAGTTATTCCGTGCGGCAGGTAAAAGCTGCAGCAAGAGACAAAGAGAGAGGAGGTCAATGTATGTATGTGAATGTAATAATGATGTAAATGTAATGTCAATGGGAGGGTCATCTCTTAAATCACCAGATTCCCCGGCTGGGATTCAAGCCGAACCTAACGTCACCGAACCTCACATTACTCCCCCGAAGGAGACAGAAGGAAAGCACGTCGTCTTTGCTTACGTGTTTCTGCCAGAGGCCTTGAGGATGTCTCCGTTGGCTGGGTCCACAACCAAGATGGTGGACTGCTGGATGGGCCCGATGGACCACTGTTGGTATTTATGGTGGTTGTCGAATGAGCTGGAGGGGTGAGAGAGGTGCTGCTGTCGTTAGAGAACAACGCGAGTGGCAGCCAGGTCTTCAAGTCAGGTCAGAGTGGGATATTTTATTCTGTGTTGCTGTCTAACTAATATTCCACTTTACCAAAGTATTCGATGATGTTATTGTTATTATCCCATGTATAAAATTATTATTATTATCCAATGTCAGGCCATTTTGAGGATGGCTACCATTAGCTGAGCTGAAGCGTTCTTGGACTGAGTGATGTCCATCCATTTATTTGATTATTTTATCCCTGGAATATCATTGGGATATTAGGACGAAATGTAACCTAACCTTCTACCTTTCGGTTCGCAAATATACGTAAGCAAAAAGCAAAAAAAATCTTTGAAGAAAAAAGTCTGAATTCTGAATTGAGATTTGAATACAAACGTCTGTTTAAACACTGAAATCCTTAAAGGGTAAAACAACGTGAGTCACACAGTCTTACTTCACTCCCCAGCGGTGGTCACCCCGATGGAAGATGACCAGATTGCCCTGCGAGTCGAGGGCCAGTCCTGACACCTGCCCCAGCTGCAGCTTCACCTCAGGCCAGGCCGTCACCTCCACCAGAAAATAACCTGGACGCCAGATCACACACACACACACATTCACACACATGCAAACAAAATGACTTGCAAATAATACAGCATGGATGCGGGATCATAGACATGAACCACCCATGCTGTACATAGTGACCTACCGTAATCTGGTGTTCCCTGCATGTTAGGCTGTGGTTGGGGTTTTGTGTTCGCATTATCTGTGGAGAGGAAATGTACTGTTTGTCTCTCGGTTTCTAATCACAAAAACTAGATTAAACAAAAGAAACAACAAAATAACCACATCAATAATCAATAATCGAAAAACTAACGAATGGCCTTATAACGAGTCAGGTTTGACTTTACATTCCAAATGACAGAATACATCCTCTTCTGGTCAATAGAAATGCATTAGATGAGCTAAAATGTGGTGATGCTGACCTGTTTGGTGTCCTGACATGGCCATCATGTGATGCGACTCCACAGGAACTGAAAGGGCAGGCAGCACTGGCATGTACCTGAACAGCTCCCTGCTGCCCGCATCCATGCAGCTCATGAAAGGCAGGGCATGTTTGCTCTCCATGTAGTACATGATGTAGAAGTTGCACATCTCATCATCAGAGGTACCGCTGGTGGTGAAAACAGAGAAGAAGTGAAGACTATATGAATTGAGATACAAACGAACGTCAGGGATTTTGTCGCGTCCTGCGTGAATATTCAACACAGAGGTGTTCTAATTGCGTTGTAATTGCTTTCCCTGTTTCTTGGTTTCCAGAATATCGATTACATTGACAGTAGAACACAGCGGTGTGGATTCGGGGGGAATGCATAACGTTTTTTTCTACAACTGCGCTATCACAAGCAGGAAGTTGCTGCTTGAGTGAATCACTTGATATCTGGTTTCTGGATGGATATGACAAGCGTGACAAAGACGAATAAACACTAGTACAGTGGCAAATAGTCAACGCATCAACGCGTCTTGTCACAGAGGCTCCCGTATTTTTCCCATTAAATTTACCCGATGTACGTGTTTGAGGTCCTTCCCTCTCCGGTGAATACACAGCGGGATGCGATGGTATCTCCATACTTGATGTCAATGCCTTTGTTGGCAGGATAAAAGGCCTGGAAAAAATATATGAACCAACGGTAAACACGCTAACATGGGAGCGCAAACTGGTGAGGACCCTTTCTGGGTCCACACCAGTTTTCAGTCCAAACCATACTGCTTTCAATGTCCTAATGATGACACCATTATGTTCTGCATTTAATGAATGTCAGCAGCTGCAGGAATACATCAATTCAGTGACAGGTTGGTCGTTATATGGCAAAGATAAACATTTTTTTTGAAGTAACGTCATCAAATTGGCAGTAGAGTTGGATCAATGCATTGTCTAGGGGCAGTAAACGCGGAAAATATAGAAGGGGCCAAATTTAGCTTTCTTTGACGATCCAAACACAGCATGTCGAGACCAGAGTGACTGTTACATACCTGGGGCAACTGAGGGGACTGCCTGCCAATGAGAGTCCACTTCCCATTTCGGACTCTGTAGCCGCTCACCTCTTTGCCTGTCAAGAAGAGACCACGACCACCACCACCACAAGAAGACCAGACAGTTAGAAAAGAGCCATGTGTTCCTTGACATTAGAAGACGTTGATGAACAGTCCAAACATGTGGTCTACTCTCGGCACAGGGCGTTCACCTAGGTTGTGGGTATGCGTCCGGAAGGCAAATGGGTAGATGGGGTATGACCTAAACTTGCAAGCAACGTCTGAATTTGTAACTGTAGGGGAAAAGAACACATCTGGTTGTAGATGGCATTCAGAAGCAGCAACAACAACAAAAACATCCACTGTTGTCGCATGTGTAATGCATACGCAAAAATGGGTTTTGGAAAAAAAACCCACCACAAAACACTGTTTCGTCCGAAGAAAAATGTATATTTCACTTGATAAGCATTATAAATTGCCCAGAGGCCAAACTCTTGAGACATAATAATAACATGGCTAGGTTTTGTCCTAGCTATGAATTTAGTGAATATACAGGGAATATAATAGTACAGTAGTCCTCGAGCCAACAAGACAACTAGTGAATGTGTTTCAAGAATAACTGGTGCTGCCGGTGGATGAAAGCGTCCCAGAAATACCTTTCTTTCCCGGGGGGATGATGGTGTCCACATTCATCATGAGATAAATGCCGGCAATGAAGGGCTGCCTGTAGCCAATGCACACACACAACGGTTTTAGGAGCCAGAACCAGAATATAAGTTTGTAAATAGAAAATAAAGAAATAAGATATTAGTCCCAAATTCCACAAGAATGTTGAGTCCTGGTTTTCTTATGTTGTCCACATTTGTGATCCTGGCGCATTGTAAAGAATGACTATGGCTCAGACTGTGTACCTGACAGATTAAGACCCATAGGGGTGCTTGAGGGACTGCTGAGCTGAATACGTACCGTTTAGTGGTGATTTCCAAGGTAAGTCCTGAGCAGTCCTTATGGTTGTCTGCAAAACAAAGTACCAACGGTCGGTCTACATACCCTTCATTCTTTTGAAACCGCTCACACTAATACATTCAGCTCATACCCACGCGATTCACCTGGTTTAACTCTCTACACGCCCCAGATAAGAATGGCAGGTGTGAGCCTGACAAACACAATCACTGTGTGATTATATGTAATATGTACACATACAGTACATACTTAATTTAAACTTTCATAATAAACTCTACATTTTCCCAGATACAACAGAAAAATGATGAAAATGTCTTAAAACAATGGATGAAGTAATGGTGTTTAGGTTAGTGTTGCACAACAGTAAACATGCTATGGCACCATTCGTGCAATTGAGTTGAGTGATGATTCACCATGCCTGATACATATGAATGACTAGGAATATATATTGCTGACTTCAATAACAAATGAAACGTCCGTATGCATACAAACCAGTGTTTCATCACGACCCACCTTTGAAAGCAGTAATATCTCCATAGTGGATTTGCAGCACAAAATAGGAAATGTCTGTGTTCCCTCCCACTTTAAAGCCAACATCTGTTAACAAAACAAGAAGGATCCTGGTGTTAGCAATGCTCATGTTAAACTCCTGCAGTATCTTTGTCTTTTTAAAGGAAATGCCTAATGGAAGAATGATGAATCGTCACATACGGAGACATAAAACACAACACAACAGGATTGTTGGGCAACTAATTAGTAAGGTTGTATTCAACTACCCAATGTACCACAACAGTATAAAAGAATCCCGGAAATTCAGCTATGGCTTTCTGTTTTGGTGCACGGCGCGGGTCACCCCAAGATTTTCCCATGCACCCCCCTCCCAGGGCTGTGTGATATGGGAAAAAAAAATGAATATCCCGATACATTTTCCCCATTTCACGATAACTGATCTGGATATTTTGAAATCTCCTCCTCTCCTTAAAAAGGACCCCATGAAATCACACTTTTATTTGACCCTTTACCGTTTTCACTACAATCCCTGCAAATGATATACCATTCTTGGTTAACTTCACAGGTGGTATCCGTCCAAAACATTTGATATTTTCATAGTGATGAACTGTTGCAGGTCGCACTCAGGTCGCACTGTCGACGCCGGTGTTTGTGCTGCAAACCCAAAGAATCTAGCGAATCAAGTTCCCTCGCTTTCGCACCTCCATGTCGCGCGGGATTTCTTGGTGAGTGTGTGACGCGAGTGTTTTGATTTTTTTTTTACCCCTCAGTCACTCACGTAACTGCTTGAGGGAGAGGGAGAAAGCTACCGGGGAATGATTTAAACACAAAACCAGGGCAAGTCTCGGCTGCCGCTTGAAAAAAAAAAACAGATGACCATAAAATACTCGTTACATACGTTATACTAATTTCATATATCTCTCAAATCCATTTTGGCGATATATCGAGTATATTCGATATATCGCACGGACCTACCCCCTCCCCTTATGAAAGATGTCTTGGGGGGTCGCCGGTTCAAAACCCATGAACAGAAAATGCGTGCCGCTGCTGGTGGGGACTTGGGCGCTCACCTTTGGGCAGCTTGGTGGGCGGGGCGTTGCGAGCCCAGGCGTACATGATGGCGGCCTCATCCTCGCAAACCCCTTTCTCGCGGCCACAATCCCTGGGAACGCAACGCTATCGTCACACATCGGTTCACGGTAAAACAACGTTCGCTACAGTCACTGCACATGCTCATTTGTTTGAATCTGAGAAGGGAATTGTATAGGAAAGGCGTGACCTCGGAATTTCGGAGTAAAACCGGATCTGAAGCCAGTTGAGTTAGTGGCAGGTGTTGTTGATCACCCATCACCAGACTTACCAATAGCCACTTGTTGATACTGGAGTCTGGCAGCCATAAAGGAGCATGTGGTGGGCAGTGGCCATACTGGCATGAGGCACAAAGTCCACTGAAAGGGGGAAACAGCAGAGTAGCAGAGTAATGACGCTGTATACGCACTTGTGAAGACGACTGGCGATGTTGCAAAACCGATGTTGCATGATGATGAACATGCGTTTCAATCTTAATCTCACATAACTTCCTTTTCTTCCCTTTTACAAATGGATGAACAATGCATCAAATAATGCATTGTTATTATACATTTGATACAGTAAAGGTTTAGGTGCTATCCATTTAGGAGAACCACACATTTGCGCTGGATATGGAAATGTGAACGCAAAAAAGTGATTACTCACCAATGTAACCATCTCTTTTTGTTGGGACAGGCACTGCCATGCACAGGTAGGAGTCAGACTGAAACCGCAGGTAGATCATGTTAACAATGCTCAGTCATCTTAACGGTGTGTTTTAATTCTGAGTTTTTATATTTGTCTTGGTCTCATCTTTTGGGTCAAATGTGTGTGGCTCATTGACACCATGTTTTTTCTAAAGCTGGAGAAGATCAGTTATTCAGTGAAAGGTAACTCAACTGATCATTTCTATAACAAGTGGCTTCCCTTTTTAACATTCTTTCGCTCTCTTCAGTTTATGCCTCCTGATTGATGGACCGCCACGTCCTTCTCTTTCTTTTTCTTCTTAACTTTATCATTATTATTATTTATTCATCTGTTCGTTTGTTTTTTTTTGTTTTTTTTCTCTTCTGTCTTCTTGCTTTCCTTATAATTCTGTTTACATCCTGTAGCTTAAACACTTGTACATTGTTTGTCGCCCCATCATGTTCCTATTGGGCCATGAATATAAAATAAGAAAACATCCTAAGAGGCAGACCGTATGTCTTGCTCTCATTCATCACGATGCACAATATTTCTATCGTATCGATATCTTTACTTTTTCAATTGTGATGCGGATGTGATGTGATACTCAATGTAATTATGACATTGGTTCCTGTTCCAACGTGCCTTAACTCCTAATGAAAATATTTAAAATAACAAAAAGTGTGTGGCTCGACATTAGGCCGTCGCGCAAAGTCGGACACTTCACCAACTGGCCGTGCGTGTTAGTGCGTCCGCAGACTAGCCAGCTGAAGCCAACAGACCCTTTTCACATCATCGCTGGATTAAAGAAACAAGAGCCGCGGTCAGCGGTGCACAGTTGACGGTGGCCCCATCACATCCTTCTCCCCCTGGAGTTCCCCCGTGCTTTTTTTTCTGTGTGGCTGCACGGGAAACACGTGGAACGAGCGCAGTGCAACAGGTGCCGGGCGGCACTGAACGGGCCGTCCTCCGCTCGGTTCCCACACTGTGCTGCGAGAGCTCTTGTGCAAAACGGGCAGATAACAGCCATGAGATAGCAGGTGGCTTGTTTAACTAACTTCCATCCTCCCCCACCCCTCGCTGCACAGCACTGGTCCGCAGAGGCCCGACAGCGGATCAATATGTAGAATAAACCCACATTATAAATACTGATGGGCATCTCTCCGTGAACTCCCCCCTGCCTGTGAGTCCAGGGCAGGGGGGCGGGGGGGGTTGTGTGTGTGTGTGTGTGCAGACGGCTCAGTGCTCACTCCGGATCTCTGCGATGTTCCGCTCAGAGAAGTTGTCATCCTTTCGGCTTCATTGCGACATTCTGTTTGTTCGGCGGTCAATGACTCAGCAAATGACTCGCCTCGGGCTGCAGCGCGCTGCCAGCCTACATTCTCTGTATCAGATCAGCCCTCTCTCTCCCTCTCTTTCTCTCTCTCCCTCTCTCTCTCTCTCTCTCCCCCACCGCCGCCGCCACCTCGTTTGAGACACGTTTCAGACGGTGCGCGTTGCGGTGAGCGAGCGGTCCAGTCATGGGCGTTACCACGTTGAAGAAGTAAATAACAACACTCACGCTTTTGGGAGTGACCCCGGGCATGTGCATGTGCAGCGAGAGGTTGTGGGGGTTGACGGTCCCCAGGGGCAGCTGGGTCCTCGTGGTCATGCACTCACTGGGATTAGGAGGCACGGTCTCCTGGTACCTTACAAGACAAAAAAAAAAAAAATGCCCACGCAGTTTTTTTTTCTGTGCACACTAATTCAATGAGAGGCAACCCCTGCCAAGGCAATCGTTAATTACACCAATTATTTGCGAGAGAAAAAAAAAACTGAAAACAAACTCGAGGGAAACGGAGTGTTGATGGTGTGTGAAATGGTTTTGGGTGCTATTCAGACCCCCTGATACCCACTGGGGAGGGTTTGTTATTGCTGACTAAATTGCCTTCACAGCCATGCCCCGTGGCCCCCGCCCCATTGAGTAAACAGTCACGGCATCCATCTCGTATCCCGTCTGTTGTTGAGTCTATTTCTGCTGCTCTGTGAAGGCTAAACCAGGCACAGCGTACGATTACACAGATGACGGACGGATGCTTTTATCTGCGCTGCAGGACAATCAGAAACCATAGCAACATTCCCTTCCTCTCACACTCGCACACAGACACCAGACAATAGATAGTTTGCAGCATTAAAAACAATAAGCTCCCATTTAAACCAACTTCAAAAACAGAGGAAAAAAAAACAACGGACCAATCAGTGCTGAGGTTGGGGAGCTTATGCACATGACTGGATGGACCTCCACAAATGGGCGCGGCCCGGCGGTCTTCACTAATGTCAACATCGTTTGCGGAGGGCAGCCTCCGGTGCACAGTTCTGTTCATCTTTCAGCGTCGTCACTCGGCCCACTTGGGGTCAAACGGTTTCGATTGCTTGTTTGTTTTCGCAGTTCTGCAGACCGGGGCGCGGGCCTCATTGATTCCCCGTGAACTAAAACTTCCTTTCGGTGCGTCCGCTTTCTGGCTTTTTAAAAGGTTGGTTTCACAACGGGCGCCAGGCCAGAGAGGTCTTTAGCGGCGAGAAAACTGAAACGCAAAGCATGCCGAGATGGCCACGGTCCTCCCAGACCAGGAGAAAGCAACAAAAAAAAAAAACATACGAGACTGATCTTCTGGCCACATTAGACATCAGGAAAACCCAAAGAGAAGTTGACATTGCGACATTACCTTTTGAATCGGTCCGTGCTGTGGCTCTGACAGATGAGCCCCAGTGTCAGCAGGCAATGAAAGGGGCTTCCCAGCAGGCCCATCCTGGGAGCAACGTGGAGACCTCCTGCTGCTTCACACGCAGCCAGGCAGCAATGTCACCGACAGCCAAGAGAGAGAGAAGCCAGGGCAGGAGCGACGTGAGCGTGGTGCAAATTGCAATGAACGACGAGCACATACTGGGTTCAGCGAGTGATTTACCGCTTTGACTAATGGAGGTTTCATTCAATGATCTCTCCATTAACGTCAGCACAGTGTGGTCAAAGCCTACCCTAAAAAGGGTAACAAACGAGCGGCACACCTGCTGCTCTCTTATTTCAAGAAGCGGCGGCGCATCAAGAAAGTCCTTTTCGCGACGCTTTACTTGTCGAGAGCCCGGCGGTGGACGGCGGCGGGAGACACCACTGACCGGAAGACGTCGACGGCGAGATCTGGAGAGATGAATGCCGCGGGGGGTCTTGGCTTGGCTTCACCCTCTCAGCATGTTGGATAGGATCTCCGGGCACAGGAGTCAGTGTACACCACCTGGCGAAACACACACACACACACACACACACACACACACACACACACACACGGCGTGAGGGGAAACGGGTTGCAAAAAAAAAAAAAAAGCCAGCAGCGGGTGACGTTCGCTGTGCTTGCGTTTTCACGGCTGGCGGTTTCAGCAGCAGTCCTGTGTTGTGGTACTGTCCTTTGACAGTGTTAACAGTAGTGTGGCTTTAGAGTCAATGTTGACCACCGCAAGTAACACTGGTTGATTGTGAGTCATGGTTTTTGTTGTTCATAGGTAATTGTTTTCACTTGGCATTTGTAAGGCATGAGCAAATGTTGCAGTGAATGCTCTTCAGTGAGTGACTGTCATATCTTCGAAACATTCATATGGTATGAATTATTCAGTTGTAATACCTCTAATTCTACACACATTCTACGCACCTTTAAGAAAATAAACAATTTACATCAGTGTCTCATTAATAAATGTTTCAAATTAAAACATACAAATATATATATATACAATATGTTTGCCAGTTTTCATCTAGCATTCTACTACTTGGATTATTAAAAAACAACAACAACAAAAAAAAAAAACAGGGGAACCAACTGTTTCATAACTCTCCCTGGTCATAAAGGTTCTTGCCACATTAAGCTTCCAGAGCCGGAAAGGTAAAACAAGGAAAGCCAGGATATATAGGCCTAGCCCTGATAAGCAGTCTTCGTGGTGGTGACTCACCAGTGAGACCCAGGATGCTACGTGCACTCAAGACTTATGCAGAGAAAATACGGAAGCAGAATCAGATGGAGGTGCTGTTGGGCGGCACAGCGTAGTGGCTGACATCATAGCAGGGGGATCACTATGGTAACAGCTCTTCACACTCCCACAAATCGACGCAAATAGTCTTCCATTTTTTTTTCCAACAAGGATTTGCCAAAGCCTGTGGTCAGATTGGCAACACATCCATTCTGTTGTAATCTGACTCTGCTCACCTGGTATGCCCCTTCCAATCCTAATTATTAACACTAACTGAACCATCTCAAAAAATTAAAGCTAACTGGGCAGTAACCTTGATCACAACGATGGCCCAACACACAAGCACACACATACAAAGACATCAATACATAGCCTACATATTACATATAGTTTTCTTGTACTGATTCTGATGACTTATGTAGCACAAATGATAACGACGTCAAAATGAACCTAGTATATTCAGTGACGGGCCTTCCTTGATCACAAACCAGTCAGTGAGTTACAGGTTAGTGGAAGTGGTTTCTTTTCAGGAAGATTACGAAATTGGGGAAGAGCAGACTTGAAGGAGGCTGCTTTCTCTTTACAAACACTACAACTAAAATAGTATCTGGAAGAGAGAAAGCCTGATATAAATGTGTACTCATCATTTCATACAAACGCATCTTAGCTCAAAAAACTAGCCACTGTATTTGTCAACATCTGGCCATAAAACAGATCACCTTTTGCACGTACACCATACAGTATTTCCAAATGTCTCATTACATAATGTTTAAATCGTGTTTCCCCCATGTATGTATTAAAATAACGTTATTTGCATTGAATGAGTATCTACACTAATCGGTAAAGTACGACAAGAAATGCATAAATATATCCTCGTTTTTTGTGGAATATAAGAATATATTAATAAGAATGTAAGAATTTGACAACACAAATATGACAATGATTTCAACATCATTACAATACAAGACGTTGAGGAGTGGGCGACTGTTTTGGCAGGTTTGTGTACAGCCTATACAACCCGCCCCAATACATCGTACAAGAACACAGTTTTGGTTTATCAATGGTACCAATAGTGGTCACGATATCGATAGTCATATTTGGCAATTGGATACATTTTTGGTAGAAATGTTTGTTCGCATACCTGAGTGTTCTTCCTCGGAGCGTCGTTGTCAGTCACCCTGTTGTCAAACCGTCTCGGATCACGACTTCCGCTGTAGAGCGCGACGCATTTCAAAGTAAAACGTCAACCAGAAGTGCTTTTCAACAAGGAAGGGCTCTACGCAACACCATTTAGAACATCTGCAGTATTTATAAAAAAAAAAATATTCGTTGATATGGACGACTAAAAGACGCCTTTTAGGGCTATAACATGGATACATATCCCAAAAGTACAATTTCAATTTTAATGTCAGTATGATTAAAGTGATGGTTCAGAGTAAAATTCACCCTGAGGTAATTTCCACCAATAATTCAGCCAAATACCCCCTAAGATGCATTTTTAGTGACGGTTAATATTGGTCAAGTTTAGGGGTATAAGAATGGCTTAGTACTGGAGTGAATGGTACAGTGTGTATATCTCGTAAATTACCCCACTAATAATGCATGGATTGTTA
>JAOPUI010000106.1:4241211-4252048 GCA_027123135.1 Urophycis floridana | reverse complement strand
CAGCACCCCCAGCATGTGATTGGTCGAAACTAACTCGAAGCAAAAGAAAGTGAAAAGCCTTGTTAATATAGATGTCAGCTTTGCAAGTTTTGCAAGTTTGATTTGTGGAGGCTGACAACAAAGTAACCCCATGACCCTGGAGGAAAGCGAAATAATAATAATAATAATAGAATACAGTCCCTTTCAATATCAGAATAAATTGGAACTCCAGGACACAAAAAAAATATATGTATATTTTCCCATCCTTCACACTGTGATGTTTTTTGATTACATTTTTGTACTCACCACATACCCCACACCACATAAAAAGCAGAGAATGATGAAGACCACCAGACGCGCCACCCACCTAAGAACCTCTGCAGAAGCCCCCTCGCCTATCCTACGTGGAGCCACCCGGGGGCTTCCTCACATGAGTCACAGGACATTTCCTGGCCGGAACTGACACGATCCCCCCCCCCACACACACACACACACACACCAGCGTTATCCCGAGGCCAGCCTTATGATGGTCAATCACATTACAGACGCGTCAAATCCAAAAGCATTATTGGCCTCCAGAAGGTCTGAAGCAAATCAAGACACCTGACGGCAGTGGGGAGCCCGGGCAGTTTTCACTGTAGTCCCTCTTTCTTATCAACACTTCTCATGGATTTTCAAAGGGTTCCTCTTCGACGGAGAAGAATTAGTTCAATTACACACACAGACACGCACGCGCACACACACACACACACACAAACACACTCGCACGCACGCGCACACACACACACACACACACACACACACACATACGCACACACACACGCACACACGCACGCGCACGCACACGCGCACACACACACACACACGCACGCACGCACGCACGCACACACACACACGCATGCACACACACACGCACATGCACACACTCGCACTAGCACGCACGCACACACACTCACGCACTAGCACAGGCACACACACCCTGTGGAGCGCTACGCTACGTGAGACCGCGGTTACTGATGAAGAAGAGTAGTGACCCGGTCGTGCTCGCGGCCGGCGCACAATAACAGGAACACATCGGTGTACCCGCGCGCGGGCGCCATGAAGGATTCCCAAATGAAAGGCAAGGAGGATAGAGAAGGGAAGCCGCGAGAACATCATCATTAGCGACGGGCGCCATATCGCCGGCGCGGCTGTCTTCAAAGATGCGGCTCGGCTCGGCTCGGCTCGGCGCGCGCGTAAAGCGGGCCGCCGCGGATGACCTTTTCCGCGCTGATTGAAGATACAAGAGGAGCGGGGGAAGCTTGCAGCCGGGGAGCCGGCTTCATCCCGGCGACGGGCACGATGAGCCAGAGCCCAGAGCCGCCACGTCCCATTAGAGTTTCTCGCGGCAAAAGCTCTCTCTCTCTCTCTCTCTCTCTCTCTCTCTCTCTCTCGTTGGGAAGCGGTTGCTCCTGCGCACAATATCGCCGTGACAACGTGTTAAAGGAGGCCTTCCGCAGCGTGGCGTGGCGTGACCGGCCGTCATCCCCCTGGGGGGGCCCCCACCGGTCCCCGGCCATGTGACGGGGGAAGTGTGGCGTGTGGCGTGTGGCGTGTGGCGTGTGCCCCCCCCCCCCCCCCTCGCGGAGGTCGCGTTCCCGCGTGCGGCGCCTCGGCCCATCGGTCCGTCGATCGTCAGACGTCTCGGAGACTCGTGTGCCGGGAATGAGGTCCACGCGCCGCGGAGAATGTTCCCTGGGAGGGCACGCACTGCACCTCACGCTGCACCTTACAGTGCACCACGCAGTGCACCACGCAGCGTAAGGTGCAGCGTATTCATAGCTAGGGGAATATACTGCATATATTGAATATATTCATAGCTAGGTGATGGTGTTTAGTGCGAGACGAACAAGTACTGAGTACTGGACCTCCTCTTAAAAGGAGTTGTTTGTATTTTGTAATAAAGCTAGAATGTGCGGGATGGAGAAACAGAACAGTCATTCGGGGTCTCTCTCTCTCTCTCTCACTTCCTCCCTCCCTCCCTCCCGCCCTCCCTCCCTGCACAGTGGGGCAGACATTTTGTGATGTGAGAGGTGTGATTCACTATGAAATCACACCTGATTACCCTGCTTAAAAAAAAAATAAATAAAAAAAAACAGTTGCTTTTTTTCTCTGGAAAGAGATAATTTTCTTTCCAGAGAAAAAAGCAACTGTTTATACTCTTACTGCGAGGACCAACACCAACAGGCTTTTTAGTTTACCTGGGGGGGGGTTGTCTACAACTGCTAGCGAAGGGCTACGCTAGCGCCTCTCGTCACAGGAAGAGGACCGTCACTCGACGACCACATGACTGCCTCTGGGCGTCATGACGACACGCCGCGACGATGGAGGTCGGCGAGCCGCTGATCCTCAGGGTGCTGCGGACCAGGGTCCTGCTTCTTGAAATTCATTCATTCATCATCTCCGCCTGGATGTGTGTGGGTTAAAGGCGGAGCATACAAACACACACACACACAGACGAAAGATGGCGACAATTAGATAAACGCTATGGCGAGAAAATTTCTGGGCGAAAAAAAACCCCCAAAACAATCCCATCCCTAGAAGGACACTGTGAATGCGGCTTCAGTAAGACATGACTTGGTATCGGGACGAGATGGGAATGGATTGCTCCGGAGCCACGCAGTACGAATCGACTGGCCAGCGCAGCATCGCCACACGTGGCGGGACAGAAGCCGAATCCGACCCACCTGTCCGCTCTGCCCCAGCGTGACGCACACACAGACGCACACACACACACACACATACACACACACACAGACGCACACACACACACACACACACACGCACACGCAGTACAGTGTTTAACACACATGTGAAACTGTACAGCAATCCCAAAGCACTTCACAGGGGCTCTTATTCAGCTGACATTTGAAGCGGACAACCCAGAGACATCCATCACCATGCATTACTTACACCCTACGTGTTAACCATCACCATCGCTGCAACACAACTTGCAATACTTTTTTGGGGACAAGGGGGAAATCCATTCCTGGACCGCGGGTGCCAACAGAAAACCGAATGAGACGCGGGGCAGCACTCTGCGCACCGACGGCTTCCTGACGTGCCGCTGTCATCCCTTCTTGTCCAACAAGCAGTCAGGCGAGGTTTTGAGTCACCAAAATGTGTCTGAATGCTACCGAACCCGCAGACAGCACTTAATCGCCAGGAAGTCACACCAGGTAGGTGTGGATGAATTGACAAGACTGAAAGATAGTGCGAGACAGACAGACAGCTGGGGGCTTTCATCCTTTGAGTCCATGCTGGCGATTTGCTCTTGAGCTCCTGCTCTACACAACTCATGCTCGGGCCACAGCCACTACTCCCTACAACACATTTCAGAGGAGCACCTGCAGGCCTGTGTCAGGGCTGCGTGCCTGACGTACGCACGGGGATTACATCGGAAGAAACACAAGCAGAAGGATGACAGCGCTGCTCGGATATTTTAATTTATTTATTTGAATTACTCTTTTACTCTTTTGATCCCGTGAGGGAAATTTTGGTCTCTGCGTTTAACCCAATCGTGAAATAGTGGAAATGCACACAGTGATGGTGAGGCACACAGTGAGGTGAAGCACACTAATCCCGAGGCAGTGAGCTGCCAACAGCGGCGCTCGGGGGGAAGTGAGGGGTGCCTTGCTCACAGGCACTTCAGCCGTTCATACTGGTCGGGGTTCGAACTGGCAACCCCGACCAGGTTACAAGTCCGAAGCCCTAACCAGTAGGCCGCGGCTGCCCCCCTGGTATACTGGTATCCGACCTCAGTGCTGTCTTTGACAGCATCTATCACCCTGTTCTTCTGGAAGGCCTGGCTGCCTTTTGAGTTGCTGTTCAACCGTTTATCCCCTACCCAACCACAGAACAACAGTTCATCAAGCTGAGGAACCACAGGTCCGACAGGGCCACCATTATATTGGGTGTCCCACTGGGTTCAGTGTTGGGCTTACTTACTTACTTACTGAATCCTGAAAGATAAGGCATGATTTGCGTCAGCTGTGAGAGGAGAGAAAGATGTGAGGGGTGAGCATGAGGGTTGGAAAGGTTTTGTCCACTTTCTACGCATGGATGCTCATGTATAGCAGATGTGTTTGACCAGGCTGATAAGATCTGAAGATGACTCGAAGAACTGGCATGGTAAAAAAAGAGGAACAAAAAACAGGCCTGCGGGTGGAGATAAAAAGACGGATATTTATTAAAGTCACGCTATGACAATCTGACAAAGAACACATGAAAGGGGCCAACTTAAATAGACAAAGGAACACAGATAGGCGAACACAAATAGCTAATTAACACAGGTGGATTCAGGGAATCAGGGAAACCAGACTCGGCAGAGAAGGAAGGACAACTACAGGTTAAAACATGAAACTCTTCAAACTGTTATATAGAGGTGATATGATTCAATTCAAGTACCATGCACATACATGTTTTATCTGATCCACCACTTACATCTCTTATAGATCGTTTGATAGTTTGATAGATAGATAGTTTGGCCAGTGTCCCTTTCAGACCAAGGGATGAGCGCAGGACATGTCTGAGATGAGGATGTCACCACCAGACATTGGCCTAGAAGGAGATGGCTCAGAGAACTGGAAGGCTAACAAGAGAACAGAAACAAAACAGAACTAAGAACAAGTGAACAATGACCAGGCAGAAAATAAGACATTAAAAGTGGAACCTGCAGGTGGAGACAGTGTGAGGAGCATTTAATAACTTCAATATGTATCTGGTAATTATGCATCTGATAGGGGTATTTTCTTGGAATTATTTTACATCATGAATATTGTTGGAAGGAATAGAAAGACAAGACCCAAATGCATATTATTGTTAATTATCTTCTATGTATTCCATCATAGGCTATATAAATATACTTGCAATCCATGTATATGAATGGGGAAAATAAATTAAGTAAATATAAACGAAATGAATGTTAAAATACAGTAATAACATTTAATTAATAAAAAGAATCTACATCAAAATAAAAATCTAAATCAAAAGTTCATCAAAAGTTTTTTTTAAATAGTTCTGGTTTTCGAGTTTCCTCTTACATATAAAACTACAGGATTTCAAACGTATAGATAGACATGCTAAGGGAGAGTTATAAATCCCACCAAAACAGTCGTGCAACTGTTGGGGCTCCACTGTTAAAACATGAAGCCGAGATGTTTTGCCGGAAGTGCTTTGTTGTTATTGCTCGAGTTCCAGAGCCGCTTCCTGCCCTCCCCCTCGACACAAAAACACGGATACTACAGCCATGATCCAACGCTGACTACGGGATAGAAAATGGCGACGGCGGCGAGCCGTACATCGTCACCGGGTATACTGGACGAAACTACCGCCATAAACTCTGGAATCAGTTCTCAGGGAAGCTCAAGTAACGCTGATGTCCACGGTAGTTCGAACAAGTCGACTTCTTGCCACGGGGAACTTTCACACTGGAGGCGCAGAGATGTGTCTAAAGTCAGGAGCGAGGCGCTCAACACCTCGGAGTCACCCGAGGGGCTTCCGATAACATCGCCACAACGCAATCACGCTCTGTCAAGTTCCTCGCCAGATTTAAAGCAGTTCCGAAAGTCCAACGTGTGCCATCTCAATGACTACAAACAGCAGTGCAGTCCGCCGACGCTCTTATCGGACTCCAAATGCAGGCTTTCGGACGCGGAGAAGAAGTGTAAAACTTCCGTAGTTCAGTGCAGTGACCAGTACGGACTGTTTGACGCCACTTCGGGATCGTCCGTGGAAGTACATGCAACACAAAACAGGTAAAGGGTTTTTCAAAGTTACCCCTTCGATCCTCGGTGAGATCATCGATCAAACGTCGTCATGGGTTTTCTGCGAAACTCATGCATTTAGTTTGCATTGCATTTGACAGGGTATAATCCTGGCGACTGTCCAAAAAGTAGTCTGTAGTATAACGATTTGGAGCTATAAACGACTTGGTGGGTTGCTGGCATGCTGCATTGCCTTTTGACCTAACATACGAGTGGCCCAGAGTTTCAGTCCATTTCACAATAATTGTGTTTTTTAAATGGCCCTTGCTAAATATGCGATCATGTGCCATTACGCCAACCACTTCAAAAATCGTGAAGTGCGTAAAGTGCTTTAAAAGGAAGTCTGTCGGTTAGGTTCATTCGACGTATTCACTGGCAGTTGTTGGATCCAAATTGTGGAAACGAGGCCGATGCATTGCATGGGCCTTGGGATATCAGAATGCGCAATATGGATAGTATTTCTATGAAGTGAAATCCACATGCACATGACACCATTCAAATTGGTTGGGTATGATGGGAGCATTATTTTGCGGGATGAGATGTTATGGCAATAGGATAGACTTGCCTTCGGCTACTATTCAATTACTGAGTTGTTGTTGGTACTTGTACGTTGTTTGTGTTGCCTGTTTGTAGGTCAGTGTGTCCCATTGTCTATTCTATTTTATGTATTTTGACATCAGCTGATCACATTGCATTCTACATTTGAGTCTATTTTTAGGTTTGGTCGTTTAAAGACAGTCTGGTCTCTCGTATGTTTGATTTCTGTAGTTTTTCAGCGAAATTGTCTTCTTCTTGTACACAGCACACTGAAGTTTTTCCTTTTTCTTCAGTTAATGGGGCAAAATATAGTAGTGTCACGTTTTGAAACACCACCATGCTTTCGGAGGACAACTCGGCCCCCTACAACACATTGTGTTATTTTAGGCCCTTTATTTTGGGATAGTCTGCAATTTGCTCTTTTACTCTTTGATTGACAATTCTTCTAAGCGTGCTAAGTGTGCCATTACAGGGATGGCTCGAAAAGTAAGGTGTACGTGGAATTAGTTTGACTCAGATGGCAAGCAATAAAGGAAGGCATTTCTAACTTGTTGTTTTTTTAAGCATAATCCATTTCCGTCATGGCTGGAAACACTTTAGATGTAATGTATGTTTTGAGTTGTGGGGGCAAACACACACTTGCGGGGACAATGACTGCAGAAAATTGGATGATGTTCAGTTTCAGCTGGTAGTTGGGTTTGATGCACTTTTTGCTCATCTTGGACTGAAATGGTAGGCTGAGAACCAGTGTGTAATCCCCTCCTGTGCTTTGCAGAAGTCACTTTCTGTTGTCATCTATATTTAGATTAGCCCATTGAAAGTGACACTATAAGTCCCTATAGTTTTAAGGGGTCAGTGCATTTTCTTTGTTCACCATGGCTCTTGGTGTGAACCCCGGCCCCAGTAAGTAGGGTAGATGTGTTGCTCGCAGCTGAAAACATGCCACAGATTGTGTTTCAGTGTTATGTGTCTAACCTGCATATCGATGATGGATGGGCTCTATTGTAACACCAGATTTTGAGCTTAGCAGCTTAACGCCAGCGGTTCTCCGACACCCCAGCCGCTACGCGGCGGGGGCTTGACCCAGGGTGGCAAGACCAAGTGCAGAATGGGGGTGTGTGGAGCCACGATGTGTTGCCTGATGTATCAATTCTTCTCCCATCTCCCAACAAATTTACCCATGGCTAATCAAAACGTTGTTTTGCCCCGTCTCGCATGAGAAATACGGTGGCAGTTTCAAACAGTGTCACTATCAGGACAGGACTGATAGAATGATTACCTAAACACCTTTACTACCATTAACATTCCTGTGCCTCTGAAATGGAGTCATTATGCTCTGATGTCACGACGTATCGGCCCTATTGCAATATTTCCGGAATATATATTTATTTTTTCAGAATCTCCAAAAACTACCAAAAAATACTAGTGATATTGTATTGTGAGGTCCCTGCAGACTCCTGTCTCTACATGCCACTGTTTTGTTTATACGTGTGTTGATTAATTTCCCCCTCTTTTTTTCCCAAATGCGAATGATTTGCAGAATGCGAGCTTATTGACGTCAATGGGTCAATTTTTCTGTGATTTTATTGTTGGTCATCTCTTGTATAAGAAAATATCAAGTGTGATGACGTGCTCCTTTCTAATAGATTGCTAGATTAGTTTCTGCATGTATCCGTTGACTAAAGCATTGCCACCCTGGTGGAAAACAAGAGTCACCAAAATGTGTCTCATGACGTTGGCGCAAACCCTCTTCTCTCATCTTTGATACTGCTGGTCCTCTCTCTGGCTCCGCTGTCCCCTGCAGCAGGGATTGTATGAGGGGGAAACCTGATTTTGGGAGTGCCTTTGCCCAGGAGAAAGGGTGTGTGCACGGCTACTATTGACTGGGACACACTCATTGCTTACGTGGGGTTTGAATTTGACCTCCTGCCTGCTGGCTTTTTCATGTCCCACCTGCACAAGAAACAATGGCCCTTTGTCTTGGCCCATGGCAATTTGGGATAGCTGTTACTTGAGAAGTGTGGGGGTGGCCACAATACGACCTTTTATTCGGAGTGGAGGCAGACATGTTGTGTTGTCGTTCCACACTCGGACCGCCAAATACGAGCGTATCTTTGGACGCCAATGCCCCCCCCCCAAACATATAAAGACTGTGGTTATTTAATCCCTTCCTCGATAACTACATAATGAAGCCTTTCAACTTTAAAAGTTAGGCTACAGTGTCGGTGTAATTAATGCAGCCGCTTACGGCCAACGCCGAGTTTCCAGTTGAAGTTCCTCTCAAAGGTTTTATTTTAATCGGAATAAAAGCGCCCGCAAACGTTTTAAATCGGCACACACACACACACACACACACACAGACAAATCGGCGTACTGTTGCCGTACCGCGGTGTGCACTTTGCCCCCTGTCTAACGCCAGTGTCTCTCGTCCCCTGAAGCTATGACATGGCGACCAAGCTGACCCCGCGAGGCCTGCAGAAGATCGAGGACCGGCCGGAGGAGCGCACCATCCGGGAGAAGCTGAAGGCCACGTGCATGCCCACCTGGAAGCACGAGTGGCTGGAGAGACGCAGCCGCAAAGGCCCGGTGGTACGCGCCGCAACGCGCCGATCCACACGAGTATCCATGTCGGGCTTTTCCCACCAAAATGAGTAGTCGAGTAGAAGGGGGGGGTGGGTGCGTCAGAGAAGGAGGCTAAGTGTTAGCGCAGGGCTGTACCCTCCAGTTTGAATAGCCGAGTCGACTCAAATTCGCTCGGTCAAACAATTGCGGGTTTATATATAGACTGCTGTAGGCAATATTTGAGCGCTGGAGAGGGCCAATGTTTTGAAAGCAAAGGCCCAATAAAAACCACTCCCTCCCGAAGTTTCTCTCGTGTTGCATTCAAACACCTGTGGTGTAGGACTGGGCGGTATGTGATTGGCGGGCAAGGTGGATTCCCTGAGCCAATCAGAGAAGGGACGCCCCGATTGGCCAAAAAATAGGCGGGAATGGTCTAACGGCTAACAAAACAAACCGAAAAATTGCCTCGTAGAGAGAGCACTGTCAACCAGAAACAAGATATTCTTGGATTTCACACACTAATAACTGCCTGATGATTTTGCCATTTTTAACAAATTACACTCTTGGATCATTTATCGAAACACGTCTACAACCAAAAACCTTGATGGGTGTGGAGGTGCGGCACCCCGCTGTCATGGGGAACCCTGCTTATAAATGGATAATATCTCAGTATTTCAGGCCACCAACAGGGGTTGTTTTTCAGAGGTGCACCTACTGTGGCTAAACGTCAGCCACGACACGATGTGTGTGCCGTCCAATGTTTCCATCCCCCCCGCTGACGACCTAAAGTCCATCCCCCCCCCGGTCCGCTCCTCTCCTCCACGCCTGCAGGTGGTGAAGCCCATCCCCCTGAGGCTAACGGAGCGGGACGGCGGGCCTCCGGAGCCGGGACCCGACGGGCAGTCCGGCTCCTCCTCCTCCTCCTCCTCCACCCAGAGCTCCAGCCGCTGCAGCCCCACCCCGGGCTCCGGCCCTCAGTGGTCCTACTCCAAGGGCAGCGGCAAGCCGGATTCGCCCGGCGTGCGGCGGAGGAGGATATCTCCCATACCGGTGAGCGGGGGCCCACCCTGGGGGGGGGGGGACGTGTTCAGTCACTGCGTTGGGGAGTGACCGCCCCTGAACGGGCGGAAGAACTGTCAGCGTTTTGGTGTTATTTTGGTGGTAAAGCTGTTAGAAATACATTAGAAAAGTAGCTTGTTTTTTGTTTAAGTAAGGTTTTTTTCTTCTTTTTTTTTTTTTTTTTTTTTTTAACGAGCAGCATTTATTAAATTACAGGGCAGGATTAATATATTCTACCCTGAAAAATACCAAATGCCCAATACACTTATAGTAACACACATGCGTGCGTGCGTGCGCGCGTGTGAGACTCAAGGGTCCCCCATCTTGCCAACGCCGTTCAGCGTGTGCTCAGTGCTCAGGAGCTTTATTATTGTTGTTGTTGCCGGGCAGTTTCAGAGCGGCCGCGTCACGCCCCCCCGGAGAGCTCCGTCCCCCGACGGCTTCTCCCCCTACAGCCCGGAGGAGACCAGCCGCCGCGTCAACAAGGTGATGAGGGCCCGCCTCTACCTGCTGCAGCAGATCGGACCCAACTCCTTTCTGATTGGCGGAGACAGCCCCGACAACAAGTACCGCGTTTTCATTGGCCCACAGGTAGGACATGCTGACGCGTGCGTGGCGACAAATTGGTTCGAGGTTCACGTTGTTGGCAGTGACTCGATTTACTTTGGCTGCACGTGTTGTACGTTGTGCAAACTTCACCAGGTTTGGGATTGTGTCAGTTTATAGTCTGACTTTCATTGTTGTTTCACTCATTAAATCCAAATTCATTGTACATTGTATATATATATTTATATTTATAGTTATTTTTACTTACTTACTTTTATCTTATTTTTATTTTATTTTTTATTACTGCTTTCTATTGCACCAATTACACCATGACAAATTCCTTGTAGGTG
>JAOPUI010000106.1:4046446-4065948 GCA_027123135.1 Urophycis floridana | reverse complement strand
GGCCCCGACGCCTGGGTCCGCGTCTGTGGGGGGGGGGGCGGGGCGGAGGGGGCGGCGGCCGCGGCTTCTCTGGAGGTGGAGGCGACGGCGACCTCGCCGGCGTCGCGCTTGATGGGAACGTGCACGAGGTTCCGAGTGACGCCGCACCAGGTGGTGGCGGGCCGGATCACGTGTCTCCGGGACGGAGTCAGAGACTGTTCAGGAAGACGGAGAACAGACTGAGGACTACTCGCTCGGGGGACAAAATATGTGGATTACTGAACTTGCAGGGTTTCCACAGCCAGCCAGGGAGGGAAGAACCTACCTCCAGTATGTGGACGTCGTCGTCTGTGTCATCCGGGACCAGAACTGGGCTGCCCGGCACCAAGGTGATGGGCTCCTCGTCAGAGTCATCGGAAATGGTAATGAGCTCTTTTCGCCGTGAGCGGCGGCCTACAGAGAGATGGACGTGTGGTGACAGGTGGGGGGGATGAGCAACGCATGGAATTCATTTCCATGTTCCACAGGGACGGATATGGGTTTAAGTGTTAGGCAGACGTTTAATTAAACAGTCATGTTATGATGAGGCAACAGGTTCATGTTTATAGACCACATTATATCCATCTGTCATTATCAGACAACATTCAGAAAGGGTACTCAAATCTATTCTGTCATATCGGAAATCTGTTATCCCATAACATAACTTAAACATTAGCAGCTTACAGCTAGAGGCAAACAATAAAAAAAAGTATATATCAATGTCATCATATGTCATCCATCAAAGTCATCATAGTCTAGACAAACGAGAATATCAGCACTGTATACAAAGTGCTATTCGTCAAGACAAGTGTTTCATTCGTCAAGGCATGCGTGTCGCTTCTAGAAGAGGCTGCCTGCCCACTTGCCCCGACTTGAAACGTTGCGTGTGGGCATGGTAGTCACGCGGGGCTTACCTTGGCTTCGGTGGACGTTGAAGCTCGCCAGGTGAATTACGTCGTCATCACCTCCTCCACCATCTGCCATCGTGATGCTTAGGGAACAGGTTTTCCTGATGCAGCTCACTCACCGCGTCTCGACGGACAACAACTCAATCACCACCATCTACCACCAGCCCAACACACATAAGACACCCACCACAGCCATTAGACGCAGATAATGTTCCAGCCTTTCGGTCATTACACTAATTACATACATGCAAGTACTCCATTTCTGAGTATCAGGAACTATTTCCGTTCAAGTGGTCGACACTTTTTGCTTCACTTACCGTTAACAGTTGTAAATGATACACGGATAATGATTAAAACAAGTGAGGAGTCCGCCCTAGCCTCCTAGTCAAACGCACAAGTTGATGGCTCCATTTCAAGTCTTGGTGTGGTCCGCTTTGTGAGCGGTGAACACACTTGTGACGGACAACAACTAAAATGGATTCGCTCCACTACTCTCGTGTCGTTCCTCTCTTCTGATCACCACTGTGGCGAAGCTCATCAAAACAGCGCAGCTAGCGCTACCTGGCCGAGCTACGTAGCTCCGCGTTAGCATGCAAACCGAAAGCAATCCAAAGAGCGTCTCGGTGAAGTACCTCACTCAAGGGTTCAAACTCACCTCGATCTAAAAAGAAATGTCGGTACTTTCCTGCGCAAGTGTTGTGTTCATTCGCACTACCGTGGGGAAGGAAACCCTCCCCTGACGTTAGCATCATATGTGTCGGACCACTAGCATCCGCTAGCTCACGATGCTAAATACATCCCGAGCTATGTTGGTATTAGGCGGTAATGGTGTTTGTTAAACACGTTGGGTTAAAATCACACTTTAAAATCACATGTCGGAGAGATTGCGTTGAACGCCACCGAGGTGAGGTCAGCTCGCCATCCATCACGGATAATAACAATAACTCTCAACGTGACGCCCGTTTAATCCGGGGACTAGGTTGGGTACAGTCACCATCGCCATCACGATTTGGAATATAAAAACCTTTCACGGTGATTAAACAAAGCTAACAAAGCTGAGACAACACGAGTGGTCTTCTCTGGTCACCTCAGCTGATCAGATAGCAAGTAGCTGGCGAGCTCGGTTCTGAAGGAAAGTCCAGTCCCACGGACCGCTGCCATTCTCTCTCTATATATAGATATGTCGATATATTTCGCGATGATAATCTCTTGAAAACAGTGTACAGAATTGACATTACCTCGGTTTCAAATATTGGACAGCCAGCAGCTGAAGATTATCGGTCCTCGACATTCTTCGAAAAGGGAAACAAACTGCCAAAACATGAGCGTGTCCGCGTCACACGCACATGCAGAGATGGCCCCTGGGATTTGTAGTCCAGTGCCTCTCAAGCGAGGGCGCCATGTCCGCGTCAGTGGTCTGCGTCACACGCAGACGCCGAGGTGCCCCCTGGGATTTGTTGTCCAGTGTCTCAAGCGACGCTGGACTTCTTCTGGAATTAAACTGCTGAAATGGCACCAAAAGTAACATGTATGTGCGCTTTGGACATTGCTACGAAAGACGCACTCACCACTGGTAATACACATTTCATGTTATATTCTTATATAATTTCTAATAAATACATGACTTCTTATCATGTGTGGACTCCCATGTGATGAGAAAGCGAAAGATGAGGATGAAGGAATGTGTGCGCAATTCTTATACGTCAAAATGCATCATGGGATGTTTTGGTTGCAATGCTCATTTTGAGAGGATTTAGAAGAGTTTCACTTTAAAATCTTTCTAATCCCTAATGAACTTCAAGATACTGCAGTGGGCTGATGAAAGATAATGAATGATGTGGCAGTTTCAAACACAACAATGACGTCTCATAATGACAATGCATTTCATGATTAATTGTTTGACAATGGCCAAAGAACCATGACCACCAACACAATAACTAACATTCTAATGCTTCTAGGCCTGGGGCCGCACAAACACGGAGGGTAAGAAAAGCAACTTTGGCTCCCTCTGTTGCTAGGACTGAAACATGAGCTCACTGGGCCAAGACTGCAGGTTTCAGGTTCTGCCCTGTAATTCACCCGGAGGGATACCCCACTGGCCTCCCCGTCCCAACTGACTCATTCTTATAAATCTCATATATAATGCTGTAGGCATTATGTATATGGTATGGACAGAGAAGTTTAAGTAATCAATAACTAACAAATAACAAAATCCCCACACATGTCTGCAAATTACAAGCACTACTACACAAAAACTAATTCAAATCAAATGAAAACTGTTCTACAGCACTCAAATGTACCTGCTAAGCTAAGGACAGCCGAAAGCCCCACAAGAAAATATCATGGTATTGTTTTATTAATCCGGCACACTAAAATCTAAGATATCTGTGGGGGGAAAAAAAAAAAAGTAGTGGTGGGCTCCTCTAGTGGTGACCCTTTAAGAACCTGCCCAACTGGAGCGCAGCTGGTGTATACACATGTAATCAAATCAAAAGGCCAAACACTAGACCAGCTGCTCTCAGGTGTGTCTTACAGAAAGACAAGCCGGTGAGCATCTCGCCCATCTCGCCCCCTTTTATTGACCTCCTCATACCTGGGTCCTAGTGCTCGACTTCCTTTTACCTTCCCTGCCCCAGAAATAAATAATGGAATAAGGTTGACACAGTGGTGGGCATGGTTCAGAGTCCAGGGGCGTTTGGTTACAGTTCTGGGAACGGTGGACCCAATGTAAATAATTAAAGGTAAAAGCAACTAAACTTAGACGTTGGTTGTTGACATTGGTTGAAAGACTGGGAGTTTGACCCTCATCATGTTGCACTTTTTGACATTTCGATGACGTCAAAATGTAATTCTGACCAGTTAAAATGCCATCCGAGATATCTGATCTCGCTAAGATACCTGTAAAACAATTTTGACATGTTACAAATGTATTTTCACATGTACAAATTACATCTTGAAGTAAAAACTGATAAACAGACATCTTTAATTTTAATTGGTGGTTCTCACCTCGGCATACACTGTAGCCCTCATTATCTGCAAGATGCTTTATTGATTATCTGTATGAGCCTTAATTCATAATCTAGAAGAGCCTCATTTAATTGAAGCCAGGTGAGGCTGTGTAAACCAGCTTTCAACCACACACTCCACTTAACGATAATTAGTGCGATTAACACAACTCAATTAACACTCCGGGAAATGAATGAACAATGAGTCATAATCGTTTCCTACTCTGTGTTTAGGAACATCGCGGCGGCGATGAGGCTACTCCCAGGCGTGGCCATGGCGGCTGTTTAAGAACACGGAGGCGATGGGAGCAGTGGGGCGAGGCCGTCTCAGGACCAGCTGGGATGGAGCGCTCAGACAGTCATGGCGACAAAAACACAGCAGGAATGTGAGAAAAACAACTTGGTACGCATTGTCCGGATACGAGTAACCAATAACATCTCGGCATATTGTCACTTTCCATTATAAATAATATGTTGGATATGCCAGATATGCGCGTGCTTCACCCTCTGGAGCTCAACATAGACGACTGGCTTTTTCCCAATAGTTCTTTTTTATGGCGCCGTCAAACGTTATACATCCCTCGGCACAACATTTGCCATCTAGTGGCGACGCTGGAAATATGATAACACACCACGCAGCCTGTTCTGATGCTCTTTAATCAGAAACACACACAAAAGTAAACATGAAGTGGAAATTGATAGAAGTATCTCACAAGAAGGAGATTTGAAGGAGATCACAGACTCAGCCAACCTTATTTCCTCGGGCAGATCATTCCAGAGTGTCAGGGCCCCCGACTACAAAGGCGTGGGTCCCCTTCAGGTTTCAGCCGGGCCTCTGGAGCAGACAAAATACCTCGGAGCGGGCCCCAGTGTGTACGGTGGTACAAGGTCAGAGGCATCGTAGGGAGAGAGAGAGACGCCACCAAGGACCACGTGCTGGGAGCCAATGACAAACATCAACACTTACATCCAGCTTTGTGACATCACAAAGACATTGACAGGTGAACTCTCTACCTGCCTGTTGATCCAATGGTCAGGGAGATTAAAATGAAAAGGCGATACCATGTGTTAGGGTTTGAGGGTTGAGGAGGGCCAAATGCAGAACACAGACAAACGGAGCAGCAGGAACAGAGTTTCAATGGTAGAACAGGGGAGTACTGACGGATGGTTCCGGGTGGATAAAGGTGGAGGACGGACCAAGGGCGGGTAGCAGATGAGGCGGGGAGTGGAGAAGTGATGGGCAGGTTGCAGGCAATTCAAGCAGGCTGGCAACTGGTTCACTATGATAGGCGGACAATTGGACACATGCTGCCTTCACGTCCTCTGGTAAATAAGTAAATACCAAAAACCGACATCAAAATTGCACATGAACACCCACTCACGTCGTAATTTCCACTGGAAAGCTGGAAGAATTTTTTGATACACGAGCTGCCGAGATGAGATAAACTTTGACCTTCCAACATGGCGGAGAGTAGGGAAAGTGTCGTGAATGGTAAAGATTGCATTGTTAAACATCCTCTACTGCTGCTAGTTGGTTAATTTGTAGCCTACATAGTGCTGTGGCATAGACAATTGTAATAACATCGCCTTTTATACTTGTTGCCGCCTTTAAAAACACTGTTATTATTTGGTTTCAAAAAGGAGATGCAAACTAGCAGTCAATCGAGTCGTCTATATTTCGCTGCATCCTCTTCCTGCAGTAGCAGATTAATTAATAAGTCTAGTACTGTTTTACCTAAGTAGCAGATAAGGCTAAACTCTGGGTCCGCCATGTTTCACTTAACTACGACAACAAAAGCACTTGAATACAATGCACTGGTAATTTCCACTTCACAAGTGGAAAGGATCATCTTTCCCATACCACGTGAAGGCAGCATATGTCCTGCTGAGGTGTAGATATTAAACAATTAAAATAGATTTGCAGATAAAATTGGGCAAGTAGATGTGCAAGTGTGCAAAATGTACAAAATACAAAATGTGCAAATATACAGGATTTGTCAGGTAGTGTAAGTAAGATATGTGAGAAGACATAAAGTAACAATGGCCTATACTTCTTCATAGGAGTTGGAAGAGGATTCCGGAAACCCACAGCAGGATGACTTCTTCCAAGACAACGTGCAGAGCTGAGAGGATGGCGACATCAATCTACCTGGAAAAAAGGCACGCGTGTCAATAATCCAAAAGGCAACGCAACGCAACGTATTGCTTCAACAAGAGGCCACTTGAGTCCCACGACACTGCGAAGGACGCCTGCTGTGTACATATGTTTTCTGTGTTTTTATTTATTTTCAGGCGTGTACTTTTCTTTTTTTCTTTTAAGACATGTATGTGATTTTAAATAAATATGTACAGATTATTTTTGCTGGATGACGTTGTGATGGGTCCTTTATTTGATATCGTCGTCCCCCGCTCACTGTCCCCCCCTGGTGGTGGTCGTGGTCCTCTGCACGGCGGTACTTCCTGTAAGACCGCAGGGTGGGACAGGCGGAAGCAGCGTCTCGCATCGCCGACGGAATTTCTTTCGCGTAGCAGAACGATAGATATTTGTCAAGATGCCGGTAAGTAATGCAAACAAGGTCAACGATAGCTTTTCAATTTCGTAGATAGAAGATGATCATTGTGCCACAAAGGAAAAACCCGTCGCGATGGAACCTTTTGTGCTAAAGTGGTTATTTGATTTGGAGATGACAAGCTTGCTAGCCCAGCTAGCTTGCTAGCAACCAAAAAAAATCATGAATCTAGAAAGAGCAAGTTAGATGACATCGAAGTGTACATTACTTACGATAATACACGACAAAAAGAAATAACGAATGTAACTCATCAATTGTGCTCATTAGCTCAGAAACATATTGCATGAGATTACATGGTTGTTGTTGTTGTTTTTTTGCTGTCGTCGATTCCACAACAGTACCATTAAAAGTGTTAATTATGTCATTTGACAACATGCATTTTATCCCAGGCGTACCATTCAAGTTTGATGGACGCTGACACCAAAATGGTTGGGAACATTGCCATGCTTCCCCTAAAAACCCAGTTCAAAGGACCAGCCCCAAAAGAGAGTAGGTCTTACTTATTTTGTGACTGTATTTTATATCTCTTGACTCGATTTGTAGAATGCCATTGCTGTTATTTTAAACGGTGATTGTGACGTCATATTTGGTTCCTTGTTGCATTTCTGCTTCCTTATATGGTGAGTTGCAAACAGAGGATGCAAAACTTCACCGTATCTGAATTGGCATATTGATGTACAGATCAAATTCAATAACGGTTCAAATGAGTCCAGTGGAATGTAATTCATCTGTTTTGTAGTGGTATTCAACCTGTTTTTGTTTCTTCCAGCCAAAGATTCAGATATAATTGATGAGGCCATCTACTACTTCAAAGCCAACGTCTTCTTTAAGAACTACGAAATTAAGGCAAGTAAACTGTTATATTGTACTGCCTACTCCAGGATAAGTCATAGCGATTTGTAGATGCACAGTGAAGTTGAAAAAATGTGGCATCGAGCAGCAAACCTTCTGTCTGTTCCTGTTTTGGTTGAGGCCAGTGCATGTTATATTCTTCCACATGCCCCAGCATGTCAAAGGCTGCCCTCAGCTATTCAGTCTCCTCATGGCTCTGATAAGGCACACCACATCCTATTTCATTTCAGACCAGAAAAGACGGCTGGCTCCCTGTTGCATAGTTCATGTTTTCTATATGTCAATATTTATGTTTTCCTTTTTGTACTCTTTTCAGAGTGAGGCCGACAGGACGCTGATCTACACCACACTTTACATTTCTGAATGCCTAAAGAAGCTGCAGAAGGTAGAGAAGTACACCGTTTACCGTCCTACTTCTAGGGTGCTTTCACACCTCAGCTGTTTGGTCCATTGTAGTTGAAACCCCGGAGCTTTCCCCCACTGGTAAGGTGCGCCTGGGCTGGTTTGAGCGCTCATTCGAAGTCTGGTGGGGACCAAACAAACACGTTCTGGTCCACATGAAAACGGGGCTCTCTCGTCCGCTTCTAAGTGAACTCGGGTTCGGTACACTTTAGGTGTGAACATGATCCGGCTAAACTATAGGAAGCGAACCAAAACAATGCATTGTCGGTTGAATTCATACATTACCCGCAAACTGGAAATGATAAAGATTCTGCCAAAGGTAAAGTTTTAAAGATTAAAACCAGTCACGGTCGGTGACTGGCACAATCTGGAAGTGAAGGCGCTCCATGGGCTATTAATAGTCTGAGTGTGAAGATTATAATTAACATTGAAATAACCTTTTGAAAGAAAACTATTTTAGGATGTTTTGGCGTGGGTAGGTTTCTGTCATCGTTGGCCTAAAGGTGAACCCCTAGTCGATGTACAAAAAATAAAAAAGTGAGCATTCTGTGGTCTGTTAATACTGAAATTAACCTAAGCCATCGATTGACTTCAAAGCTGCTCTCCTCGGTGGTTGTGTAACGCCGTGCCCCTGTGTTTCCAGTGCAGTTCCAGGGGCCAGGGGGAGAAGGAGATGTACACCCTGGGCATCACCAACTTCCCCATCCCCGGAGAGCCTGGCTTCCCTCTGAACGCCATGTACGCCAAGCCCAGCAACAAACAGGAGGACGGTAAGCAGCCATGTCATCGCTGACCGTCCATCCAAAGGCCATACAAATGAGCTGTTTAGTTCCCAGATGGGATTATTATTACTATTATTATTCATTTGTAACAAAGAAAACGTCAATAATCATTACATTTACAATTAGAGGATGGAGGGTGAGAATACCAAGCATCCATCCAAGAAATTTCTATTCATGAGCAGGTGTCATATGTCTTATGTTGGAGTAACAATGTAGAATGATCACATCCCACGAACCAACTTACGTATGAGGGCAAATTATTTCTAAAACATAACATTTTTCATAAAAATATGGAACAGCTTAAAAATATGGGTTATAACGGTTATCCCATTTGTTTTTTTGGCTCGATTAGTTGTTAAGCCATCACCTCTGCTCTGCTCCACTCTCTGCCAATCAACACTTTGTCCTTTGCTTCCTATCAGAGATGATGAGGTCTTACCTCCAGCAGATTCGCCAAGAGACGGGCTTGAGGTTATGTGAGCGTGTGTTCGATTCCCAGACAGACAAGCCAAGCAAGGTGAGAAGTTGTGCGCATGCAAATTTCAACCCCATGTGATATTTACATTTTTGAGAAAAGATGACCTATTCTAAATGTTAATGCCTGCTATAGCCTCACTATTGTCTTTTTTCCTTCCTCTCAGTGGTGGGTGTGCTTTGTCAAGAGGCAGTTTATGAACAAAAGTCTGTCTGCTCCTGGCCAGTAAATGGGCGCTACCTGTGTCCATTCTACGTATGAATGGATGACTTTTTCTTTATTTTGAATACTTGGTCATGAGGATTTTATACTTCATTGAGTCCAGAAATATCTCTTCACTCGTCTGGTTGTTAATCATATTGAGCTGGTGCTTAATGAAATAAAGCAATCATATAAATCGTAAAGTATTGGGTTGTGAATTCCATATTAAGTGTGCGCACGCTTAATAAAGTGTGAAATCACCCGGGTGAGATGTGTTTTGTGTTCATTGGTGGGGGAAATAAGACGGCAGATTACAACAAAGGGGTTCAGGGGCCAGATAAGAACATTACACAGGAGAATAGTGAAGTTAAGTCGAGAGCCGTCTCAAATATCCAGATTTATTGCTTATTTTCACAGTTGAAACACGCTCAAATAAATCAATGTTATTCCATTGCAAACACAAACCTTTACTCAAACAGCTTGTGCATAAAACAGGTGCATTTCAGCACCTCCATCACATCAGTACCATTAAGTACAGTGTAATAAGTCAGAGTTGATACTAAGTGCGCTGATAATGGGACTATGTGTCGTTAAATGCTGGTTAAACACATCAGAATATTAATATTGAAATGCATTCGCTGCGCGTGTTGGGATAAAACCATGACAGCATCACATGTGCAACAACAACATATTTCAATGTAGGTGATTGGATTGCTCCACTTTGAATGCTTGTGAATGAACCTTCCGTTGGTGTTTCACTGAATGCTAATGCTACGTTATACCTGTACAGCCTATCCTTATATAGCATACATAACCGTTGCTTACCGCTAGAACCTCCTATGCTTTGTGGGTGCCGTGTCAATTTTATGGACCTTTAAAGTCCTGCATCCCAAAATCTTGAAAATTACTTTTTGTTAACACCTCCTTTGGGTGAAGGATGAAGTCTGCCCATTAGGATTGTATTTAAATCTGTGGTTTTAATTAGGCTCACACTCGCAGGACAAAAAAATAAATCAAAAGTGACTAACCTTACAATTTTAATGAATTTAAAATAGGTTTCCCCATATAAGCCATTGATGGAAGTTCTAGTTTTCCACATTTAGAATCTAATAATAGGAACATATTTAAATGTAGGACTTGGGACATATCAAACACCATGGGAGTACACACGTTTGTGAGGGGCATCAAAGGAACACGCACATCTTGTGATAGTTTTCAAATATTTATATTACACAAAATACCCTTGAGCTCATTCGCTGTTTGCCCGTAGATTATGAATCATGATCAAGTCTTTCAGACTCAAATTTGGAGAAGTCTTCTGATACAGAGGTAACTAAATTCAAGTTAACTCAACTTTCAAGAAGGGTCTGAAATGAAAACAACCAAATGTGGGCAAATCGTTTTTTTTTGTTGATTTTGGGGGATTTTCTTGCATGTCAAATCATATTCATTATATGATATGACTGTTACATGTGACATTTGGGAGCGATAGTCATGGCTTCCGTGCGTTTTTCAGAACTGCCCCGGAGTCTAGTGGATGAAAATGCGTTTTAGACTCCGATTGCAGGAAGTCCAAATAAGGCAGCATGTGGACTCCCAGTGAGACGGAACCCTCGGCCAGGTGGAAGGGGAACAGGTGCATTGTGGGAGAAACGCACAGACTCTAACTAAGGTCTGAAATGTTACACATGTCAGGATTGCATTAACAATGGCTCAGCACGGCAGACTGAAAAAATAAAACATACCCAAACCACAATCATGCATTTCATGTATCTAAATAAATAGTTTAGAAAGTCTCATAGCAAAACACCTAGCCTGTGCATAATTAAATGAGAGTTCCCCCCTGGCAGAATTGCATAACATGAAATAATAAAAACAAAAATTTAATATTCTGTTCCAGTTAGAATGTTGTATCATAGTTAATTCTAAAAGTTGCGTAGCAAATTTGATTTAGTCATTATATTACTTTTCGGTTTCTGTTACCCAAATGCAGTTGATACAACGTATCAGAAAAAGCAATTCAAGGTTTTTGTTATTTTTTCTTCCATGCCAATGACAATTTTAGGATGAATTAGCCTCATTGACTGAATACATAATGAACAACAGGCTTTTTGTGCAAATCCAGTAATATCGCCACATAAAGCGTGACAATAACCAGTTGACCACTTTCAGAAAGAAGTGTGATGGACAATTATCTTAACAATCAGACGGAATGTCAAGGTGTACCTTATTTAATCAGTTCTGCCTGTGGTCAGCTTCACTGAAAACTGTATTTTGAAGAACCCCTGTCACCGCAAATAGGCCTTTGTTTTGGCAGAGGTTGTAAATGGTTGTGTTATATTCCGATTGACAAGAAAGTTTGAGGGAGATGCAATTCCAAATATGTGAATACTAACCAAACCAATATCTTCAGTAACACAAGGACGGACGAACACACACACTGTCCTTAACATGGGACACTGAGAATGGGTTGTTCATATTGAGGGCTAGCTGACATTTCAACCAACACTCTGCACAAAAGGAGCTTTGCTTTGTTAAAGTGTGAAAGTAATTGCCAAGATGGTTCCACATTGTAGGTCTAGTATAACGTGGGGAATAAAATAGTGCCAAGAACGCGCAAAATAATACGTTTTAACAATAGAGGTTAATATTAAATCTTCTGTCATTCACATACCAATATATAAAGAACTTCTTATACAATGGATATCATACTGACAAATGGGGAGAAAAAAAAAAAAGACCTAAAATATCTAAATAAATGTGTTTGCCGAAACGATGGTACTTGGGTTTTCACAGCTTTCAAATGTAGACTTCCTTGCGCGTCATTTTAGTGTGCAGGCAACCGTTCATTCATTCGCTCAAAAGAACTGCAAGATGGCGTTACGTTGACTTTTAAGTGCGACCCCCGTAGTGCAACTCACCATTCCGATCCATCCTGAAAGGACAAGACAAACAGCGGCCCTCGTTAATGGTGGCGTTCGACAGCGCAGGCGCGACATTTCATGTCACCTTAAAAAAAACCCCACTATGATTGATCAGTTTTTACATGAATGTATAGTTTCCTCGTTCAATGAGACAACAAACATTGATAACAATAGATACCTGAAGTATTCAGGTACCTGGTTGTTTAAACATGGTGGATAACTGACCACAAGTCTGTGAGTGGCTTGCTCATCGTGCACCAAAAGTAAGCTATGGTACTAATAAATCTTAAATGGGGGGGGGGGGTCATGCATCAATGTAACAAGTGGAAATATCACAGCGTTTTCTGTATTTCCCAGTGAAACACAGACTCTGAAGTTTGCATTGAGTCTTTGAAGGAGAGGTCTCACCAACTCCTCAAGATGATGCAATTGTGCCACAAAAAGGCGGGCAAAATCCCTGAAGGCCGGTACATCACTAGATTCTGAAACAATCTTTGATCTGAACTGGCCCCAACCCCGGGTCTGGCCATGACACATGACATACACTCCCACTTGTGATGTCACAAGCTGTTGCATTTTGCTTGGTTCATCCACCTCACACCTGTTGGTAAAACAGAGGCCCCTCACTGCAATTCGACATCAAGTTAGGATTCAGCAATGCTTACATGTTGGGGCTTCTTCTCATGTCCGGCTCTCTAGTCAAAAGCCATCTCCTGGCTTTTCCTTACGCAGCGTGCTACCTTCTTCTTGAACTCCCCGTTCGGGTCCTCCCGCCACTCCTTCTGCAAAGAACATCAGAGCACAACACACAGTTAGCCGTCGGTTATAGTAGCATCCGAATGATAACGTATACAGCGGCGGTTGCCAAGAGCAGCATCAGCATCCGAATGATAACATATACAGCGGCGGTTGCTAAGAGCAGCATCAGCATCCGAATGATAACGTATACAGCGACGGTTGCTAAGAGCAGCATCAGCATCCTAATGATGACCCTTGTGAAAGCGACACTGTCCTGGGTGAGGGGTTCAACGCTTGAAGACGCCACTTCCAATGGGAGACATTTCATCATTTCACGGTGGATTCAAATTGACATTGACATCAAATGGACATTATTGGTACAATGCCATGTCATTCTTAATTACTGTAACATTGAACAAACACAATCAAATGTAAATATTTGACTACTGGTGAACCATGGCTGGCTTAGCTAGCTTCAGCTCATGTTTCACGTTACTCGTTACACGTTACTGTGGCTGACTGCTAGCGAACCGAAGCCTCGCGTTCAACACTGCACCCCACTACCACCGGCTCCCCCAGTGCCCACGAGCAGGACTGGTGCGTTGCCGGTGACCGTCCTTACAGCTGCATCCACGTTGGCAGGGGAGTCTCCGTTGGGGTCGGCCAGCATGGAGATCACGCTGATCATGATGGTCTCCACAGTATGAATGGGCAGCCAGCGCTCCTCTGGCTTCTCATAGCCATATTTGTCCTCTCCGGGCTCATGTAGGATAGAGATGCACACGTCGCCATTCTTGGCCACTGTTTGCAAAATATGTAATAAATACAAATTTGTGAGGAATACAAACATTAATATCTGGAATTAAATCAAAATAGGTATACAAGTCGTAAGGGGGCTGTTGAAGTTCAACTTTAGCTCCTTCATTTAGCCAACAGAGGTATTATGGCTTAGGTCGAGAAAGCACGACTGGGGCTTCACTGAAGACAGGACATAGGGTTTAATGTTTTACCGGGCTGTAGGTAGTTCCTCGCGCTTGTTTATGTTACGTATGTACATAAAGGACATTTCAGGTCAGCAAAGAGCCTGGCGTAAAACTTCATGCAAGAACTTTGTGTATTTTTTGTTGTTGCACTGGTGAGCATTTGTTCGCTCACTTTTGTTTGTTAATTTTACAGCCACACAAGGGTACTGTACAGTGGAATACTTAAGGCTAGTCTACATGGGAACACCTAAGGTAGTCTACATGGAAACACCAAAGGCTAGTCTACATGGGAACACCAAAGGCTAGTCTACATGGGAACACCAAAGGCTAGTCTACATGGGAACACCAAAGGCGGTCTACAGGGGAACACCTAAGGTAGTCTACAGGGGAACACCTAAGGTAGTCTACAGGGGAACACCTAAGGTAGTCTACAGGGGAACACCTAAGGCTAGTCTACATGGGAACACCTACGGTAGTCTACATGGGAACACCTAAGGCTAGTCTACATGGGAACACCTAAGGTAATCTACAGAGGTACACCTAAGGTAGTCTACAGGGGAACACCTAACGCTAGTCTACATGGAAACACCAAAGGCTAGTCTACATGGGAACACCTAAGGTAGTCAGTCTACATGGGAACACCTAAGGTAGTCTACATAGGAACACCTAAGGCTAGTCTACATGGGAACACCTAAGGCAGTCTACATGGGAACACCTAAGGTAGTCTACATGGGAACACCTAAGGTAGTCTACATGGAAACACCTAAGGTAATCTACATGGGAACACCTAAGGCTAGTCTACAGGGGAACACCTAAGGTAGTCTACATGGGAACACCTAAGGTAGTCTACAGGGGAACACCTAAGGTGGTCTACATGGGAACACCTAATGTAGTCTACATGGGAACACCTAAGGCTAATCTACATGGGAACACCTAAGGAAGTCTACATGTGAACACCTAAGGTAGTCTACAGGGGAACATCTAGGGTAGTATACAGGGGAACACCTAAGGCTAGTCTACAGGGGAACACCTAAGGCTAGTCTACAGGGGAACACCTAAGGCTACTCCAACACCTCTCTGACACCCAGCAGCTGACCTACAGTGGCATGGCCAGGGCAGGCCTCCTTAGCCTGAATTAACAACTCTTGTGTGTAACATGTATGAAGATCAGATATATATAGTTTCCTATGAGGCTTGTATTCGGTGCATCATATAATAAATGACACGTGGATGATACATTATAATAATGCTTGTATCAGGTCTATTAAATAATAAACACATGCTGATAATTGTTACCATCAAACAGATGGATTGCTCTTACCATTAGGATGCCATACTTCTGTAATGAATTTCATCTTTGGAGGTCTCAGAGGATAATCATGTGGAAATATCAAGTTGGCCTTGAAGAAACCACCCTCACTGCAAGTACGAATGGGTGTGTTGTTAGAAGAACAAGATCAAAGTGATTAAAATCCATCGTGTTACAGTCATAGCGTCCGACTCACAATAGTGTATCCTGGGGCCCTATAACGACGACCTCCCACTGGTAGATGTCATCGTCGTCTATGAGACCAGCAGAAAAGCCTTCCACTGGATTCTTATTGAGCTCTGAAAACATAGCACAGTGCAAATGCATACGAGATTTAAAACACAACAACACAAAAATAGCAATTGTATTCGTACTGTTACCTTTGTGACTTAACGTGTGGATTGACGCGCTTTCAATTATTCAGCACCTTTATGGGGATGACGTTATGTGAATTGTGGTAACCTGGATGTTGTGTTGCAGGGCCGAAAGGGTCCCACGACTATATTGGGCCAACGGTACGAAGCCCACAACATATACTCAGACACACGCACATGCCATGTGTGACATAATGGATATTCTGACATGAGATCATCAAACGATGCCTCATGGCTAGCGTTACGTGACACCAATGTTGCTAATTGGATTAGGCTACAATTCGCTCAGACCCGATATCACACAATATGAACATGTATAAATCAGGCTGCTCATCTGACGTGCCACTAAACCGAGACGACCAGGGCTAACTCACCTCCGAGTTGTTTACGAAGTAACAGATTGGATTGTTCTGTCATTTTCTATCAAAGAGTTGAGTTATACGAAAGAAACGAGCACAGTACGGTGAAATGTAAATACTCGGCCGAGATAAGACCACGTCGTCCACGTTTCCTCCCGGGCCTTGTTATTGGCTAACGCTGAATCTCGGCAACAACTCAAGTTACAAGAATTGAGGGAACCACGGGCGAGCCAAACAAAACTTCTCGCATGCGCCCCAGTGCCGAGCTTCCGGGAAATTACGTGGGATGTGACGAGAGGGCGGGGCTTCGTGCTGACGTCACACAAAATAAAAGCATTGTGAGCAAAACGTTGCCAAACGTTGGAAATAAAATTACATAAAATCAAAACGTAAAAAAATAGATATTTTATGTTCACCGGGTTGAATGAAAATAATACATAATAAAACATTGGTTATTCGAATAAAATGGAAAACTGACTAATAAGACTAATCTTATTTTTAAATGCGGAATAAACGGAAACAAATCCTTGATGCATGACGAAAATGGTCATACCTCAATCATCGCAAAGATATATTTAACTGATAAGCTGATGAACATCTAAGATGTTTTGAAAAATAATAGGTGTGTAGTACACATTAATAAACACGAAATATTATTACAATATGTAAAAGTAAATAAAGGTTAAAAAAATAAATAAATGGTAGTGTTCAAACAACTGCGCTTGCATGTACACCAAGCTCAGAGACATAATCATAATTTCAAGTATTGGAAAAATAATCGTTTGTATTTGAATGATTTTACCCTGTGCAATAGTTTATATTATTCTGTATTTGGTGTATTTATGGTTTATCAGTCATAACCCTGTTATTATCAAACAATTATTGTCAGCATTACACAAAGGTTCCCTCTACAAACATTTCCATTATCTTCAAACCATTACGATCCTATAGAGACAGGCAGGGTGTTTGATCAATTGTGGGTTCATAATATCACCACCAAGTTCACAACATTTGGCCTATGTAGAACTACTGTCATTCAAATGTTCAAATCAAAATAAAAAAAAAAACAATAATAATTCAAGCAGCTAATTACCCTAACAACCTTAATACATTGTTTTTCTTTGAAGAAATCCAGACAGATATTCTTTCAAAAGGAAATACCTCTCCATGCAATAAAGTACAATTGCACTAGATGGCAGTGTGAGCTGCTTAGTGGAGTCGAATAGTCTGACAGGGTTATGACGGAAAGCTGTTCCATGTCTGGCAAAAGTGAATAAACCATTTTTTTGAGCTCCGTCTTTGCACATACTTTGTACGGCGATCACACATGCTCTTGGCCTTATTAATGAAGGCGAGATTGATGACGAGAGAGAGAGCGTGGTATTAGTCATCAGCCTTTCTGCCATGTTCTAGACCAGTGGTTCTAAGCCTTTTTTTTCTTGAATTCCCCCTTGCCTCTGTCCAAGACAAGCCAGGCCCCCCAATCCCACCCCCTACCCGCATAGGCACACTACAACAATCAAGGTGTTGGTGATAAATAGCTTAATGAAATTAAATGCGAACCAAAAATATGTTTCAATTTGGCTTATACAGAGTTGATTATCCAATTGGCTGTGTTATTGGAATTTTGTCAATTTAATGTGCACAAATCCAATCTTGATAACCTCACAACTTCAGCAGACAAAGTGGTGCGCATCCCCTGTGACCTCTGACCCCCCAGTGGTCCCCAGGTTGGGAATCACTGTTCTAGACGGTTCGAGCCTGCTCTCTACCTACACACTATATGTCGGGAACCATTATCCCTTTGCTTCAGCTTCTTACTGAGTCTGTTTCTGTGTACTATTCTCCCCTTATCGAGTGTTGTGTAGCCTATATACATGTGGTGTATACATTACCATGCCACCGATAGAGCCAATAGTCGTTTAGTGTCTAATGTAAAGCAGAATGATGTGAACCCGTCAACAGGACTAAGGCTGTGATGGAGGGGTGCTGGCATAATTATCCAGGTCACAAGACCAAAAGGCTTGAGTCATTGACCTTGAAATGGAAGAGATAACGATCGTCCAGCCCTTTGTGCCGCGCACCCCCAGTGTAGTCTCATTGAAGCCGGTGCCGGAGCTGTCATCATCTCGTCTGCGTCGGAGCCGTCAGTACAATGGCTCCGCGCTCCATGTTTCTCCTTAAACATGGGATTTTGAATCACTTCAAGCCTCTGGCGCTGAAAGGAAGTCATTTGAGTTCCGCTCTTGGAGATATAAAACGAAACCGACTCCGGCGGAAGTGCGAGTACATCAAACGAGGCACTCAGTCACATGTATTGTAGTCAGTTGAAACAATGAGTTACAACAAAAAAAAAGCAGGATAAAATGGGAAATATTGAAAGCCACCATCGTTTCCAGGGGTTTCACAGTGTGTTCCCTTACTTAATCTCACATTAAGTTAAGAGGAGTCTCCTTGAAACAATTCAACACCCTACAAGGATGATTACCTCCTCCTCTGATTTAAAATCCACACACACACACACACACACACACACACACACACACAGACACAGACCCACACATACACACACACACACACAGCTACACACACACGCACACACACACACACACACACACAGACACTTTTATTTACGATTTGTATAAGTTAGGAGTATTTCTTTTTTTGTTCTCTTTCTCTCTCCCTCTCTTACCTCGTCTATTCTTCCCTCTCTCTCTCGTTCTCTATTTCATTCTCTTCATCTTGCGTTCCCTGCCCGTGGAAGCCTCTTGTCTCCGTGGGTATTTTGGGCGTGGGGTCACCGTTACGGACGGGGGGGGGCAGAGTGGGGGTCACTATGGTTACTGGCTAACTGACAGTGACGGACGGCGGTCTGACGTCTGACCCCCACCTCAGATAGCGCACGTCTTCGTCCCCCCCATGCACCTGCCACGCCCGCTGGTTACACACAGACTAATGAGGCCTTGGCACGGGTCAGAGATGAAGGTGGATGTGCCTGTCTGTCTGTCTGTCTGCCTGTCTGTCTGCCTGCCGGCCTTTTGCCTGTATGTATTTCTGTCTGTCCGTGTGCATTTGTGCGTGTATGTGTTTGTGTGTGTGCGTGTGTGTGCGCACGTGCATGGGTGTGTGTGCGTGTGTGTGCGCACGTGCATGGGTGTGTGTGTGTGTGTGTGTGTGTGTGTGTGTATGTGTGTGTGTGTGTGTGTGTGCGTGTGTGTGCGTGTGTGCACGTGTGTGCACGTGTGTGTGTGTGTGTGTGCGTGTGTGCACGTGTGTGTATGTGTGTGTGTGTGTGTGTTTGTGTGTGTGTGTGTGTGTGTGCGTGTGTGTGCGTGTGTGCTCGTGTGTGCACGTGTGTGTGTGTGTGTGTGTGCGTGTGTGCACGTGTGTGTATGTGTGTGTGTGTGCTTGTCTGTGTGTGTGTGTGTGCGTGTGTGCGTGTGTGCATATGTGTGTGTGTGTGTGTGTGCCTGTGTGTGTGCCTGTGTGTGTCTGTGTGTGTGTGTGTGTGTGAGTGTGTGTGTGTGTGTGTGTGTGTGTGTGTGTGTGTGTGTGTCTGTGTGTGTCTGTGTGCTGTCTTCTTTCAGCAAAATTTCTCTTTG
>JAOPUI010000106.1:3830507-3842937 GCA_027123135.1 Urophycis floridana | reverse complement strand
GAGAGACACCGAGAGAGAGAGAGAGAGAGAGAGAGAGAGAGAGAGAGAGAGAGAGAGAGAGAGAGAGAGAGAGAGAGATTTCCGGAATTTCCAGCCAATGAGCGGATTCCACATGCGGACACGAAGCACTGCATTCGACGCACGCGAGAGGTGCAGCGGAGAAACGCGATTGGTGCCCGAGAAGATACCAGCAATTCCGCAACAGTCAACCACACCGGAGAGAGATCTTAACGGGAACTTAACCACATGTTTAAATGAGCTTCCCGTTCGCCTTTAAAGGATTACATAGTCTAAGAATCACCCGTGGGCCTAGTGGGGATGTGAGAATTCAAGAATTTGTTGGCAAAGGCAAGGAAAACGCAACCGGCAAATTTGAGCAGCGAGATTTCCCAACAACGAGCTAGCCAGCTTTCCCTGAGCTAGCCTGCTAACGGTTAGCCTCGAAGCTCCTCCACCAACATCCCATTTTGGTGAAGACACCAACCCGGCCTGCCCTCCCGTGCCGGTGTCCAGACAAGCCAGCGAAAGTGCGTGTGGGACACTCTCACCAACGGCTCTCGTCCCATCTCAAGGAAGAAAGCGCCTTTCAGAGGTGACGGTTGGAGGCGTAGGACGATAGGGAAGCGGTGTCCCCGAGTGGCCATTCACCATGGACAACGCGCACACAAAGACCGTGGAGGAAGTTTACAGCTTCTTTAACGTGAATGAAAGCACGGGTCTGGGTCTAGAGCAGACCAAGAAGCAGCGGGAGAAATATGGACCCAACGGTAAGAATGGATGCTTTGGGTCAGGAGTGAAGCGGTTTGGGGATCGCTGTTGGCCGTGACTTGTATCTTCTCAAACGGGTGTCATGCTGTGGTGTCGTAATTAATCTACCAGCGTGATTTACTAGTGCATGTTGAAATACTTTCTTTTCAGTGACATGTCCGACAAACGGCACTTGTAGATGAGTCTTACTTTTGGAGTTGTGTGTCTGTCCCATTAGCAATCTGACAAATGTAACCAATGTATGACATAATAATCTGAATAGCTCCTTTATTTGTCCTTTGTCCATGGGGTGAACTGCAGAACTGCCGGCGGAAGAGGGTAAGTGCGAGACTTTAAAACGTTATCTTCATTTTTTTTATTACTGTGTTGTATTCTGAACAATTTGGATTGTCATGCTGATGTATCCTAATGCAATGTCCTCTTGTATAGGGAAATCTCTCTGGGAGCTGGTGGTTGAACAATTTGAAGACTTGCTCGTGAGAATCCTTCTCCTTGCTGCCTGCATATCTTTTGTAAGTACAAAGACATAAGGTCAAAGTACATTGCAGTTTTTGCTGTGAAATGTGCATTTACAAAATGTGTCTGTCTACACATACTTCAGTACAGTGTGCTTTACAGTGACATGAGAAATATTTGAGGTGTCTTGGCTGCGTACCATTTCCTCAAAAGAGGGATACTTAGTTTTGCGAAGGAGGACAGAAAAGCCTGGCGTTCTTCCAGATGGACACTGCTAATCCCCACCCACATGCAAAGTGTATAGAACATATTAATCTGATTGGCCATGTACTGAACACATTGTATGAGGGACCTTGTACAAGGAGGCAGAAGATGCCCAGAATGTGTCTGGTTATGTTTCTTCACCTCTTGGCTCTACTTGAGGTTTTTGTTTAGTTATTGTGAGTGCACTTGCCCTGGTAGCATATTGTTGGCACTTGATCATCAAAGCATTCAACTACATCACTGACGCACGAGACCCTGTCATGTTTTACAAGTAAAAATCACATCTGTGTGGTTTAGCTCTCAGGGTCTATACCCAGCAGACAAGTCGTGGCCCAGGACACCCGTCATAATCACATTTTACATTACATTACTTATCATCTTTTGAAGTGAACAACACTTTCTCCATGACTTGCAGTGAAATGTAAGTAAAGGATAGGAGCTAACTTCCTTTAATTGTGTAATAATTGCACATGCTATTTGGGCGTTATTCATGAAAGTGATAGTCACCCATAGTTGTTGATTCATTTTGGTGGTGATGAAGTTCATCACTGTGCATACCCAGTTCAATGCCCCAGGCCTTTCGTCTGGGCTCTTTGCTCACCACGTTGTCTACTAACTGCACCTTTGTGCCTCACTTACCGGTTAGATAATGCAGAACAATGGCGATCACAACTGTGGTTTTTGCTAAGTTGAAAATGATACTTGCATTTGACTCAGCCAAACGCAATGCATTTTTCAAACAATTGCGTTGGCCGCCACCGCTAATCCATCTTCCTGTTAAATTACAGAACGGTTGTCTGTTTCTTAGAAATTCATTTGACAAAGGATCGTTTGCTTCGTTTTGTGTGTGCGGCTTTTGAAAGCGGCGGGGATAAGTATTAGATTCACAAAAGGCTCTTGATTACCAGAACACAAGAGGACATGGAATGTGGACGGTGGCAGTCACAAGGAGACAGCCCACGTCAATTTGAAAGATATTTGACAAATATTCACGTTCTGCGACGAAGTGATTTGAACCCGGGAAGCGAAGGGTCCGCTCACATTGCAAGTCACCGTGAGTCTGGGGGCGCTAACGGCCCGAGACTGACCGGGGATCACTGATCCTCGCCTTACCGCCATCACTTCAGGTTTTCAGTTAACGCCACCAACTTTACTGTAGACCATTTCATTCAGTCCCAGCATAAGTTATTGGACATATTGATTTTATAACTGCTTAGCATGTCGGTGTAACAGTTCAATTGTTATGTAATCCCCAATTTAACGACATCCTCCACCCATTTTAACCTGTCCAGTTCCCTCACTTCTGTTTTGCCATCAGATTCGTAGAAGCAGCCAGTCATTGGTCCGTAAAGCTTCCCGTCCCGCCCTTTTCCACCATTCTGCCCAATCACCGCTTAAGAGGCCATTAAAAAGTCCATTTGGCCTGTTTATGGTTTTCATCCATGCTCTCTTATGTAACCAAACTTGTCACAAGAGACTGGAAATTGAGGCTACATGGTCAATAAATTATATGATTACTATTACATCAATTGAAACAGTTGCCAACACTTTGTATTTGTATGCAAGTGTTGTAGTTTGAATGATGCGTCCTCGTTCAAAAATGTCAATTGACATGTCCTTTAATGTTTCATAATATGTTGCTCTAATATGATGTGATGCAGTTTCTGTGCAATAGGTTTTGGAGTGAATATGTTTTGTATAATTCTGTGTTGTGTCTTTTCTTTTGTGTAGGTTCTTGCCTGGTTTGAAGAAGGAGAAGAGACCATCACAGCGTTTGTGGAGCCGTTTGTGATCCTTCTGATTCTGATAGCAAACGCTATTGTAGGAGTGTGGCAGGTAGGCACTGCTTACTTTCCCCGCCTGCATTTCTCCCTCGTAGAATGCACAAAAAAGAAACTTCTCTCTGTTGAGTTCAAGCTGGTGGTTTCTCAATCCGTCTGTAATGTTATCAGCCAACCTCACCCTCCTACACTTACCCTCGCAGCTTATTGAAACGTTGCTCTGCACTCTGAAGTCCGATGACTGATCAGGCTGTACTGCAGCCGCTGCCTTTTGCGCCGAAGTCTATCCGCGCGCCACCGTCTCCGAGTCTGTGAGCATGTGCGAGTGGCGAGTAAACACAGATTTGATCTTGTGGATATGTTCCTGTGGGGGCGGTGTTGGAGAAAGCTGCCTCACTGGGGCTGCTTGAAGGTCTTGACATGCCAGACAAATCCTTCAAGGTTTCCAGGAAGGACACTGCCTTCAACTTTGGTCATAAGGGTTTGTTGTGTCAACATGATAAATTAATGTAGTTAATGGGGGGGGGTTGTTTTTAGCAACTGTTTGACCTCATCGGCATTTTGGTCTCCAGCAATGATTGATATTTGTGTAGTTTTTTTTGAATAAATATACATACTTTATTTATCTCCATGGGAAACAGTATTCTCTTTATTTGAACCATCCAAACTTACCAGGAGTATGGGGTTGCCACACTGTGCAGGACCCACCTACAGTTTGTAGTCCCCTTGTCGTGCTTCTGATTATTATGGGCTGGCCAAACATGCAAATCACGCATGTTTTTTGTGATGTGGATATCACCCAGATAGCACCCAGAGGAGAAACCCCGCGGACACGGGGAGAACACCCACACCCCACAGTGGAAAGGCCATGTTTCTTTTATTCTTGGTCATTTATGTTTCCCACACCACTGCAAACAAAGCTGGGGAAATTGGTCAAAGTCCGCCGTGATGCTGAAAGGCCTAGCAAGCTGAGCCACCACCTCATCACGCAGCCCCCCCCCCCCCAGCACCCTCACCTGCAGGGCCTCCATCACCGGTAACCATGGCACAACAAGCCACCGGAGCGCAGCCAAGGAAGGTCCCAGAAAGTAATAGAAAATATAATTAGGATTTGCAAATGGGTTTCACGGTTGCCACCGGTCTCCCCGGTGGGGCCCCCTCTCTCTGAGTCACGGCCAGCGCGTGTGTGGTGGGAGTCAGTGTGGCGGCTGCAGCTCACAGAACAGAGAGGCAGGAAAGAGAGGGACTTATTAATAGGCCTGGTTGTGACAGCCTGCGGGGCCACACAGCGCTTCCCATCCAGGGGGAGGATGGATTTAGTGTCCCGGTGGACCCCTCGGGGGCCCAAAGACCAGCCTCATACATTCTGCTTGTCTTTCTTCCAGTCAACCAAAGCCCCTTTCTGTCCTACTTTCTCCTCCTGGGGGTATTCTAGGTTTTTTTTTTATTCATTAACCTTGCTGACCCGGGAAGTCCTAGTCTTATCTGTTCACCGACAAAGAGCCTCTCAAATTTAAACATCACACGGACAAGTGCACTTTAGTGTCTATCTACGGTACGCGGCTGCCTGACATGGCCTCTTACACTCAGGTTTAATCGACATCATGCTTGGGCTGCCCCCAATACATCGTTTCGAGCTTTGGGTGATTGTTGGCGTTGACGAACATTTATTAAAAGGAAAGTCAATTCACCGTGTCCATCTTTCCCTGCCTGAATCAGAGCCAGCGGGAAAGCACCGCTGCAGAACTGTTTTTATCGGCCGTTCACTTTCCCTTTTCAGTGTCCCAATTCTGTTTCAATCAGGTTTCCACTTCAGAAGGAATTCCAATCGAGACTACCTGCAGTTCTAATTGATTAAAAGAAAAATATCAAAAGAAACGAAGCCTTCAAAAAGTGAACTGAGACTGGAAAGCCTAATAACGCCTCATAGCACCAGCCGGGCTGTTGAGACGGTTGTATCAGCAGAGCCTTACCTAAATGGCCTTTCGGTGCAGATACTGAATGGATTGTAATTGGTTTGCGGCTGTGCTGACTGACTCATGTGTTGGCACAGACCTGGCCGGCAGTTTTATGTGCCGTGTCATTTTGTGTCGACACGAAACGATAAGGCACACGCAAACACGCGTGCCATGAACATGACTGCGTGCAATAGTTGCTGTTGTCTCCTTGTCCAGGGTGAGTTCACCTGTAATCCTCCTGTTCTTTTTCCCGTGGTGACTAGGCCTGTGTGGCGCGATTCCCCTGTCTTTAGCTTCTATGCCTTGTGGTGTCCCTTCAAATGTCACAACGTGTGCGTGTGCGTGCGTGCCTGGGCAGCGTTTGATGTTGACGGTGTGTCCATGACGAGGTTAAGCCACGCTCTAATGCCGTAGTGTGTGGAGCTCTGTCCGGACGTCAGTAGAGGTTGATGTCCCGGGTTCGACAAGGTTAAGCCTGTAGTGTAACTACAGGCTGCCACTCTGTGGCTGCAGCATTTCACATACGTCACCCATTACACCTGCGCGACAACACTATTAACCAAACAATGTGTCCTAAAGTTGGCGTGTGCTGTAACCATAGGGATAACGCCTGCTCTCTCCCTCCTAGAACTGTTGGCCCAAAACGCATTAAAACAAATCTGATTGATTTCCAGGTAAAACAAAGGGTTCACTTTGCGCTTTAAATGGGCTTATCACCATCTACAGGTGTGCGCTATGGACAGAATTTACAGATTAGCTGCGGTACAAAACAAAACTCTACAAGATCCCCACATGCACAATTATGTTGGAAAAGATAACGTGGATTTAATCATATAAGACACAAGTTTAGAATTATGTTTTTATGTGCACTGGGAAATATTTGTGCACGGGGTTACACACAATGTGAGTCCATTAACAAATGTCCATACATTAAATCCAACACTTTTAAAACAGTCAGGAAATGTAGGGAGGGAGCATGGAGGGAGGGGCCAGTTCTTTCTCCTTGTTTAGTTTCGACATCTTGCTGTCTTTGCTCTTTTCTGCACGCTCTCGCTTTACTACTCTCAAACCTTACTGACGGCACCCTTTTTTAATTGTTTTTTTTTTGTTTTTTTTTTAGGAGCGCAATGCAGAGAACGCCATCGAGGCTCTGAAGGAGTATGAGCCCGAGATGGGCAAGGTGTACCGCCAGGACAGGAAGAGTGTCCAGAGGATCAAGGCCAGGGACATCGTGCCCGGAGACATCGTGGAGGTTGCCGGTAAGAACACTGAAGATTCTTCTTGAAATGCGTGGAAACCATGGAAAAATTAGCTGTAGGACTCGTGGGAATTTTTGTCCTGCTCCACGTCGTTCACGGTGTCCAATAGATCAACATTTCAGCTCAGTCTAACGTATCCCCTGAAATGCTTTTATCTTCATCCGTAAACGAGCAAAAAGCGAGGTGCATCGGCCCATGAAATGGGTCGCTCAGCCTCTTTCTGCACATTAACCCCTAGCCCCGTGTGGCCCGACTGACCACCGGACTGCAGTGTGTTGTCTCAGCCATGTGTGACTGCATCGCTGGGGTGCAAAGTGTCACGTCGAAGCAAGCATCTGGTTTACATCTGAGGTTAGGCATACATGCTGTTGGTGTCCCTCCCCCCCCCCCCCCTCTCTCCTTCCCTCCCTCAAATGGTTTCCAATCAGCATGTGTTATTTGTGTGGATTTATGTGTTGAAGGGCTAAACCCAGGCTGACACATTTGGGTGACTGTCAACCATTTTGTCCCCACTGGTTGCCAACCAGGGGAACCAATTTGTCCCGCCTTATGTCGTGAGCGGGGCCTCCCCACAGGACCTCTCTGCTGCAGGGGGGGTCTCGGCCAAGCTTAATCCCCGGGTGCCTGGCTGGCAACCACTCCGAAATGTTTGTGTTGGGTCTTGTGTCTTTTAAACACAGCTTTGGCTGAGTCAGAGCTGGGAGCCGCTCTCCGAGATGGCCTCTTTTAGTACTTAAAGGGTTTACCAAGGTGCTGCTATGAATGCATTTGTTGCTACAATTCATTCATGGTTTATTTTTGGCCTCGTTGCCAAAGCGCCACTGTGAAAACCCTTATTTCTCTTTTCTGTCTGATAACTGCATTTATTAAGGAGCCTCCTGTAGATGATTCCAGATATACACTCACAGATTGGTGGCGTGGTCAGGTAATGACAGTGAGAAGTTAAACGTTAATGAGGTAGGCATGGACTGATGGTACTTGACCTCAATGTACAAATTGCACAGACATCGTTGATGTTAATGTAGGTGGCAGGGACCTTTTTTGATGGGAATTTGAGGACTGTTTTCCATCACCCTGTTAATGGACAATAAAGTTTTCCAAATCTGTATACATGGGTGTCCAACGGCACATGCATGCTCTGAGAAGCTTGCTCCGGAAGGAGAGGGGCCCAACTACATTTACCCATCTCTGTAATGGAAACCAAAGAACTCATCAATAACATGCTACCCTTGAACCCTTTCTAGGAAGATTGCCCTATAAGGTTGGCTTCTAACAAACAAAAATGACGATGCATCATAATTTGGTTGATGACACTTTTTTTTTTTGCTTTTTTACAATGTACATCCATAAGCTATCGTTTTTGTTATATATACATAGACCTTATTTGGGCAATTGGATTGAATTCCTCTGAGGTAAATGATTGGGGAAAATATGCTATGGGACTTGAGGGGAAAAAAGAATCTAAATGGAGAATGTGCCTTTATCTGAGAGACTGTCCTTTAAAACTGCTATTGCTGACAGACTTTCTTTCTACATTTAGATATTTCAAACGGAAGCATTTTTATGCTTTTCATTTCTTACCCAAAAGGATAGTTGAGTCCACACAGTCTGTCAAACTGCTTGCTTGTTAGAACGAGGAGTGTGTTCGTTAACCACCAGAGAATTCAGCAAATCTCAATATTATTCATGCCACCGTGTGTCGAATGGCATAGTATGACTGCTTACCTGGATTTTTAGTTTTTAATGTTACATTAAAATGAAATGCCTGGAAAGAGCTCTCTTAACACTGAATAATAACACTGATTGAATAGTAATAATTATTAGTGAAATGAATATTATCAGTACCACCAGTAGTTTTAAAGTGCTCCCACACAGGCGATTTCTGCATCCTGACATTCTTGGGCAGTCAGCTCTGTCAATCTTGCCGATTCTCGCATTGGACGGAAGGTGTCAAAAGTGGTACCCAAGTATTTTTAGCATCTGACTGTGAGACGAATGAAGGATAACTGGTTGTATCATCATTTGGGTCCAACCTCCATATATCTATATCCACATCCAGTTTTTTTAAAAGGTTGTTTTTTTTTTTTCATACCATCTTGGCTCCAACGCCTGGATTGTGAACTTCTCTTCTCCCGAGTTTCTCAATGTTCGCTCTGTCGCCTGAGGGAATAGGAAGGCAGGAAGTACCATTTAGAAAGGCCACAGTTTTGGCCGATAATTAATAATTTGTCCTCCAGATGGCCACTCTTTTTCCCGTGTGTTTAAAGAGTGTCTGATATGTCTGTCTTCTGTCCGCAACCAAGCAATCCATCTGGGTTTCATCGCGGTTGCCTTGTCCTTTCCTCTTGTCCCTGCTTCTTGTTTTAAGCCTCAGACAATCCCTCACTCACTGCGACTTAATAGTAAAAAAAAGCGAAGTCTTCCTGACTCCCCACAGACGTCCGTGCGACATCCGAAGGGCTTAGCCCCGTTACTAGCCGCTATCAAAAGACAACATACATACAACGTGTGATGTCTGTTTGTGTAAGCCGGAGAGCGCTCCGATGAACTTCCTACTCATGAGAACAGCAGGAGTGTCCCTTGGGTGCTGGAGACTGTGTGAAAAGGACCCAGGGAGCTTTAGGGCTACATGGTAGTCTGCTAGGGAGTAAAATAAACCACCACCACGGCCCTCTGAAGTCTTAGTTCAACATTGTTTCCATTCGTGTGCCGTCACTAACCTCCAGGATGTCTCGTTAAAATGTGTTTATCAGAACTCTCAGACGCCCCCCCGTTTTGTTCCGGCAGTAGCTGTCGTTGCTATTACATCAGATGTACATGGTTGTTCCTATGGTAGCGGTGGTTCCCGTTGTGCTAGATGTCCGTGGTTGTGTCGATTGTATCCGGGGCCCAAGTTTGCTCCTGCGGTAGTATTGATTGACCGTCAGGAACTCCTCCAGAGGAGGTCTTGATTGACGTGCCGGCACGGCCCCCCGCACCCAGAACTGCACTGGCGAATCGCAAACGTGTTTTATAGCAATTTGTCATAGTGCTACAAACATAATCAAGATAAACCGGTTTACTGAATAAACCACGGATGTTGCTATAACGATTGGCGTTCAGGATGAGTGACGTGCTGACGAACGTGCAAATGAACGGACTGGGCAGAGTCGCGGTGCAGGAGCACGAAGCAATTGTCTTGGCTGTCCTGGTCGCAGGCCCATGGTAGCATTGGAGATACTGGGATCCTAGGGGTTGTTTTTCACACAATTTGTTTACAAAGTCGTCTTTTTTTTTCTTTTCGTCATCCGTTGAGTTGTCAACCCAACTCTGAATTCTGCAACGATAACATGTAACGACATTTGAAAAGCATAGCTTAGCTTGGATGTCTGTGCATGCGGACCAACGTGCTGTCCTTTAGCCACGCAAAATACTGCTATGGCTTAAAGCCTGCACAGTCAGTAGTATATCTGCATATCTAGTATGATGAAAGTGTGTTCATGAAGCTGGTAGATTCCAGGCTAGAAAACGCCCATATTTGGTCTTAACCATTTCGTCATTAGGCCTCTTTCTCAGGGTTTTTGCGTCCATGCACGTCATGTCTGTGCACATAGTTTGTGTAAAATGTGCTGTAGGTTAAGACCTCTGTGCTCTTGACCGACAACATGACAATGTCCTAGAATGTGATTGCACAGCTTTTAAACCACACAGTAGGGACGTTAGTAGGGACAGTAGGGCTGCTAGTCGAGTGGTTGTTGCTGTGCTTGCAAGTAGGCACCAGAAGAAGAAGAAATTTGTTACAAAACTTTATTGTTTTTTTTTTTTTGTTCCAGACATTGTGTATCCGTCTAGACTCGAATGTACACTACGTTGAATCGAAAAGGATTGGATAGAGCCACTACTGTTACTCAAAGTGGTTATCAAACCAACAAGGAAGAACGCAATCCATAACACAGCAAATTGCGTGCAGGAGAGGCGGTCAAACACCACGCTTTTCCTTAATTCCTTCTAGGATGCCAGCCGTGCTCGGGTATCGCTCATTTAGCGTCTGTGTCATCCCAATAGAACATCCCGCTGTAAAACATGCAAAAAGGTCCCGACACGATGGTTCAACCATTAAACATGACGCCCACTAAATGTCGTCCTGTTGAAGAATCGTCGAAGGTCACCCCTGCTTTCCATTAGCAATGCACACATTAATGGGAAGCCCTGAAGGGCATGCGTGCCTTTGCGGTTAATCCTGTTTTGACGACAATGCTGCCACTTTGGTCCTCACTGGTTCATTGAGCGCCGTCCCTTCTGTGGGAGGCCAGGCGGTCCTGTTGTCATTGACGTCAGCCAAATGGTCCGCTCTTGTAAGAAAAATGAAATTACCCTTCACAGCTGGTCGGCTTTTACTTAGTTTGCACTTAGAAAGGATCTGCATTCACCATTTATTCCTAAATACCGGGGATTTGTCTGTAAAAAAAAAAAAAGAAACATCAGTGAGAGTTTCCCGCTTTGAGGGAAAACATCTTCACACCATGGAGCTTCTGCTATGGCAATGAAGCCCAGTCTTTGTTTTTCTGCTGTGGCAAGTGCTAGCAAAACATTATGTTGTGTTTTGCATCTTGGCATGATGGGAAGGTGTTTGGTGCTCCTTAATGAGTTAATGTGATGGCGTGCTCCTATTGCCTACATGCTCTCATTGTCAGTAAATGTAGGTTAGCCTACGCCTTGACCTCCTTTTTGAACTCTTGGTGTATATTAGGAATGTAATCCACTGTTACCCTCGGGCCTTTCTCTTACCTGAACTTTTTATGGGTTAATTGTCACAGCAGAGGATATATAACCACTTTATATAACCACTCTGCCATGGCTCAATGCCTGGACAGTCTATAGTCTGTGTATCTCGTATGATGGAAGTGTGTTAATGAAGCTGTGTTTGATCCAGGATAGAAAACGGCCATATTTGGTCTTAACTTTTTCATCGTTGAGCCTCTTTCTCAGCGTTTTTGCTGAAAATAACATGCCCAAAGCAAATGGAGTGTCTCCACATCTGTAAGGAACCTCGACATGTTATCTTGCTTCCGAAATCAAGACGGCTGAGGTTGTTGTGCAAGTGAGATAAACACTGCGGATGCCGCACGGTGAGAGCGAATGAAGCCAGAGCACTGCATACCTGGAAGATTTCACTTCTGCTCCGAATCAGTGTTTCAAAATGAACGCCACCCAGGGCATTCTCATCTGGTAGCCCTGTTGTACTGTGGCGCAATATCTGAGTTACCAAGGCGACCAAGATTTGATTACGATAACGTGAAGTGTGTTTCCTATTAAGATAGCTCTCTTTAATTCAATTTGTGAATTGACTCCATATTTTGAATCTAGTTTGTTGAATTTAAGTTAAAGAATGTTATCTCCTGTATGATTGTGACCTTTTCCTTGCGCCACCCTTTGAAACCGCGGGGAGAGGAGAGGGTGATTTACACGACATTGACATCCTTTTCGTGGCCAAACCATCATCCCCGGCATCAAAGTCCGTTGTTGGTCGTGGATGGTTCCCAGGGCGGTCTCTCAGCATCCCCGAGAGGGCCAGACGAGGCCTCTTCATTGCACACAGGCCCTGGAGAACCGCTGAAATGTACCTGCGCTAAGCGCTTGCAGAAGGAGCGAGACGCTGGCAGGTCTTCAAAACGCGGGACGTTTTTCTCCCGACACCGTTGGCCAATTTGGAAGTAGCGGAAGAAGTATGAGCACGTGAGGTCAGACTTTATTCCTAAGTGGTCCAATGAACACGCCGTGTCTCTCTCTCTCTCTCTCTATATATATATAGACCACCGATGGCTGAGAGCCCCCCTTCTCCCCAAAGTCGCAAATTAGCCATCCGTCTGAAACTGCACAAAGGAATGGTGTGTGTGTGTGTGTGTGTGTGTGTGTGTGTGTGTGTGTGTGTGTGTGTGTGTGTGTGTGTGTGTGGGTCTGTGTG
>JAOPUI010000106.1:3639509-3653855 GCA_027123135.1 Urophycis floridana | reverse complement strand
ATCACATGACCATATACAACGCCTACCAGGGGTACGGCCTGTCACAGTGAGACACTCTGATCACATGACCATATACAACGCCTACCAGGGGTACGGCCTGTCACAGTGAGACACTCTGATCACATGACCATATACAGGGCCTACCAGGGGTACGGCCTGTCGCAGTGAGACACTCTGATCACCTGACCATGTACAACACCTATCAGGGGTACGGCCTGTCTCAGTGAGACACTCTGATCACATGACCATATACAAGGTCTACCAGGGGTACGGCCTGTCACAGTGAGACACTCTGATCACATGACCATATACAAGGCCTACCAGGGGTACGGCCTGTCACAGTGAGACACTCAGGTATTGCTGTGGTCGCAGGCCTTGGTTCAATCCAGTTCACCGCGATACGGCAGCTTTTTCATTGGTGGTATTGGTGTTGTACCCACAAATGAAGTCATGTTTACATGGTTTATTGTTTCATTACGTTTAGCCCCCGTTTTTGCATCTTTTTGTTCAAACCATTGTTTTAGGTTTTTTTTTTTACAGTACACAGGCACTGCATTGTTGATAACTGCAATATTGGTGGTTTTTGGGTCGTGACTTGATGAGTAATGACACATGTGGGTCCTGAGGCTAGGCCAGTTTGGGAACCACTGGTCTATAGGACAGGCGTGAACATCGGAGTGCATGTTTAAAGATGGACTATAAGTAACGTGTTGTTGTTGGATTTGGCAGCTGGAAGAACTCTCGGAGAGAAGGAACGCGGAGCGAGATGTCCTTCTGTCGGAACAACTTCCTGAACCGGACGGCCCTCATCACTATAGAGGTACACTGTCTAGCTCCCTCTCACTTCTATTTTCTCATGTCATGTCTGCTTTTATTTCCCTATGTTCACACTGGTTAGACCGAAAAGTATCAGCTGAAACGGCTGTGAAAACTAAAAGATAACCGTGCAGTATAACAGTAAAAATAAATAAAAACAAAAAGGTTGTTTGAATGAGACCCCTAATCCTTTCGTGGCCCGTGGCACGTCCCCAGGACGTGAAGCAGGAGCTGATGAAGATGATGGAGCAGGCTGGGTTCTGGTCCCCTCGCTCCTCCTCCTCCTCCTCCTCCTCCAACGGCCCGCCGGCCCCCCTCTCCAAGCACACCATCTCGGTGATGAAGGCGGTGCTCACGGCCGGTCTCTATGACAACGTGTCCCGCATCCTGTGCACCCCCTCCGTGGACGTGCTGGAGCGGGTGGCCTGCACGGCCGAGACCCCGCAGGGCAAGGCCCAGGTGCACCCCTCCTCCGTCAACCGCCACCTGCAGACCCACGGCTGGCTGCTCTACCAGGAGAAGGTGGGCCCCGGCCTCACGTGAACCGTGGCCCCCCTTGTGAAACCTGAAGTGCAACGGCGTGGATGGAGCTTTGTGTGTGGCTGTGGTGGTGGTGTGTGTGTGTGTGTGTGTGTGTGTGTGTGTGCGTGTGCGTGTGAGACTCTTCCTTCTACATTAAGAGTGGCCCTGGAGCACTCTTAACGTAGAAGGAAGTGTGTTTTTTTTTTCTTTCCCTTCTTCCTGTTTTTTCTTCTTGTTATTGTTACCATGACACCATCGCCTTGCTGCACTGATCAAAGCCCTCACTTGGCCCCCCATGTGACCGCCGTGCTCAGTGTTGTCCTTGACGCCCGTTTGACCGCCGTGCCGTGTGGTTGTCTTGACCTCCAGGTGAAGTACACCAAGATCTACCTGCGTGACACCACCCTGGTCTCCCCCTTCCCCCTGCTGCTGTTCGGGGGGGACATAGACGTCCAGCACAGGGAGCGCCTCATCACCCTGGACGGGTGGATCCTCTTCCAGGTGACCCCCCCCCCCCGCGGTACAGCTGGCTGGACTGCACCCATTAGCATTGAGCAAAACTCTGCAGGGCGCTTTTAATCCAATAAGTCTTTTTTTTCTGCAAAGGCCGTTTGCTCTTTTTGTTTTGACATTGTCAACCTGCTACTGCTGTGCTTTCTGAACGCAATGATGTCCAACACCTTGATGAAGATGAACCTTGAACCAAATTAGAATGATAGTGAAAATAGTGATACTGAATGAAAACAGAAGAACTTTAACCATAGACCCGACATGCTGTATTCATAGATTGAGATGACGAGGATTGACCAGTCATCATGACAAGTTGTTTGTTGGCCACCTCTGCTTTAACACCCCCCCCCCCCGACCTGCACCTCAGCACGGGTTTCATGTGAACCCTCGTTCATGTACATTAATTTCATTTAACGTCGTGTACCCAGGCTCCGGTGAGGATAGGGGTCATCTTCAAGCACCTGAGGAAGCTGATGGACTCTCTTTTGGAGAAGAAACTGGCCAACCCCAAGATGAACCTGGAAGGTAAACCTTGTCTTCATGTGTCAATATGACTCACACTGGTTGCACATGAAGCACATGGGGCTTCGGGAAAGAGGCTTTTGTTAGTTCACTTTAATTATCTGATCCTAGTTGTTCTTTTTACTAATAGTATACTATACCAGTTTTCTCTGGTAAACAACAAACCTATTGCATACCATGTTGGGTAACATTTACTTCATTACTTGTTCCTGTTCTTTTCTTTTTCTTTAGACGAGAAGACCATCCAGTTGATTTTAGAGTTGATAAAGATGGAGAACAATGTGTGATATGAATCCATGAGCGTTATCATGATGGTGCACATGGGATATTAATCCATGAACATTATTAGGATGCAGTACTTCTTAACAACAACAATGTACACTTCATGAACACAACAACTGGCCTGTTCCTTGTGTTTGGATCACGTCATTATAAGTTATTTATCCGGAAATGCATTTGGATAGATGTGTATGGTGACGCTTCTTAAGCAACACTGTATATGGAATATATTTGTTTTTAGTAAAAAAAAAAAACTAAAGAAAAAAAAGAGGCTTTTTGCATTTGATTTTTATTCCTACTTCTAGTTATTTTTACTGCAATGCTTGATTTCAGAACTGAAATTCTCGAAAGACTTATTTTTCCAGTGGTGTTGCAACATGGCCTAAAAAGCATCAGTAACTGAGGAAAAAGCTTGTAAAATCTTGCTCAATGAATTACAAAACAATTTAAGTGAATTTGTGCTTAGGAAGCCTTGTTTTATAGTACGTTTTCAGTAGAGAAACACAAGAAATGAAATTGTGAAGTTCTCCCATCAACGCAATAACCGATGATAAAACGTTACACTTGAAGTCTCCTACTTTGTGGCAGAAAGGGTTTTCTCCTGTTCAGAGTGCCATGCCATGTAATATTGCATCAGTCCACATCTCTCAAACTCCATTTCCCTTTTTGAATCATACAAGAGCAAACTGGTACTGTTACTGTCCGTCTGTAAAAACAACTCTTCTTTATTTGTAATGCATCTGACTGCGGCGCTTATAAGGGATTGCAGTGCCTAGCTTGTAGTGTTCAGTCTTGATGTGATTGAACAGGTTTATTCTAAACCGTGCTGAACGGTTAACATTACATGACAGTGGGTTGTTCAGTTTAGCAACTTGGGTGGAAATGTGGCTGTGTGCACGTGTGTGTGTGTGCGTGTGTGTGTTGGCGTGCGTGCGTGTGTGGGCGTGCATGCGCACAGGTTGCAAATGGAAAAGTAATTCTTGCCCCGACTGCTACCGCTGGTAAATGCTGATGAACATGTGTACATAAGGAAATGGAAATAAAAACAGGCTAAGAAAAAGTGACTTGTTTCCTCTTTGTTTAAGGTATATATTGTACAATGGGCGGATTTGCAGAAATGTAGTCGATGCAAAATGAAGACATGCTTACAGGATACAGGATGAGTCAAAAAGATAATAAATAAATAAAGACCTCTTGATAAGAATTGGCAATTGCAGACACAGGCAGTGGGTACATGAATGTAGCTCATATGCACGTCAATTGATGACCTTTCAAAATCATAAAAAAAATGAAATGAAATTGTAACCGTATTCAACTAGGTAAACTAACGTTGTACCTATATGGTCAGTGAAGACATATGATACCATTGTATTTCAGATAGCTTGTTGCTTTGCGATATGGTAGCATCTTGGTTGGCACCAACACAACCTTAACATAGGCATTTCTCTAGAACTGGATAAAACTGTATCTCGGTTCTTGCAATGTTGAGTAGATCACATCATCTGTAAACAAAAAAAAATAAATGGTAACGATGAGCAATAGAATGGGGTCATTATCTGCCATTATGAAATATTAAATACAAATGCAATGTCAGAAATGGAAGCTTTTGTCATTAAAGGGCCCCCATTTACCACAAGGTGTGATGTTGATGAACCATTACAAGCCACGATAGTGAAATCACAAGTGGGAGAGTCCACGCAGATGCGTGACAGATGGATGTTGGTACAGTCCACTCGGTACGCTGAGAGGCCGATCTGTCCTACATCAGCATAACGCCTGATGGTAAAATAGGGGCAAATGTAAGCGTAATACATACCTGTTGCGGAATCAGGAGACATGCTCCTCCCGGCACTCCTGGGAAACAAAGACATCAGTTGAGCCCACAGTGTTATCAACAAAGTGCTTAAAGACCTGATGGGTGAATGGGTTCAGGGAGCCCTGTGCTCTTCCTCACCTATTCATTGGAAGAGGTGATTTTGGGAGCTGGGTGGAAATTGGAGCTCTCTCACTACTGTAGAAGTTCTCATACAAAATGGCCGCTGGATAAAAAAAATAAAAGGCGTGCACCATTCAAAACGTGAAATGCATTGATTCGTGCGCTGATGTTGTCTACTTTTGAATGTTGTATGGTTCGGCTGTAATGTAATGTTTTAGTTTAAAAACAAAAAAATCTCATCGATTGATTTTTTTTGTGACATCATCATATGATGTCATCATATGACGTCACAATCTCGCCCACTGCGTGTCTCTCTCTACCTGGTGGTTTGTCTCCGGTCCGTCTGAGATGTATAAAATATTCAATGTCTTCATTTACGTCACACTGCTCCAAGGACTTCCTCACCTCCTCGTACAGCTTCACATGGCCACACACACACATACACACACACACACACACACACACACACAGAAAAAATGTCAGATTTAATGAGGGGGTGGTAGTGGGCGTAGGGGAAGTGGGTAAGGCTGGGGTGGTGCTCTTTGCTGAGCCTGGAGGTGGTGTGGGGCCCCTACCTCGTCACTGGTGACACATTGCTGAGACAGCTGGTTGACGTGGGTCCACACAGTGTTGCGTAGAGTGCTGATCCTTTCCTTGGCCTGGGTCTCAAACACCTGCAGAGAACACAGCCAGCTACACTTACTGCTGGACTTACACGTGCTACACGTAGGTATAGCTAGCTACTCGTATGTACAGCTCCATGTACAGCTAGGACAGGTACGTACAGCTCTGCGTACAGCAAGCTTTATGTACAGCTAGCTACGCGTATGTACAGCTCCGCGTACAGCAAGCTTTATGTACAGCTAGCTACGCGTATGTACAGCTCCGCGTACAGCTAGCTACACGTACGTACAGGTCCGCGTAAAGCTAGCTACATGTTCAGCTAGCCACACGTACGTACAGCACCGCGTACAGCTAGCTAGATATACAGCTAGCTACACGTACGTACAGTTCCACGTACAGCTAGCTACATGTTCAGATAGCTACATGAACATACAGCTCCGTGTACAGCTAGCTACATGTTCAGATAGCTACATGCACATACAGCTCTGTGTACAGGTCCACCTACAGCTACACATTCAGACTCTAAATGATGGCAATCATTGTCATATCTTAGCATAACTTTGTTTGCGTGTATACATTTGAGGGGTTTTGTATGAGATTGGATTAGCTCAGATTAAGGTTTATCTCACCTCACAGGCATTGGTATGTTCTTTCAGCCATTCATTTCTTATCTTTGCCAGCGCTGTCACGTTCTGTGAATATACCCTGTCTGCCGAAAGACACAAGGAAACACACCCAGCGTGTTTTAGCAAAGTCACAAGCTTGACACGTGTGAGAAGTGGGCAAACTCGTCAATGCAGATGATCAGATGTTCCAACACCATGTGCATGTCACTGACAACTCACCTGCTTCGTCTGCAGTTTGCTTTGCTTGCTGGGCCTTTGCGTTCAACTGAAAGTGAGCGAGAAAGAGGATGTTCAACTGAAGCTACCACCAAAGCTGGCGGCCAGTTCTGTTTGGTTGGCACGACGGCTGTCAGGCTACCAGACTCATGGCGGGCGGCGACCGCCCAGCTGGGTCTACCGTTTACCTTCTCCATGTTCTTTGTGTTGGAGGCATTTCGGTTGACGTTCTGGTCGGCCTCTTCCTTGTCTCGACACTTCTGCTCGTACGTCTTTTTGGACTGAGAACACAAGCAGAGTTTGCTTGCTTGCTTACGGGTGTGTGTGTTGTGGTGCTCACTGCTGTTTGATGCTGTTGCATGGTATATTTAACTTGCCCTTTGGGAACAAATGGCCTGGCCTCTTTTTTTAATAGATGGAGTTCCTATTTTGTATGTTATACGGGTATATCGCTGGCATCCTATTGTTAACTTTCTGAACGACTAGACAGGACTTCCCTCTTAAAAGAGGAAGGACAAAGGTAGATAAGATCTATTATTCAACCTTTTCACAACACAACTGAAACATTTGGATGCATGCAATAGCATACAGAGTATAACCAATGTTAAAGTGCTCAGTAGGGGTTTTGTACCAAAAATGCAAACTAACATTTTAGTTGTGATGTCACTAATGTTATATGAACCAAATTTAGAATGATGCAAATCATTTCCCATGTCCCTGCTTTGAATAGATTATTGATAGTTGTGTAGATACTGGGAAGATCGTACACTAGAAGCAGGAACATAAAAAATAAGTATAAGTAACAATAGTATAATCACAAAAATAATCATTCTTACCTCTAAGGTTCTCTTGTAATGCATGACCTTTTGTTTTTGGAGCGAATCCATCTGAAAATCTATCTGCAATTAAAAAAATTGTGCTTTGCCAAGTGACATGATATCATTTTATTGTTGGGTCTGACTCAATATAATGTTTTCGAATTTTCATGTCCAAAATAGCCTGAGTATTATGTGAAGCTAGTGGAAATGAACAATAGGACTGGTGACTTTTAGGGGGGTCGTGCTACAGATATGAAGCCTAATGGTCACTTTGTGGGCTTGGGGCTTGTGGCTGGATCACGGTCGCCGCCAGGAGGAAGAGTCCTTGAGGTTCACAGGGCTGGCTCACCTTCTTCCTTGCATCTTTTTGTCTTTCTCTGAAGTCCTCCAGCTTTTTGGCCTCGTCCCTCATCATCTGCGCCAGCTGTAGGTGAGTTTGTCCCACGTGTTCAATCTCTACATCGTAGGACAGGATTAACAGTGTCACCTCAAGGAATGACGGTTTCTCACTGAAAACAAATGCATTTTTATCTGAAGGTTCTTACGTAGTTTGAACATGTCCAGGGACCTCTTTAATGTGCTAGAAAAACACAGTGAAGCAAATGAATGAATGGCTGTATGCAAAGTCAACGACGGTCACGCCAACGCGCTTGAGAAGACAGGGGCTAGTCACGCAAAATGACCATGTGCGACTCATAAGAAAATACAAAGCGGTTTTTAATAAATGTGTGGTAACACGCAATAAACCATTCTAAATGTGGCCACCAATAATGACCATCGCTTCATCTTCCTTCCCCTTTCAACTCTCAGGACTAGTCAGGTGACTTCATCTTCCACTATAACCATATAAGCTCTGATGATTCTGAACATTTGAAAAAATAAATAAATAAGACGAGTTCTTCATTTTACATGTGTAAACACACATTTGGATCATTGGCTGCAGAAGATAACTTATATAGTTAGTATATAAGTTATATAGAGTTTGTTTATTTATTTCATTAAAAATATCAAGTGTCTGTGTCTGTTTTAAAACCTTACTTCATTTCATTGTGCCCAAACACCTTCTTGGACAGACCCAGAAGATCTTTGGCATACTTATCTTCAATGGATGCCCTGAAAGACAACCATTTACATTTACATTAAGGGCATTTAGCAGATGCTTTTATCCAAAGCGACTTACAAAGAGTACATTATACCATCATACAACAGCCGTGAAGCAGGCACAACGTGTAGTCTGGGGCGGATCTCTGACTGGGGATGACACTACAAACTATAAATACCCTATCAGGTCCTGTCTATGCTCTATAGTAGATAAGACCTTATTGTTGGGGCACGCATATTGCATGAACACAACACAAAAATAACCCCAGCTTTGCATTAAATAAATACCCTGCTGGTGGTGGTGCTGAAATGAAATAGATAAACTGAATATGGAATGCCAAGGGTTATACACAATTGTACCTATTGTACCATTTTAATGTACCACAAAACCTGAAAACACATCTCTAGTTCTGCCATGGTTCCCCCTTTCTGCACGACTCTCAAACTCAATGTGGATCAAAACAAAAGGGACTTTACACACTCTATGAATGCCAGCTAGATGACAAAATGAACTCTGGAACATTTTCCATGGCAGTCCGAGATGCAAAGCATTACGGTCAGTTGGTAGGCATTGATATTAGACTTTGATGAACATAGAAATAATATGCAAACCTGACCTGATAAATAATCTGCTCTAATGAATGGTCCTTTTGACAAGCATCTTCCTCTTGTGTGTGTGTGTATGTGTGTGTGTGTGTGTGTGTGTGTGGGGGGGGGGGGGGTGGTTTGTGGGTGCAAAGGAGACATAGTTATAAATGAGTATTTATCACACAAAATATAATAGGCACATGTGCATGTGCACCATTCTAAATGAACCCCACATGTGTTCCACGGACAGCGCTTTTGGCTCATGAGGAGATATCATGGAGAACTTTAGTTCACCCACCTCGCCTTCATGAACTCCTCCACCTCCTTGCAGGTGCGCCTTCCGTCAGTGAGATGCTGTATGATGACCTCATATCCTACTGTGCCCGTGAGGTCCGAGTTCTGGCAGTTGGATTGACATTCACAATCTCTTCACAATGCACTTTTTTTGTTTGGTAATTCATCGTCACAGTTGCAATTGATTTCTATGGATTGGGTTACATTTTGATATACTATTAAAATTCATCAAGTTAACCTAATTAAAGCCATAATCGCACGCTATCGGCATAATATGAAGTGTACGAACTCTTGCACTCCCTTGGGAGCAGTCAGACACCACAAGATAAACGCTCAAGGCAGGTAGCGTGCAAACGACGAAATAAGGTAAATTGCTATTTTGAAGACAAAATCCCTATAATTTGATTCTGCTGAGGGTGTTAACCCCAAATCGTCCAAGTCTCCAAGACTTCAATCAACCGTCGTTGACTGGCGCTATCTTTGTCATACATCGTTTAAATGGATATGCTAAATGATTTAATCTTGCAATCTGGATTGGCATTTACCTCTATAATGAAAAATAGAAGTGCGAAAATACCAGTAACGTTCCAGCAGCATTATCGCGCAACTACTTGAATTAAGTTCTCATTTATGCCTAAATCTTCTATAGGACAGCAGCAGCACCGTGCTGTCATACAGGATTCGACAATTAGGCACACGGTAAAAACATAAATACATTAAACATACCCAGAAGTTGTCCTTAAAGTGTGTGTATGCCATGTTCCTCGCCTGTGTGGACTGAGCCTCTCGGTTGCTGCACCCAACGTTTATCATCCAGTGATGATGAGACTCGCGGGCAAGCAGCCGTGACCTGTGCAGTGTTGGTGATCTGCTGCCCTCTGCTGCTTTTCATTGGGCTGTTTGTTTTCATTGGGCTGTTTGTTTCCTTTTCATTGTATTTGCGTACAATTATATCACGCGGGCAACATGTTTCTACATAATAAGCACACCTGAAATGAGTCAGTTTTTCCTCTGAATTCCCTCTACACAAGAAACAAACAATTCAGGTGATTTATTACCTTTGATGACGTACGGAGGACTGTTAACAAGATCAAGACTATATGATAAAGGCTTTCAGCGAACAAAATGTGTTACAGAACCAAAGAACGGTCGGGCCAGATATGAGCAGGACAGTCTGTTGTTGATTACGTAATGTTTTTCTTTTCACATTGATGAAAATTGGGTCAAAAGGATAAAGAAAATAAAACACATGTTTTGGACTTCTTATATTTGGAGTTTAATTAGAGTTGGAAGTGAACGACATGTCTCTCTGGGGTCTTTGAATCTTTGCAGTTGCACTCTTGCAGTGGTTTAAAGGAAATGTTTCACCGATTTTTTGGTGAAGAGCTTCATTGAGTGTTGACGAAACAATGCTTAAGCCACACAATACAATATAGGTACAAGCATATTGAGCTGTTTCAAACATAGGCCTACACGAATTATATCAAGTGCACCTACGATCAGGGTTGAATACGCCGAATGACAGCTACTGTGTCCATATAGCCTATAAATCATGGACCAACTCAAACTAATATATTTTGGCGTTATGTAACTGTACAGTGCCACCGGGGAGCGCGATAAGGTCCGCATTGTATGGACGAACAACAGCAGTCATAAATCCAGCACAATAATCTAGCCTATATATCTATAATAATCTATATACTAAACAATAATCAGCTTTGAGTGAGCGTCAGTGCAACTTATTTTGTCAGTGTGACCGTGTCAATGTTGTTATTGGTCCAAAATGGCACACTGATCCATTGCTCATGGGACCGTGGAGTCCGTACATTGACACCACGGAGGCGACAGGTGTCAGTCGACACCAGGGCTGTATAGTCAAGACCACCTTTGTCCAAGACAAGTCCAAGACTAGGACTAGTCGACACCAAGTCAAGACCGAGTCCAAACATATTCGAGTCCGAGTCAAGACCACGACAGAAAAAACAAGTCGTATTTTATTATGGCAGATTTGGCGGACATCTTCGTGTGTGAATCAATGAGAATGAAGGAGAATAACTACGTTAGTAGGGCACGCAGATGCAGGGCACGCAAAGATAGACTTGTGTGTATTTGGTTATAGTGGCCAGTGTTCTAAGCATAATAAAGACACCTACTCGGTCGAGACCAAAAGTCATATAAAATATGGCAAGATGTAGTTTTCGTGTGAAGAATGCTTTTTTTTCCTCCATGTGTGTGAAACTAAAGAGCCATCTGATGTGTTGTCTACTCTCGCTTTATGTTGCTAATAAATGTTAATAATACAAAATATATTAACTTTCGATGTTTGTTTGTTTTTTTGTTTTTAACATTTTGAGTCACTGTTCAAATGCGACCCCCTAAGGGAAGCCACTCATCGTTTCAAGTGATTTTGAGTCTGATGGCAACAGTGGAAAAAATGCCATAGGCCTATCAAATATGGCTTTTGGACTTGTCTCGGTCTCTGCCACTGGTCTTGCCAAATTCTGGCCATACCAGTAGCAGCGACCGAGACAAGTTCAAGTCCAATACCAGCGAGTCTGAGACAAGTCCGAGAGCATAGAAACAACGTCTTGCTTCCGGGCTACAGGCCGGGCCGCAGGTGCGTTGTGTTTGTGCTGTGTTGTTTGTTGTGGAACAACGTAAAGTTTGAAGCTTGGACCGATAAGAAAGCACGTGACAGCCTTTCAGTAAACAGAGGAACTTGAGGTTGGCCTGATCATACGGGGATTCCCTCCCCGTCCGTGACGTCTTCTCTGGTATATAAACTCACCGACTAACAATAGTTTAAACCTGTTTCTTCTTGACAAGCTGACATACAAAAGCCAATCCGCGCCCTCAAAAACAAGACTACATTTGACTTTAACTCATACGGATTCATACGGATCGAGGCAACACAGACCATGGCACGACAAGGTAGCCTATATTATCGACAGATACTTAGGCCTACCTGTATATTGTTTTAATCGTTAAGTTGTCTGTCCTTGTTGACTATTCTCGTTGTGATTTTTCTTAATGTGTATCTGTAGCCACTCACGGTGCTTCGCTTTCTGTGTCCCCAGAATACACCGCTCACGTCGTGGACTGCGCGCACAAGTTGCGTCATTTCGGCGACCGTCTTCATTGGAGATACAAACTGCTGGAAATGCTCTTACATTACAAGAACATCACCAAATACTAATGGACGCGGCGCCGTGGACTTTCAAAGGCCAGTTTGCGATGCAGTGTGCGATTATGATCGTCGCTCTTAATGAAGAAAACAAAAAAAGAGGATGAAGAGGGGTTCCCCAATTCTGGACACCCCCTCGCTCTCATGTCTTTGGAGGCTGTGGATGTGATCGTCATCTAGACCCCCCATCTCCGTACAGGCCACGATCGGGAAGGGGAAAGCCTAAGGTGTGGGACCTACTACAGACCCGTGACTTCGGTGGAAAGCCCCGCTATGCGGACGGAAGGTGTGAAACGAGACGTCGGGACTTGTTTTAAGGAACGCAAAGCAGAAGATATTTGACGTTTGGCCAAGATGTAGTTTTCTTGTGAAAAATGTTTTTTTTTTCCTCCATGTGTGTGAAACTAAAGAGCCATCTGTTGTGCTGTCTACTCTCGCTTCATGTTGCTAATAAATGGTATTGTTACAAAAGATAATAACTTTCGATGGTTACATTTTGAGTCACTGTTCAAATGCGATCCCCTAAGGGAAGCCACTCATCGTTTCAAGTGATTTTGAGTCTGATGGCAACAGTGAAAAAGGTTGGAACAACAGGGCCCTAGTACACAAAATAAAAATAACCAATTATTACTGAACCATCAAGTCGTGATAGACAATGACAACAGCAAGCGGTTTATAAAGTCAGGCACTTAAAGGATCCATATTTTATTCTCTGTGGTAGAAAAGCATAGAAATTAGGACAGAATAGGAGAGAATATCGATTTCTTCATTAAACGTCATGTTGATGTACACGTACTATTACTTCATACAAGTCTTTCCCCTGCTGCTGCTACATCCACGACCAGATCCCTATTCAGTCCACCAAAAGCATGCATCGTCTTTTGTACTTATATTTACTTCTATATATTTATAGGTTAACTTTATATTTACTCAGACCAAACTTTCTTTGGACCTTTATGTGCAAGAAAGCCGCACTCTACGTTGATTATCAATACATGGGTAAATCTGGATCAATGACTAAAGAAAATCCCAATATGGAAAGAGACAAAACATCCCAATATGGAAAAAAAAACAAAAAAAAAACGTAAAACCAGACTGAACAAAAACAAAAACCAGTCCGATTGATTAACAACCACCATCAATTCACCTGTCCGATCAAAGTCATTCTGATCCATATTTCAAGATATTGATGGGATTCTTGTTTGAGATTCATTTTTTTGGGATATTTCATGTCTTCCTAACATTTGATGAACATTTTCCATTAGAATCTTGAGTAAAGACTTTACAGTAATTACAAGGACAAATATGCACAGGAAAAAAATCACCATCTACAATTGTCTCGATGTGATTTTCAAAAACTGACCATCCAACACAATGTTTAAGCTGCTATCTAACTCTGTGGCTACCAACTGACCATAATTGTTAAGGGACTCAATTTTAGCAAAAGTAAGAAAAAAAATGGAAGACTCCCCACAATTTGTAGAAAATAGGATGTACCTTATCAAATTACACATACATAGATATATCATATTCTCAAGTTGAGGATGGCTTCCATGTGAAAATTAACCAGTGAGGTTACCCATAACCACCTAAGTACATAACGAAATATACAAGTAGAGAGAGACGATGAAAGGGACTATGGGCTTGTTAATTATATATAAATATAAATTATATGGCGTTTCCTCTCTGTAAAATCTTCATGTATATGTAAGTGTGTGTGTGTGTTGTGACCCCCCACACCCCCCCCCTCCCCCCCTGCCTACTGTCAGAGCAAGCCTACCGCGGGGGACAGAGACCCGTGTCAGAATTCATTCATTCATTCATTTTGTCCAATGTCCTCCAACACAGACCTCGTTCCCCCACAGCCCCCGTCCAAAACACTCACGGTGTCCCACCACCAAAAGCACCGACAGATCCTATAGCAGATCCTATAGCAGGTCCCTACAGCAGGTCCCTATAGCAGGTCCCTACAGGAGGTCCCTACAGGAGGTCCCTACAGGAGGTCCCTACAGCAGGTCCCTATAGCAGGTCCCTACAGCAGGTCCCTACAGCAGGTCCCTATAGCAGGTCCCTACAGCAGGTCCCTATAGCAGGTCCCTACAGCAGGTCCCTACAGCAGGTCCCTACAGCAGGTCCCTACAGCAGGTCCCTATAACGGCGCCAAAGGACTCTGCACAGACCCACCAAGCCAACAGATCGTCCTCAGTAAGTAAACTCTGCCGACCACTCCAATAGTATTATAAACATTATTATCATTATTATTATCATCATTATTATACACCAGATCCCATGGTCGATCTCGGGGGGGGT
>JAOPUI010000106.1:3415940-3426762 GCA_027123135.1 Urophycis floridana | reverse complement strand
CCCCCCCCGCCCTCCCCCCGCCCCTGGCCTGGGGGCCTTTCCTCCACGCTGTGCGTCTGACAATGAGTGTGAGTGTGCGTGTGTGTGTGTGTGTGTGTGTGTGTGCGTGTGTGTGTCTGTGTGTGTGTCTGTGTCTGTGTGTGTGTGTGTGTGTGTGTTTGTGTTTGTGTTTGTGTGTGTGGGTGTGTGTGTGTGTGTGTGTGTGTCTGTTTGTGTTTGTGTGCACCCATATGTATTAGGGTTGCGGGAAAAATCGACTCCTGCGAGTCTCTTGATTCTTTGCTCATCAATGTCACCGTCCAACAGAAGGGCCAATGCTGTAATCCCCAATATTCAGTTTGTGTCAACTTTAGGTCAGGTCTATATCATTGTAAGTATGACACACAGCAAGAGAACTATATGATGTACTGTATGTTCTGGTGAACATGGCTTCCTGTTCAAGAAGGAGAGAAGGGAGAGTGACTGCTGGTTTGCTATTCAAATGATCCCTTGGATTTCCTAAAGTAGATTTGCATGATAGAAACTACACGTGATGATGTCATCCATGCTGTCATGATAGGAGCAGCGGGTGCAGCAGACAGTCCACCAGCCCTCTCCTCCCAGCCAGTGTGACGCTCATTTTGAGTTTTGTGGTACAAAAGGGATGGGTTTTGGAATGGCTTGTTATGGTTCATCAACGCACACCTATTGAATAAATAGGAGCCCTTTCATTAATATATGATATGCAAAATATATTTGAAATATGAATACAACTTGTGTCCAATGTTGCAAGTCTACAGTCTCCATGAAGTGATTAACTCAAAAGTAACCCACACGTACAGTACACTATACATAGTGCAAAGAATACACACACTATACATAATGCAAAGAATACACACACACGATACATAATGCACAGAATACACACAATCCCTCTACTTACCAAAGAGATGGGGACGACATACTGGAGTCTTTTAAAGAGACTGGCTGGTCAAACTAAAAACCCACAGCAGTGGTTACAAAGCACTAGAGGAAGACACTGTGTGTGAAAACGCTCCCCAAACATTGGCTTGTATGCAAATATGTATGTTTATGTTCTTGTTTGTTCCTGCGAACAAAGAACACAGGCACGGGGGAGTGTGTACAACCCAGCAGATTATCATCTGAGATGTGTTGAATGGCAGGCCGAGATGTTTTCAACTGCTCAGCCTCGCCGCACCTTGTTAGTGTTGTGTTAATTAAGTTTAACATAGACCTAGTGCACATCATGGTGAACACCATGAGCAGCTCTATGACAAAATAACCTCATGGTTAGCTTGATGGTTGTTTTTGTCTTCCTGTAGGGCTGCAGAATTAGTTGCATTTGAAGTAAAAACAATTGCGCCTCTGCAATTAGTTGACTGTGAAATGTCATGATTTCATAAAAATGTAAAGAATTATAAAAATAGAAATCAATCTGACCGTACGCTTGTAACGTTAAATCTAATCAAATCATATACATACATCTGATTTTGTACGCTTGTTATTAAGATCTAATCAAACCGTTACAACTTAGCAGTTGATTGCTTTACTATTATTGTTTTATATATGCAGTCGGCACCACAGCATATGCATTGAATCCATCCTTTTGATTTGCAGTGAATAATCGCAAAATAATCACAATTCTCATTTTTGTCATAATTGTGGAGCCCTAATTGCTTATAATCACAATGCTTCAAGGCTCTCTAGACATCTATGGATAGGGTGGGGTCAGGTGACCATCGGGGTCATGTGACCATTGCACGTGTGCTGTGGAGGCTGCATGCAGTGTTCGGACATGCGTTTAACCTGGCATTCCCATGGTTGCATGGTCCCATTAGTCCTGCAGGATCTGAAGTGCTGAGGTCAGCTGTCTGGGTGTGGGCGGGTCATAGGGGAGGGATATTGATCCGGGCATGGTGGCCTGAACCTGGGTAACAGGTTCCTCTGTGAGGGTGGTGGTGGTGGTGGTGGTGGTTTAGACCATGCAGGGGAGGGGGGGGGATAGCGTGGTGGTTAGGTTGTTCCTCTTCCAGTCGACACAAACCTCCCACCCCTGTCCATTGTCAACCTTTGTGCATCCTTGCACAGTCTGTCTTCACTGTTTCATGACATCTATTAATCACCAACATCAACAATTGTATCGTAAATAACGGCTAAAAAGAAAACCATTAGCTGCCCTCCAAGACTGCAATCCCTCTGGTGTCTTTTGTTGCAGAATTGAGTTGAAAGCCTGATGGTGATGATGATGATGATGATGGTGATGATGATGATGGTGATGTACCTTCCCCTCTGCAGCGGACTCGGGTGTGGATCGCCGACACTGAAGATGTGTGGAAGGCAGCGGAGATCACCAAAGACTACAAGGAGGGGGAGCCCATCCTGCACCTCAAGCTAGAGGATGAGACGGTAACCACGCCGACCCCCACTGCAGCCAATCACCAGTGGCAGGGCTGAGAGGGGCCCCCGGGAGGCCCCTGAGCCCCAGGGGACCGTAGGGCTGTAAACATGTACACATTATCTTTTCATTGGACACACAAGAGAGATTGCCGATGAAGTCACACAAATGCATACATGCAAACGCCATGGTCTCACATTGATGACTGACGTCCTACTGCATCACAGGGCTCTATACACTACAGTGTTATGTTAACAGTGTTGGTGTTTAGGAGAGATAATATTGATTCGGTGCTTTTGTTGCTGTTGTTCATATTTCATATTTCTTAAGGTTATTCATTTTATTATGAAATGGACAATATTTCTTGTGTGGCAAAATGCTCCACCACTGACTCTTTTCCCCCGTTCAGTCCCTGGAGTACAGCATCGGGCCGAAAGCCCCCCTCCCGTTTCTACGCAACCCGGACATCCTGGTGGGCGAGAATGACCTCACGGCCCTCAGCTACCTGCACGAGCCGGCCGTGCTGCACAACCTCAAGGTGCGCTTCCTGGAGTCCAACCACATCTACACCTACTGCGGTGAGTCCACCTCGTCCTCCGCTGGGCCTGCAAGACAGCCAGGCTTCCACACTAAATCACAAAAAACACTGAAAACCTTAAACACCATTGAAAAGCACCATGGAGTGAATCACTGAATGGGTAAACAACACACATGAATAACAATAGTCCAGTATTAAAGCTAGGGTAGGCAATTTGTTTTAGAAGTGATCTTTCGTCATATGTGTTGAAATTCGCTTTTCGTCCAGACGGCAATCAATACATCAAATGCTCTGACAGAACAGGAAACAATTTGGTCTCTGTGGCTGACACAGGCCGGTGATACACCCGTCCAATCATTTCATGCAGCCCGGATGAAGTAATTGGATGGATTACCTGTCCGCCTACATACCTACCCAGCCAGCTGTGTGCACTCTGTTCCTGCATTCATTGCGCATGGCCGGGGTCTGGCTTACTCTGGCTGGTTTCTACTCCAGCTTTATCCCTGTGTCTAAATGTGTTTGTGTAACAAAAGTCTCACAACTCAGGCTTGGTAGACAAACTGAAATCTGGGCTCCACTTTCTTTTGCTTCATTAACCAATTATGTTTCTGGAAGTATGTTATTGATGGTCACAAACTTGCCCCCCCTCCAGACAGTTCTGCTTTAGCATAGTAGGACAGCTGGATCCCAGATAAGTGTAATACAGGTGTGCTGTTTTTGTTCATTTGTGTTTTTAATGATGATGATGAGTTTAGGGGCCTTAAACCATAGAACTTAAACCTCCACCTGTAGCTTCACCACGGCAGCCATTACTTTTGTCCCAAATTATGGGATGGTTGGGTGGTGGACGCAGACAGAAGGCTAAAACAAAAGAGTTGAACATTTTATGGCGGTCATCGTGTGGACATCACCTGAGAGACAAAGATTCCCGGGGTGATGTCTCAGACTCGATGAAGTCATTGTTAGGTAATATGTCCCAACTCCGAGAAGGTTAAAGACTGACTGAGATCTAAAAATATGTGGGGAGGGACGCCACGCCTGTCTGTTACAACAGCAGTTTACCAACTGTCTTTCAGTCTTAAGACACACCTGTGTTCACCATACCTTCACGGCTCATTAAAGCCTTTTGGGTTGTTTGTTGTTTGCTTGTTCCCTTCCGGGAGTTTAGTTTTGCATACGTCTGTGGATTATACCTCCTTGAACTAGCCTATGTTATGGTTTTACGTCACCCGTGTCCACACTTTCATTTGGTTTGCTGGCACATGTTAAATTATGTATGGCAACAAAACTGTACAAAAAGGATTTATGGTGATATCACTGGAAAAGCAAAAAAAAACAACAACTTTTTGTTTAACATCAACACAATAGACTGTAGTAAAAAAAATAATGATTATGATAGTTGTGAATAACTAAGACTACAACCAAGACTACATTTCCGTTGAGAAATGTCTAACTTTGGTTCGGTTTAAACGGTTTAATTTTTGGACATTATTTAATTAAAGGGAATTCCATTGATTATGGATTGGTTTTCAATCTCCAGGGATCGTGCTGGTGGCCATCAACCCCTATGAGCAGTTGGCCATCTACGGCGAGGAGGTGATCAATGCCTACACCGGGCAGAACATGGGGGACATGGACCCCCACATCTTCGCCGTGGCGGAGGAGGCGTACAAGCAGATGGCCAGGTAGGGGGGGGGGCCGTGTGACCCGCACGCCGCACGGCTGCACCTGGCTGGCACTCCCTTCCCTCTTCGTCACCGTCGTCTTCTCTTTGTAGTGACGGTGAAGTCAGGGCTCTATACCGGGTCCACATCACTTTCTTATGAGAGTAGAAATATGACTGTTGTGCTGCAAAAATGACTGTGATAACTGTGAGTACTATTGCCAAGTTGATTTTTAATTGAGTCAAAAGAAATCTTTGCTATTTATTCATTATAATTTTCAATGAGGGACATTCAGGGGGACAACGGTACTCCTTTGGACAAAAGTCCTCTCAGGTCCCTGGTGACCAAGTGTGCCACAGTCTTTGCATGCTGTTGTGAGTCAAGGATTATTGCACAGCAGACCAGATCAAATGATCTGGTGTAGGATGAAAAGTAGCCTAGTGCGCACAACAGCATCTTTCATGTGCCTGTCATTAAGGGATGGGTTAGGCATGTAGGCGTTATGACCCAGAAGTTAATGTACGCATCAGTCTGGGTGGCTAACTATGTTGCTTCATCTTGTTGATTTTGTTTCAGTGGTTTTAGTTGAGGTGTTTCCTTAGAAAGATGTATACAATTAAATATCTTCATTTAAATACCTTCATAAGACTCTGGTTGAACCACTTCATGCTTCACTGTGGGGAACTCATCTCTGTGGTCTCTTGTTGAATGGAGCTGTTCCAGCCGTATCTTGTAGTCCATTGCGGTTTAATGATAGTGTAACGGATGCCATGTGGCGAACACTATTGTCCAAAGCTTACAGTAATACCTTGGCCATTACTTATATTACTGACAACCCAGTGGGAACCAAAACCAATCTAACAAGTTCAGCTGGAGGAGACCGAAGGCCACCCAGCAATACTATTTTATTTTTATTTTTGTTATTTATTATGATGCAATTTCTTGAACAGATTTAATCTTTATTATATATAGTGTGCTATTTATGGGGTGAGTGGGTTGACTGTCAATCACAAGTGCCCTACTTTGTCGTTGACTCGTGTGTTGGAACGCCCATGAGACAAAGTTTCTGAAAATAGAACCAACATTTCTTCTTGGTGGCCCTCGTGGTCCTCAGAGACGAGCGGAACCAGTCCATCATCGTGAGCGGTGAGTCGGGCGCCGGGAAGACGGTGTCGGCCAAGTACGCCATGCGCTTCTTCGCCACGGTGGGCGGCTCGGTGGGGAACACCAACGTGGAGGAGAAGGTCCTGGCCTCCAGCCCCATCATGGAGGTGAGCCGCTGGTCTGCTCAGCAGTCTGCTGGGTCCGGCGTCCGCCTGCTGTGTTACAGCAGAACGTCTGATCTAGTTGTCCTGCTGTGTTACAGCAGAACGTCTGATCTAGTTGTCCTGCTGTGTTACAGCAGAACGTCTGATCCAGTTGTCCTGCTGTGTTACAGCAGAACTTCTGATCCAGTTGTCCTACTGTGTTACAGCAGAACTTCTGATCCAGTTGTCCTGCTGAGTTACAGCAGAACTTCTGATCCAGTTGTCTTACTGTGTTACAGCAGAACTGATCCAGTAGTTCTACTATTTTACATACACACAGAACTGTATGAAAACATTGACAACGTTCTTGACTTTTTTCCTTCGGTCCCTGAAGGCCATCGGAAACGCCAAGACGACCCGCAACGACAACAGCAGCCGCTTCGGGAAGTACATTCAGATCGGGTTCGACCGGCAACACCACATCATCGGGGCCAGCATGCGCACCTACCTGCTGGAGAAGTCCCGCGTGGTATTTCAGGTGACAAAACCCGCTGTCGTTGGAAAGTCTTAACCCAGACCACATTGCTGGCAATGAATGGCTAGAGAAGTGAAATGGTAGTTCAATAGATGTCCAAGCAAGATGGTGGCTGCTTTCATGGTCAGTGGTTCAGGTTAAAGGTCGAGTGACGGCTGCATTGTCAAGTAGTCGACTAAAAGGTTTTATGGAAGTATTGTGTTTCCCTGTAGGCGGAGGACGAGAGGAACTACCACATCTTCTACCAGCTGTGTGCCTGCTCTAGTTTACCAGAGTTCAAAGACTTGGCCTTGTGTGAGTACACCTCTTCAACTACTCTCAAGTGCTATGGGTTTGTGTGCAGTGATTAAGACTGTTTACTTTAAAACGGAACTTCGACGTTATGCAACGAGCACAACTTTGGAGTGGAGTGAAATGTTCACAAATTAGTAGCTCAGTGGATAGAGCGGGTGGACAGAGCGGTTCGTCCACTAACCATAGGGTCGGCGGTTCGATCCCCTCGATCTCCCTCCTTCGACTGTCTGCATTCAAGATTCAAGAGACTTTATTCATCCCGAGGGAAATTATTGTGCAACAGATCAAAACAAAGAAGGAAAAGAAATATACACAAAAATAAAATATACCCTAATATAACCAATAAACCCTAATATAACCAATTAAACAACAATATAACAATCTTATAGATCTTATAAACAGTAGGATGTTGGTCAGGTAGTGGGCCTGGACTAACGCTAGGGGGTAGACCCTTGTCGAGGGTCATTTGATCATCATTTGAGTATTTGGCTGTAGAGTTTTTCAAGGTCGTTAAGCCATACAATTTTGCCCTTTGCATGGCAATCCACATTTAGGCACTATTGCACAATTCGGAAAATGCCTTTCACTTTCACATGATGAAATATTTTAAACTCTTAAATTCTCACTCACAAGTACACAACTGTGTGATCGGGTTTGCGAATTACTTGATTCATCTGTTGTTGTTATTATAGATCTATGGACTTCCCTGGATTTCTTAATCTTTCCCAGACGTTATCGTCTGGAGGAACGTCTGAGAACGGGATGCTCCAAACGGGAGTTGTGGGCGATAGTAGGGGAGGGACTTTCAGTTACCTGGGTTTAACGGTGTGAGAGAGAGAAGGACTTTCTATATACGGATGTCCGCTTCCGTTACATGTTACCGATATTGCTTTGTCAGAATGTCCATTAAACCACCATATGTATTATCCTTGTCGTTGTTGCGTTTATTACTGTCATCTAGTTATTCGTTTTCTCTCTGGGGACTGTTCATTGGCGTACACAACTCATCGGAAGTAAGAGCCCGGAAATGATATTTCCGTAGACCGGGATAACAATAAAGGTCAGGATCATATCTCTGCCTGGTAACTTACCAAAACCCCATCGACTACGTCACTAGCCCCGCCCCCAGTCATGGCGCTTCCTGACTGGTGGGCGACCCTCGCAGCCACCGCATCCTTCTGCGGCGTTATCTTCATATGTCTGCGTTTCGGGCGGACACTCAAAGTCCTTCTGAGTAAATCACTGGGCATAGCCATGGCCCGCTCGGAGAAGCCCCTGTTCCGAATAGCGTGAGTAGAAACGCGCACAACACCGTTACTTGTGCAGTGGAGGTCGGATAGCTTTAGCGTCATTTGCGGCCATGCATACTTGTGTCTACTGCTGCTGCCCGTCGACTACAACTTAAAATGCATGCCGTTGTTAAGCCATTCGATTAAAAAAAGACACTGATTTTTCAGGTACACGTTGTATACGAAGACCAGACTAGGCTACTTGTACTACAGGAGGCAGGTGAAGAAAGCCCGTGAGCGGTACCCTGCGGGGCACTCCAGGGGGCTGCCCGTTGAGATGAACGGTATGCACAGGACATAGTAAAGGAGAAGCCAAAACACTCAATCTCAGCGTATCACCATTGTGGATAGAGGCTTTCATACTTTAATGGTCGTTCAAGCAGTGTGAGCAGAGGTATACCGCACACATAGCCGTGTATGTGTGTGCATAGAGCAATGTGTTTAAGGGATGTTTTTGCGTGTCCTTGTTAGGTGTCAAAATAGTACCCGTGTCAGTGCTGTCTGACAACTACAGCTACCTTGTGATTGACACGACCTCCGGCGAGGCAGTGGCCGTGGACCCAGCAGATCCACAAACTGTTCAGGTGACCAGTCTTTACTTTGCTACCACTTAGAATGACTTTAACTGATGAGCATAAAGGGTGATCCATAACTTCGTGTCCATGTGTAATATATTATGCATGGGACATATATTGTACAGTAATGTTATTTACAATTGTATATTGTCTCGTTGCAAACCTGCTTTTAATGACATGCAAATGTTGCATTCAAAACACACACAAAGCACATGACAACACGTTTGTTCCTTGCATAAACTCAACTCTTGAAGTTGAACGGACTTGAAAGTGTCCTCAACCAATTTTCCAACTTGGAAAAGCATCACATGACACAAAAGACAGAAGAAATTAGGTGTGGGCTTCACATTGTTGTACATGAGCATGACTCTCTGTAAAACTCTTCAGGCAGCCCTCGTGGAAGAACAGGCCACCCTGAAAGCCATCCTCTGCACGCACAAACACTGGTGAGAGAGCGCGTTCTGATGTGCCTTTGAGCAAACCAAACTGACGGTCCTAGTGCAGAGTGCCTAGTGCATAGAGCATTGCAGTACAGAATGGCTGTAAAGCAGTGCATGTTGGGCAACAGAACAGTAAAACAACAGAAATGACACGGGCATGCTAATGAGCACGTCATGTGATCTGAAGCCACGTTGCAGTATGCAGTACTCCATGTGTACCCGGTCTCTCTTAACGCCGGCCCCCCGCGTTGACCTTGTTCCACCCAGGGACCACAGCGGTGGGAACAGCGCCCTCAAGAAGCTCCACGGCTCGTGCCGTGTCTACGGAAACCCGACTGACAACATTCCCGGCCTGACGCAGTAAGGGTTACACACACACGTTTACATTTAGATTTACATTGAGGGCATTTAGCAGACACTTTTATCCAAAGCGACTTACAAAGAGTACATTTGTCATAAGAAGGTGCAACATTTCATTGCTGCTAATACAGTACTCACCAGAACTTGTTTTCAACAGAACAAGTTTCAAGCATTTCAATTGCTAGGTTAACCATTGCTGGTATAACATCTCTGTCTAAGTGCCAAGTTAGAAAGAGCGATTAAAGTGCCAACAATTGCAACAAATAAGAGCATGAGTGCAGGGTTTAGCAGGCACTTTTATCCAAAGTGACTTACAAAGAGTACATTTGACATGGCAAAGCTTTGCTCTGACCATGCCACCATGACCATTCCCCTCAAATTTCTTTGAGATAAAATTATTGTTATTTACACAACACAGCGGGGGCATTTCTCTTCCGCTGACTATTCACTCATACTGTTCTGCAGTGTGAGTGGCCTTTTTATCTTTCTATTAATTTATATAACTATCTACTTATCTATTCATGTATTCATTCATTCATCTATATGATTCTCAGAATCAGTGCCTCGATCAGTGTCCAGGTAGTCTCATCCTCTCAAACTCAGACTATACAATGCGGTGGACTGCCTCTAGAGTCACACAGAGTCACGCACAGCTGACCTTCTTGCTGCTGGGTACCATCAGCCGCTGTGCCCGCGTTGCCAAATTGTCGTGGAAATTATCTTGTGGGAGCAAAAAGAAACACCTAAAACGTCTTGGTTTTTGTGCAAAGCATTTTCAGTTGATTTAATTTGGCAGAATGGTGGACAAACAAACAAACAAACACGGCCATCGGTGGCTTGCCTGAGCACTCTCCTCGAGGTTGGTCTTTTGCAGATCACATGTGGTCAGCCTGTAAATACGGGGTGTCGGGCATGCGTTCAACCTGAAAGCCAATGGTAAGTGGTCTGCATTTATATAACGCATTACCAGTAACCAGGTGCCACTCAAAAGCGCTGTACAATTATTGTCCTCACATTCACACACCAACGGCGGTGTCAACAATGCAAGGCAGCAAGCCAGCGTGACAGGGTCAGTGAGGGTCGGGTGCCTTGCTCAGGGACACCTCGACACTCGGGCTAAGGGGCAGCCGGGGATGGAACTAGCTCTACCGCACTACCTTTTGAGCTGCCGCTGCCCAAGGCACTCGAGCTGACTGTGGAAAACATGCTGCTACTAACACAATGGAAACGGACAGGATGCTAACCAAGATAACGCATGGATACAATTGACTTTTTACACATTTCAGACGACAGGTCAAGACAAGCACCGCTCACAAGTATAACATGTTCCACCACAGTAGCCAATAAGGAACAGAGGGGTCTGTGGTGGTAACCAATGGGGATGCAGGGCTGGTGTTGTTCACCAATGGGGTTGGAGGGCTGGTGGAGGTAGCCAATAGAGGGTGGGGGGGGGGGGGGGGCAGATTGCCTGGCAATAATTGGCCA
>JAOPUI010000106.1:3358014-3371682 GCA_027123135.1 Urophycis floridana | reverse complement strand
ACACACACACACACACACACACACACACACACACACACACACACACACACACACACACACACACACACACACCAGGAAGGAAGGTGGATTCAAATCCGTGACGCAGCGGTCGGGCGTCGCTCCTCCAGCAGGAGCAGCGGAGCAGCGGAGCCACTCTCCCGAGCCTGGCCGACGAGGGGGCAGCAACACGCGGATAGCCACGGAAGCTAAGCGGCGTGATGTAGAAGAAGGAGCAGCAGCCTCTGTCATTTACCGAGGGAGATCTATCGTCCTTGAAGCGAGAATGCCCCCCGGGAGGCGCCACGCGGGAGGAATTCCACGGGATTGATGTTGTGATTTACAATAGCGGCAGGTTTCTTGTGATTGTGCAGCGTGTGTGCGGAGTGTGTGTGTGTGCGTGTGTGTGTGTGGCGCAGGAGAAAAGGATGAGTGGGGAGCACTCGCGGCCGGATCCAGTCGTCTGGTTACGATTGAAGAGCTTGATCCTTTCGTGGCTCGAAACACTCGCCGTTTCCCCCTCATCGCGGAGTAAATACTTAGGTAAGGCTGTGTTGTTGTCGCCCGCGGTGCCGATGTGCCACCCACGGAATGAAATCTACGTGGAGTCCAGATGAAAACAAGGAGGAGGGGTAGGGCTGCAACGCTATGGAGGACAAGGAGAACAGTCTGAAAACGGCCAGGTTGTGGAGGGATGCGGCTATCCGATCGAGGAAGCTGCGGAGCAACCTGCGCCAACTAACCCTCTGCTCCACGGACAACCAAAAGATTATATTGCCCGAAGATATAGGAGAGATCGAGGTGCTCAATTTGGGGAACAACTCTCTGCAGGAGCTGCCTGATGGTTTGGGGTCCACCCTTAACAACCTGCGCATCCTTGTCCTCCGCAGAAACAAGTTTACCTCCGTTCCTTCTGTCGTTTTTGAGCTCATGCAGCTCGTAGAACTAGACATGAGTCACAACTCTCTGCGGAGCCTGTCTGAGGACATAGGCCAGTTGACACGGTTACAAAAGCTATGCATCAGCCACAACAAGATTCAGTACTTGCCATCGCAAATCGGAGCACTTGAGGCGTTAGAGGAGCTCGACGTCAGCTTCAATGACATACGTGATGTGCCCAGGACGTTCTTAAAGCTCAATAAACTACACACGCTGGATGCTGATCACAACAAGCTAAACCAGTTCCCCTCGGAGATCCTTGCCCTACGGGACCTCGAGGAACTCGACTGCTCTGGGAATAAGTTTGAGACACTGCCAGGGGACATCACAAAGCTGCAAAGGTCTATAAAAATATTTTGGCTTAGTAGTCTTCACATTTCCAGGTTACCAGACACCTTCTGTCAGCTGCACAATCTCGAGAGCCTCATGCTGGACAGTAACAGCCTCACTGCACTGCCTGCCTCTTTCGGTAACCTCCAGAAACTGAAGATGCTAAATCTATCCTCAAATGACTTTGAGATCTTCCCTAATGTTATTTTGAATATAACGGGATTAGAGGAGCTGTACCTGAGCAGAAACAAACTGACTTCGGTTCCTGAGGAGATTGGGAGACTGTTGAAGCTGGCCAACCTCTGGTTGGACAACAATAACATCACATATCTGCCGGATTCTATCGTGGATCTGGAGAACCTGGAGGAGCTGGTGTTACAGGGTAATCAAATAGCCATACTGCCAGATAATTTCGGAAAGCTCTCCAAGGTCAACATCTGGAAGGTGAAGGACAACCCACTGATCCAGCCCCCCTACGAGGTGTGTATGAAGGGAATCCCCTACATCGCGGCCTACCAGAAGGAGCTCGCCCAGTCCCAGCTGGCAGTCAAGCCCAGGCTGAAGCTAGTGCTGATGGGCAGGACTAACAGTGGAAAAACGCTGCTCAGGCAGAGTGTAGTCAGCCAGCAGTGGGACTCGGACGGTTCCCCGGGGAAGAAGGGGATCGAAGTGACCAACTGGGTAGCAGATGCTGAGCGCAGTCTTACATTCTTAGTGTACAATTTGTCAGGGAAGCAAAACTACGACCTCATCAAACCCTTCTTCCTGTCCCCGGGTGCTCTGTACATTCTTGTTGTGAACCTCAAAACGTATTCGCCAAGGAGTTTTTACGCGCATGTGGGGTATTTCCTCCACCTGCTCACTGCCAAAGTACCCCACGCCGTGGTGTGTCTGGTGGGCACGCATGCTGACCTGTGCGGGGAGGCGGAGCTGGAGGGGAAGAGCCTTGACATCCATCGGCAGATCTCCCTGCAGGAGAAGGCGGACATCCAGGTCCTGAGGAGCCTGGCCCAGCAGGTGGACCAGGGGCTGGAGCAGGGCTACAACCTCCGCTCCTGCAGCCCCCATGTCCTCTTCTATGGGGTCTCGGACCGAAGCCTCCGGCGGAAGAAGGCGCAGTTGCAGTACATGCTGAACCACCGGCTGCAGATCCTGTCACCCGTGCTGTGCGTCAGCTGCACCGAGACCCAGCGGAACGTCCAGAGGCTCCGGGAGAAGCTCATGTCCATGGCGGAGCACCGGGAGATCTTCCCCAACCTCCACCGTGTGCTCCCCATGTCGTGGCAGATGCTGGAGGAATTGCACTTTAAGCCAACCGACCTCTGGCTGTCGTGGTGGGACTCGGCCCGCCTGGGGCTTCAGGCGGGGCTGACAGAGGACCGGCTCCAGAGCGCGCTGTCCTACCTGCACGAGAGTGGAAAGCTGCTGTATTTCGAGGACAGCCTGACACTGAAGGAGTACGTGTTCCACAACCTGCCCCGCTTCATTGCCATCCTCAACGTCTTCTTCCAGCGGGACCAGTCCACGCTGCTGGACCGGCTGCTGTCGGAGGGGGAGCGGGGGGACAAGGGCCGGGTGAGCCTGGTCATGCAAGGCGAGAAGGGCGAAAGGCTGAAGGTGACCCAGCTGCAGCACCACCTGCAGGGCTTCCTCCAGCATGGGCTACTGCCCTCCAACGTCATCCGCCTGCTGCTGCGGCCGCTCATCCAGACACAGCAGGACCTCCACCTGATCATGGAGCTGCTGGAGAAGATGGGCGTGTGCTACTGCATCAACAAGCCCCGCAGCAAGCCGCTGAACGGGGCCACGGCGTGGTACAAGTTCCCCAGCTACGTCAGCGAGGAGGAGCCCCGTGCCGAGGCCTGGATGAGCGGGCGGCGCGAGGAGCAGTGTCCACTGTTCTCCGTGGAGCAGCTGCACATCCAGTACAGCTTCCCCTTCATCTTCCCGCCGGGGCTGTTCACGCGCTTCAGCGTGCAGATCAACGGCCATGTGGTGCAGCGGTCGGACGGCCGGAATCAGATCTTCGCCCATCGCGGGAAGGTGCCCGTGGTGATCAGCTACAGGCCCGCCCGGACGGGGCAGCAGCCGGAGACGTTGTCCATCGCGAGCCACGCATCGCTGCCCAACATCTGGACGGCGTGGCAGGCCGTGACCCCCCTGGTGGAGGAGCTGAACGTTCTGCTGCAGGAGTGGCCGGGCCTCCACTACTCGGTGCATATCCTGTGTTCCAAGTGCCTCAAGAACGGGTCGGCCAACCCACACACCTTTCCAGGTAATGTCCCTGATGTGGGACTTTTACACCATGGGTTATATTACATGTTTCTTGATTGTTTTACCTAAATACATGATTTTGTGATTAATCAAACTCCTTTTCTACATGAACACATGTATATGTTTACACATATGCACTTGTATAATTACATTACAGGAACATTTTATGATTCATGAATGTATATAAATACATTAACACTTTCTCTCTTACCTACTCACTTCCTCTCTTTTAATTTCCTAAGCATTTAACTAGTGTACAGGAAATCTGGCCCATGGCAACATTTCCCAGCATAATGTCACAGTTGGACGTCTGTCCAATAGGAAGCAGTAGAAGTGATGATGTCAGAGGAAGCTGTGGCTCCTATTGGATGGAAGTGGGAGTGGGAGGGCTATATGACAGCAGAAATCAACAAACGGCATAGCCTGTCTTTTTTATGTTTAAGAGATTAAGGCCACAGTGGATCAGACAGGAGCTAACTAGTCACTATGAATCATAGTTTTTCTGACTGGAATCAGTGTCTGCAGTATAGCTCACTCTTTCAAAATTGCATGACATGAATAGGATGACATTTCCTGCATTCTTTTATACAAAAATACATTCTTGTATGGCATTTGTGATGGCAGAAATCTCAAGGGATTGCAATTGTAACAATGTCTTTGTAATTATTGTTGCTGTGTCGTCAAAGACATTTGCTGTATTTAAAACAACTGTAAACAAATGGAGATGAGTAGCATACACTTTTAGATTGTCTGCCCTTTTTCATATACTGTATATTTCATGGGCTTTTATGTCTTTAGGCACAGGGCAGTGAAGGGTGACAGGACAGCGATGAGTAAGGGACAGGACGGTGAAGAGTGAGAGACAGAATAGTAAAGAGAGACAGGACAGTAAAAGGTGACAGGACAGTGAAGAGAGACAGGACAGTGGGTTGAAAGGCAGAGGGAATAATATAGCAGGCAGGATTGAAACCTGGGTCAGTATAGGCGTTTCTAACCAAGCCTTAAGCTTCAATTGGAATTATATAGAAATAGTAAACCAACCACGATGAGCCAGTAGCCCTTGTCTAAGATGGTTTGGTCCAAGCTACTTAATCATATTTGATCCCTCTCCCTCTCTCTTATATCTTTCAGGATGCAGTGAGCTCACATTTCTCATATTCTCACATTTGACCAGACTCTGTATCTGGCTTCGCTTTGTTTAACAGCACGGGCTCTCGCCGTCATCTCTCTCTCTCTCTCTCTCTCTTGCTCTCACTCTCACTCTCTCACTCACTCGCTCCCTCCCTCCCACTCTCCCTCCCTCCCTCCCTCCCCGCCTGCTCGGGTCTTGGAAGGGCTTTAGGAGTCCTGGAGGATTAGTTCATGTCTACAGTGCTGCTGCTGGTCTGCATCATTACACCGTAGACGGTGGAGGCTCGTATTAACCAGCCTTAGTCTGGCGCGCTTCGGGGCTCCTCGCAAAGCCAGCCAGTCTGCTGCGCCGGTCCCCGGCACGCACCAGCGCTCATGCCGATACATGGTAATAACCCCCAGCCCTCGGCGCGGTTCTCCGGGACTCTGTTGGGTCTGATGAAGTGTGTCGGCGGCGCCGCTGGCGAGGGGAGACGCGAGCCGCAGGCGTCGGCTTGTGGCTGCCAGCGGCCGCCAGCGGCACACAAAGAGCGCGTCTGTCACTTCGCCACAGCGCTTCATTATTGATGAGGTTACGTTGAATCACATGAACTCCGCCGCAGTGCTGCGGGACCCGGCCGCCAGCCGCTAGCCCCGTCCTCGGGCCCGTCCTCAGGCCCGTCCTCAGGCCCGTCCTCGGGCCCGTCCTCAGGCCCGTCCTCGGGCCCGTCCTCAGGCCCGTCCTCAGGCCCGTCTCGTGGGTACAGGAGCGCGGTCACAAGGGTGACACGAGATGTCTGGCACACACGCGTTGTCCTAATCGGTTTCGGAAGCTAGCTCATTGCCATTTCTAAGCGTGAATGCTACATACTGTACATAAGCGTATGGTGTCTTATGTATGTAGCGTATAAGATATTATGATTGAATTGGAACACTTAAAGTGAGTCGAACACTTCCCCAAACACATCTACCAAATAGAAACGCTTTGTTTGACAGAAGAAAGGATCCAAAGAAAAGTTAAAGGAATTAGACACACGGAAGAGCAACAGCACGGTGATTATCATGATTATCATATCAACGTGTCATCAACGTGGTGATCAATGTGTGACCTACATAGCTACATGTACATACTTATCTCAGCGTGGGGCGCCACATCACATGACAAGTGAAATGTTGTGCTAAACATGTATTTGTGCTTTCAGGGCCCTGACCCCACAACGTGAATCATACACCGTATATATACATACATTTTCTTGATTTCACATGTTATGATCACAGTGTGCACCCTGTGGGGCTCCGCGGTCCTTGTATGGAGATGGTATTCTTGGCGGCAGCAGCAGCAGCTGCAGACCAACAGAGAAGGCTGTGAAACGCTGCCTCTCCTCCGCGGGGACGGCCGGCCGGGCGACACCTCCACCGCGGGATGACACCGCAGCGGTCTCCCTCATTCTCTGAATAGTTCTGCTGAAGTGGTGCAGGACCGCCGGACCTCCGGGCTGAGGCACTGCACTTTGTTGATGTTTTTTCATGTGGTGGTTCTTGTTCTGGGTCCACCTGTGTTGCTTTTTCATATGGAGAGAGAGAGAGATGGACCTTTTCTCTTCTCTTTTACGAAGCTACACCCTAAGTGTATATTTCTTGCTTGCTTGCTTGCTTTCTAAACTAATAATTTCACCCATTGTCCAGAGGGTTATATTCATGTTGTGGGCCTTATAAGTTCAGAGCCGTGCCAGTGAAAGAGGACTCCTTCTCCAGTATAGCACGGCCCTCCAAACAGACATGTTGTGTTTATGATCTGTAATAACAGTATGGCACCGCCCACTGGACTCATCTCCAGCACAGAAAGTGGGTCACTTACGCGACACACTTTCCACGTCATTCCCCTGAAAGTCCCGAGTCTCCACCTGATCCTATTGGAGCGTGGAGTGTTGAGATGGACTCATGCAGCGCTGCTGGCCCTCCCTCTTGGATGCGTAGCAGCGCTGCAGATCTAGATACCCGGGGTGAAGTTTGTTTGCAACGCTAATGGCCGACAACTGGCAGGTGGCCCGCGGCTTCCTGTTGGAGCCGTGAACCTTCTTGACCGACCAGCAGACTCCCCTCAACGTCAATATGTCCGTCCCCTTGACACGGCCCGGGTCCTCGCTGCTCTTCCTGTCTGTTCTAGAATGTGCTCTGATATCACCATGACACCGTGTTTGTGTGTGTTTCTGCCATTCCTGCAGGCCTTTTTGTTGTTGTTGGAACCACTGGCAGAGATCTGGGCGGAATTTATTTAAAAAAAAAAAGTCAACTGGTAAACAGTTTTTGTCAACGGATGTTCAGTGAACTCGAGGATTTCCTTGGAAGTGTTTGTTCTGGAAATGTTGATGCTTTGAAGCAATAGCCGGTGAATGTGTTAGCGTTGTGCGCTCAGTGTTTCCTATTGTAGTTTGCGTTTGTCGTGGAGCCGTGACTTTATGAGTCACGGTAAAATACAAAAAAAGATGTGATTCAGAGGAGCATCTTTAAACCCATAGCTGCATTGTCCCACACCTCTCAGATAGTCCCAACCCCGTGCTAGACTGTTAGAGACTGTTCAAGAACAAGTGCTGTCTCACTCCAAGGGCAACTCTGAACTTGGCAGTTTGAGTCCTCCTCCTGGCCCTTAGTGGCTCAGTCGGTAGAGCCAGGCATTAACGCTGCCTGGGTTGGATGGTTTGATTCCCATTGGGGCTACTCGTGTTAAGAAATGCATGCCCTCATGGTTTTTGTCCAAGTCCAAATGGTTGGCTTGTGTTTATTTATTTATAGTGAAACTCTTCGATTTTCTACAGGACTGCCCCTTCACTTACTTTCCTCCACCCCCTCCTGTGGATATCCAACCGAGGCTTGTTTCATCCCTCTGTTTGTTTGTGTAGATGAGAAAGCCCTGATCGGCCCTGCCTGTCAGCCATAGTGTACAGCAGGTTGTCTCTTCCATCAGTTCCCATGGGGGCCCCCCATGCAAACGTGTGCACTCACAGTAATTAAGGCACTTTGGATGAAAAACGTCCAGCGGTGGCATACAGCAGCAGAACACTGATACGGATCAGCATTACTGTCCCATCGATCTGACCGGTGAACAAAAGACTAGACGGCTGCAATCTAGACTGGAGGGATGTGCGGTCTTAACATTTCTACTGCATGTCAAACAATTAGCGCGCTAGTGCCCAGCTAACGCCCCACTGGTGTGGTTTAAGAGCCATTTTAATGGAAGCGGCGTTGACTCAATAATGGTAACCCAATAACGGAGACAGAGAGCGTTATCATGGAGGCACTTCATGCACTCTGCAGCAACGCCTCTAGACAGGCAAGACGGGACAGGAGAACATGTCTCCATGCTTCGGCATCCCAGCCTGCAGGGCCTGTATTTACTGACTCTCACACCTCTGGATACACTGATTAGTGCAGTATAACAGGGCCGTTCAGCGGAGAAGGTGAGGGCGGTCTACGAACGTTCACGACAGCATACAGAAGTGATGACACAAATACAAAATAAGTCGAAGTGGCAAAGGTAAGCCGAGTAAAACATAAAATATAACAGAGCCAATAATGCAGGTACAAACTAGTCACTTCCATCAGCTGGGGGTGTCCAGCGAGATGCACATATAGACGCGTTGCGGTCTGAAAGTCCTTGAAGGTCTCAGGAAAACACGACCCTGGGCCCGGTTAGCATGAGGTCCGTCTCCTCCTCAAGAGGCTATCGCTATCGATTCGTCTTCTGAGTGCCGAGCCTCAGTTGGACCTGAAAGTGCACCACTTTCTCCCGACCCACCCGGCCCGCCTCGCGGCTGTGGGGCAGCGCCGCCCGTAATCTGTTTAGAGGATCTGTTGGGATTAGGCGAGGAGTTACGGGCTTCAGTGGATGACCCGCCAGGCTGGGCCAGCTGAGGGGATTTTTTAGAAGAAACCCTTTTTTCTTTCTTTTCTTCTTTTTTGCAGGCATGCCTGCGTTGTTGTTCATTCTTATGAACTCATGTTCGTGTGTCATGTCGTCTTTTCTTTTTCAAGAGGCATAGGTGTGGTTACTTAATTACCAGAGAAGAGGGAGAGAGGAAGACTTTGTCTCAACTTGCGGCACTCTGGCAAAACGGTTCATGGCCCTTCAAATGATCTCACTATTGTCTCTATTGTCATGACTGTAATATTTTCTCAAATGATGGTATGGACGATGGTAAAGTGGCCAGGTGTAATGCACATGACAGGACGCAGGAAGCAAAACAACCATCTCCGCTGCAGTAGGTCAGACGTCCTCTTCCTGAACACTTAGTGAACTTCTGGCCTCTCCTGGTCTGCAGTGACTGCTTGAGAGACCGTATCATCAACGGAGTGCAGTGAGCGCTGTACATGTCCAGAATGTGTTGGTTTATTGTGAAGGTGTGTGTGTGTGTAGATCAGACTGCCGGGGACCGATATAACCGCCCTGGAGGATCAACCCAAGCCCTGCAGATCACGTTTCAGTGCAGTGTAAGCGTTTACTGCACTTTTGGGTCAGCTAAGTTCACCACGGAGCGAAGTCATTCACAATAGAAACGCATAGCAAGGAAATTTCAACAAGAGGAGGACTAAGGATAATTCTAGTTATGATTTGGATTATATGCAAAACTGCCTTTGATTGTGAAAGGCCGTCTACTCAAACTTTGCTGACTCAGGAGGAGGAGTTAAGATTGTTAAACGAGTTAAGTGCTGGCTGCTAAAGTGTTTTTTGTACTGAAGTAGTCATGTTCTGTAGAGCTGGCTGATAGCTGGCTGATATTTCTCCGGACTGGTCTCGTCACATGAGAGTTGAATGGGGAAAAGACCGCTAACTGAGTTTTTCAGCCCCCCCGCTTAAGAGAAGCCAGTTGGCTCACATTGACTGTTTCCAGCTTAAGCTCTTTATGAAGGGTTTTCATCGGCATTACACGCATTACACACAAAACCTACGACTAATTTACCCCATTCGGATCTCCACCACGCATGTTTTATTTAAAATATGTTCTTCTGACGTATCTGAGACAAGCTCTGGTGTTCCTCATACAAATTTCCAGATTCGTTTCACGCTTCATTTAACGATTTCCAAAAGCACGTTTTTGGCCTGGTTTTGTCTTTGAAGTGCACTAGTCATTTGTGTTAATGAATGATACGCAAGAGAATCTACCTTCCTGTTTAACGGCTGAACGATCAGGAATGTTCTCCCTGTGCCAGCGAGGTCATGACCTCTGCAGGTGGCAGGCGATCATTCAGGGACGATGAATCCCGTTACATCATCGCACTCTGTAAGTCAACTGCATTAGCCGAGTCATGTGACTCCTGCAGTAGGCTTTTAACCCAACAGTGATGTCATCACCACCAGAGTGACTGCACCGTGCCCGTCTGCCTGAATGGACCGTCTCTTTGTGTTTGGACTTGGCATCTGTCCAACTTTGTTATGGTTTCTACAGGATGGATAGCAAAAACCAGAGTGGTGTAGTTAAGAAGACAGTGCTGTTGGCATCCATTCTTGGCATTGTTCTATACACATTTATGATGTTATTATGAAGCAGACACTCAAGTCACTTTTGTTTGGCTGTTAAATGTAAGCTCCAGTTCATCTCATTATACAACACATCTTTACATCTGTTGTGTAATGAATTGATGCAAACAAAGAGCTTTGAAAGTATTTTGTAAGCCTGTTCAAAGCTGCCTTTATTATCGTGTGCATCGTGTGTTGTACTGAGCTACGCCGTGCAGGTCTTGTGATACACGGCCAGGTCTCTAAGCAGTGCAATGCTAAACAATCCTCTCAGAGAATACCGGGATTAGACCTCACCACCACACCACTGGCTCAGGTGGTCTTGAGCTCAGCTTTGTTTTTTGTTATTCTATCTATGTGGGGTTGTTGCACCCTTTGTGGAAAGGAGTCAGGACTCTGTAGGTAGACTGGGAAGGGAGAGGAAACTACTGGTAGGCTAGACGGTCTCAAAAACATTCTGTATACGAATGATTTGTAGACACAACCTGCGATGACTTGTAACAACCTGCTACCACGACTACTACTACTACTACTACTACTACTAGTACTATTACCACCACCACTACTACTACTACTACCACTACTAGCACTACCACTACTACCACTACTGCTGCTACTACTACTACTACTACTACCACTACTAGCACTACTACTACTACTACTACTACTACTACTACTACTAGCACTACCACTACTACTGCTTCTGCTGCTGCTGCTGCTGCTACTGCTACTACTACTACTACTACTACTACTACGACTAGTACCACTACTATCACCACTACTACTACCACTACCACTACTATTACCACAACTACCACCACTACTACAACTATCACTACCATCAACACGACTCCCTTTCCGACGACGAACGGAAATCCCAGACCAACGACGTCAACCGGCCGACGTTTCAAACCCATCATATTTCTGGGGCAGAAACAGGGCGCAGGGTGCGGGCGGTGGTGTTGTCACAACACTCGTCCACTAGGTGAAATAAGGCCGAGCGCGGGGCTCCTCTTAGAGTTGAGGAGCCCACAGTGCCCCCTTCAGGTGGAGTCCTGCTGTGAACGACGCGTGGCGCTAATCCCCTGGCGGGGCTGACCTTTATCACACCGCTGCTGTTCCAGGCCATTAGCCCGGGCCATACATTCTCACTGCTCACCGTCTGCCACAGCGCGCTGCGGGCAGCGTATGGCTAGCTAGCGGCGCGGCGGTCCTAAAGGTTTAATTATACAGTACATGTGCGTGGCATAGCGCCACCCGGAAGGTTCCACCCCCGGTCTTTACTCCGGTGCGTGCGGCTGCGCTGCGCTGCTGCATTTCTACGATGCGGACCGCAGTCAGCCGTTGACATCGGGTGATTCATGGTGTGAGTTGTGGTTCGCTGACCTCCTCAACAAGCGCCCTAATTTTAGCAACCTTTGGATGCCCAAGGACGACTGACGCCTGCTTGCCCTGTAACGACCTGTATTTGCATATACGCGTCCGATAAGAGAGTAAATAGTCGATTATTAAGGATGAATACGTGGATAATTGACAGGGTGGTGCTGAAACGTGGCCTTCCTACCCTGAGTAAATACAGTGCCATCTGTCTACGGAATCGTTGGGCAAATATTAATTTATTAAAGTCAACACGTTGTGTGTCACGTTGACGTTGTCACGTTGAGTTGGCAGTTAGTCCCACGGTATTCAGGCCACCAGACAACCTCGTTGCTCAGCTGAAATTGCAGGCAAATCCCGTTGGCACCTGGAACCTGAGCTGCTCTCACTATTTCTATTCAGTGTGTGAAGCTCGGGTGACCTGGCCCATGTTGGGAATGTCAAACTAAATGTCACCGACATCTTCATACGTCTGGATGGACGTGTGTAGTCATGCTTAAGTTGGGTAGCATCACACATGCCAGTGCTCACAAGAGGAGTACCAACCTGGTTTGGATTCAGTTTTGTCTTTACTTTTTGTAGTTTACTTGTGTTGTGTGCGTGTTATCAGTCCAACTTGATCTCCTGAATCGTTTTGGCCCCTGGCTTTGTTTTGCAATAACATTCTTTTCAGACACCACATACAGCAGTTCCAGCTAATGTCAGTGTTTTCCATTTGCTGGTCACTGTCTCTATAGGGACTGCAGATATTCTAGCGACTACTGCACTGAGAATAGCCTAGGTAATGATAGACTATACAGAATGGCAACAAGGAGAAACCCTTATTAGCTTTATAGCCTAGAATCAAAAGGGTTTTGACCGTAGACTTGCACTCGCCAGCTGCCAGTTACAAGTCATCTATTGGCTTACAGTGAGGCCTTGAGTATTTTTCTGTATTCCATTCATGCCGATTGTCTGTGCCATTAACAGCTATGCCAAAGAGGCAGGACTCCATCACCCACAATGCATTGTCCCGGGCTCAACTAAATGAGCCGATAACAATAGCCTAACTAATGAATCTAAATCCATTCCTTTTGTGACATCACAATCTGTTCGTCTGGTGGGCTGGAGTTGATCTGTTTATCACCCGTGCCGCTTGTGATGTCACAAAAGCAATTCATTATGACACGGCTTCTAAATAATGGCCGGCCTGCGACCTGGTGGTGATGTATGGACCCCTTAGATACATTCTCCAGCACACATTGGTTCCATCAAACCCTCACAGTGTGACACAGAGTGCGACCCTCAGCCGGCCATCAGGGAGTTACTGTGTATTGTGTCCGCCTGGCAGCACCCTCCCCACAATCGCACTCATTGTTCGCGCTTTTTTTTTTTTTTTTGTTTACGAGACCCGGCCTCCGCAAGCCGGTCCACAGCCGGCGCGGGCCCTGTGGCCTCCACCGATCCCAGTGGGGAACCTCGTTTCACACCAGAACCGGGAACCAAAACGGAGGACAAACACGAGCTGAGAAGTGAAACCTGATCTGGGATTAATCTTTTGTTGACGAAAGCGCCAGCTCACGCTCGACCATGGGAGACGTTTCTCCTCTCCTTTGTGCTGCTGGGCTGGAGCTTGACGCCTGTTGTCATGTCACCAGCAGACCCCGCCCCCCTCCGCGAGGAGACACTAGTCAGTTATGTTTCGGTCGGTCCTGGGGCCCGCGTCGCAGTTGGGTTCATGTATATTCTGTGGGGATAATCACAAAAGGGGTTTAAGGAATATTCTGATTCCATGGGTTGCTTTGCTCTTGAAATCGTTTTGTTGAGAGTGGTAAGCTGGTTGTGACCCAATATGGAATTTCCTTATCCTTGGCCCTACTTTGTGACTGGCCCCGTGTGCTGTAGTTATGGCCGTGCTGTGTTTGAGAAGCATCAGATTAGCGAGGTCGGTGGGGTTGAACATCCTTGCTTGGTGTACCGGTTCCCCTTTTTTATCTCAGAACGCTATCAGAAAGCAACGCAAAGCCCTTTTCCACACAATCAAAACAGTGACATCATCGCAGTCGTTAGCGGATGGATATACGGGGTGGAGGAAGTGACATCAATACCACATCTCTTGTATTGTCTGTCTGAATTCCTGTTGCAAT
>JAOPUI010000106.1:3238085-3253085 GCA_027123135.1 Urophycis floridana | reverse complement strand
CATACACACACATGCAAAGGAACACAGTGTTAACACCGTAAACAACAGTGAGTGACTAGAGAGTTTTTTTGCTTGCAGAGAGTGTGATGTTCTGTACGGTGCGATACCTGCACTCAGGAAGACACCCCACCGCTGTAGTGCTAATCACCAGCCAGGTGAAGCTAATGGCAGCCAGCGTAATCCTGCCAGACAGAGGAGGGGAAATCTGTGACTGCAGTGAACATGCAATAACAAAAGACCCAGTTCCCTCTACGCCTGTTGTACACTAAATTATTCTATGTTCGATATAATTAGGGTGTTTAGGGTGTTTTCAAAGTAAAATACCCCCCTGGGTAAACCTTCTGTATATATACAGTGTATGTGTCAGGGTGAAACCAGATAGAAAACACTTTTTACCCTCTGAAACCTAAGGTCTTTGTGAAAGATTCTACAATTTGCCGTTTGGCAGATCACAGGCGGCTTCATCGAATTCAGCTGCACGTCAGTAAGGAGCAGGCAGAGGCTTGGGGCCCCAACAACGCCTACAGGATAGGCTCTGCAGGGAAACAGCAGTCGAACCCAGATCCTTTCCTTACAGGAGTCACCAACCACCAGACTGCAAACGTTTCTGGCGGAGGAGAGTGAGAGGAGCAGCAGCATTCTGGCACACCCACCTGAGGGGGAAGAGCATGCAGTAGCGCACGAAGACCCCCACGCCCCAGATCACGGTGAGGCGGAGGCTGATGTAGCGGAAGTTCTGGTTGGTGCGCGTCAGCAGGTTCCAGGAGGCCAGCTCCTCGGAGGAGAAGCACTGGGTGACCTGGTCCTCCACGATGCTCTCCACGCCCTTCTTGTGGAAGTACAGGGCGTCCCCCAGGGCAAAGCCCCCTGCCGCCCGGGACCCCCGCACCTCCAGCATCTCCTGCTCCATGGAGCCCCCGTCTCTCTGTATGATGCCTGGGGGGGTAAGCACTCTGAACGTTACCGGACCACACCGCCTCCCGGAGACTGCCAAAACGTGGCCTGCTGGCGCACGCTTATCACAACATGAAGAGTTGTAGTTATCACAGCATGAAGAGTTGTAGTTATTACAGCATGAAGAGTTGTAGTTATCACAGCATGAAGAGTTGTAGTTATCACAGCATGAAGAGTTGTAGTTATTACAGCATGAAGAGTTGTAGTTATCACAGCGTGAAGAGTTGTAGTTATCACAGCGTGAAGAGTTGTAGTTATCACAGCGTGAAGAGTTGTAGTTATTACAGCGTGAAGAATGGTAGTTATCACAGCATGAAGAGTCGTAGTTATCACAGCATGAAGAGTTGTAGTTATCACAGCATGAAGAGTCGTAGTTATCACAGCATGAAGAGTCGTAGTTATCACAGCATGAAGAGTTGTAGTTATCACAGCATGAATTAGTGTTTTGGTCGTTTATGGAATCCTTAGTTTGTTACGTAATGCATCTTGCTCAATGATGCCCACAGGCTGTGGCCTTTGGGGATCGAATCCATGACCTTTCTGCTGCGAGGTGAACATCCGAGCCGACACACTATCCCCATACCCTCTCTATATACGCTGACTAGCTTACTAATTTACACAAGGGACTGCTGTCTGCCTTTCTCTGTCTGTCCTACTTTTCTTCTGCTTCTCAAGGCGCTAACTTAGCAACAGCGGCGTTGGCGTGCAAGCGAGGAAACGGTTAATCACAGCAGTGTAATGCAGCTCAGCACAGCGGAGACCAGGCCTACATGTGACTTTGGCCCGTGTCCCGTTTGTCTTAAGAGCCTCATTGTGTTTCCTAAAACAACACTTCCTGTCCTTGTGCTTGCAGGCCACACTTCACATGCAACAGTTTACAGCAGTTTGACCCGTTCACAAGTTTGAGTGCAAAGTTGTTCCAAAGTTGACTGTGTGACCTTCTTCTTTTTGTTGCCCGAGGTCCAATTTGTATACAGTTCTAGTTTTTTGTAAACAGCCACTCCTAAAAATCCATGTATGAGCTGAACTCTTGGGCCTGACCAATACTAACCCTACTGTTTCACAGACGGCAGCGAATGCTGGAACACTGTGTTACCCAGCATATCGCAATTTGCATGGGGGGAGATCATGAGGTGAATATTGTGCTGAGGTTGTGTAACGGGGGGGCTTGCATCACAGCCCCAAGGCACACAGTGTGTCATATAGCTGGAAAGAGGGGCCGTGGTGGGAGCCAGCAAGAACTGACTATTGTAAAGCACATGCAGACACACAGGCGTCCTCACACACACACACACACACACACACACACACACACACATGCACACACACACACACGCACGCACGCACGCACGCACGCACACACACACACACACACACACACCGTGTCACATGAGCAGTGTCAGTGTCTAGGTCTGAATTAAAAACCCTCAACACACAAGGGGACGTTATGCCCTGGTCACATGCAACACATGGGACAAAAAAGAGGTTATATGTCATGTATTACCACATGTTGTGTGCAGCCTGTGAACCCAAACGGTGTCCCATAGATTAGGGTGTAATCTCACCATTGGGTAGGGGGATGGACGCACTCTCCTTCTCGCTGCGTCCTCTTTGGATTCGTAGTGTGGCCCACTGTCCAAAAGCAAAGTATACTTTATAATCTCCAACAGACCATACTTCATCTTCTCAGAATAGTCATCAATTATCATTGCATTGTCTCGTTGACGCTACAATATCATATCATACAGTACTTCGACATGTGGGAGGAATAACGCATTGGTCGACTCACTCACCTCTAAAGTGTAGACTAAGACCTGAATATAGACCCCTGTGACACCCAGGGAGAGGCCGAACATCGCAGGTAGCATGACGAGACACAACAGTACTGAGATCCACACCTGGAACAGGACAAGGGCTGTACCCCAGGGGTCCTCCATCGATACCCGCCCTGTCTGCGACCCGCAGGCAGCACGCAGGATACACTCCAAGACGCACGAGATAAGTCGTCCTTGCGATTAAAAAAAATTCTTCCCTGAAAGACGTCCCTCTGAAAAAAGTGATTGGATCTAAGAGACAGACCGTGCAATGCAAATGAAACACCGAGGCAGTGAGCAGAAAAAGGGCTTTATGCCAAGAGTTCAATAAAAAATCATAGTGCCAAAAAAAAGAGGATCAAGGAAATAGAGAACGCCCCTTCTGGAAAAGTCCATTCGATATTTTTTTCCCCCATACGCCGTCTTGAATTGTTCGTGCATGGATTGAATCGGTTCATATATGTATGCAGTATGCAGATCGAAATGCCCCAAGCGCATATCCTGAAGAGCTTAGCAGGGGGAAAAATGCTGGTGGAAAAGTTGCACATTAACGCTTTAGGGACCGCTATTCTCCCAGCCAATCAGGGGCCTCGCACCGAGGTCAGCTGAGAGCCTGCTATTTGACAACAAAACAACGTGTACATGACCGCACGTTACCATCATAGGTTACCATTCCAACAGTGAATGAATGAATGAATGAATGAATGAATGAATGAATGAATGAGCATCTATCCTTCACGTTTGTGTTTGTACATTTTCTATAGGTATGGGTAATGATGATGATGCTCATCATCAGGAAAGGCAGCCTATAGGACACGCGGTTGTGAAACTGTAAATTCCGTTATCAAACGTCGACTACGAAGAAATGGCGAGCAATTCACATGTATAGAGTTCTGTGTTACTTACTACAAGAATGTGATATCTTTCTGGTTTATAAGTTATATTTTGGCGAGAGTATAACCTGAAACAATGTCATTACTAAAGCATTATTAAAATTACATTATTATCATTATTTCCTTCATAATAATGACCTGCTATGGTGATTTTGTTGACACCTTAGTGCCATCCTGTGACTGTGAGAAACATTAGTCTAAATTGGTATAACAAACAGCCTAATAAACCAATAGAGAGCTGGTGTTCCAGGTTGTAGTTCTTTCGCCCAGGTGCTCGCGGGTAATGTAGTTCTTTACAACCCGCGCCTCAGCGAAGCATCGAGTCAAGAATGGCGGACTCCACTGTTTACATGCCCGGGATAGTTCTTTCCTCGATGATGTTTCAACACCTCAACACGGACTCAGATGCAGTAAGTTCACCACTCTGTCATCACACTGTTCATATACACGATGTTGTTTCATTGTTGAAACTGGTTAGTGAGTTGCTGCCCGGTAGCCAGCGTGGTTTAGGTAAATATCCTCATTATCAGGTGGAGTTGAGTTTCACATGGATCACAAGGTCAGCATTTACTCGTGTAAACACTTTCTGTGTCGTGTGCTTCAGGTTTCAGGTTGTTCATAACCGCACCGCACATGGTTAAGGGTTGTTATAATGTCATCTAGGTTCATCAACCTCTCCCTTCAGAGTGAAATAGCTAGCGGTTCTTAATGTAACACACTGCAAGTCAGTCAGGACGTATGTGTGCTGTTATAATATAGGTATAGTATTATATAATTGTAGAAATAACTGGGGTGAAGAAGAGAAATCCTCAAACGTTGCTATTGATAGTCATTAGTGTTGATGGTTTGTCTGTTGATATTTCCTAGGAGGGATTAATTCTTGGAGAAAGCAAAGAAGAGGAGAAGAGAGCCATCACTGATTCTACCAACGACCATGTGTATTTTGAGCACACAATTCGTAAGTTGGGTCCCTTCATCCTTCATCCTCATTGTGCACCAAATGAAGCTAGCAGGTCTCCCACCGTGAAATACACGTCACATTTTCTTTGGTTCAACTTTGTTCCAGATGTTCAAAAACACATGACATGCAACAGACTAAATAAGTGAGTATTGGCAGTACTTATGGCTCTTGGCATTGCATTGCAAGTTGTATCAATTAAAGTAACTATCGGCACCCCAATTGCAAAAAACGCGTTTGGTGTCTCATAAATGGTAAAAAACCACAACGTTGACGTCATAACCGCTATAAAGTCAAGAACAATGAGTCAAACACATGTTTTCAAAATGTCATGGGATGCATTGAGCAATGCTGTGGTTTGTGTCTGTCTGTAGGTTCTACAATGGTGCTGGGGAGGTGGATATTGTTACATTGAGGAAAATGTTGCCAGACCATCTGCAGGCAAGTCACGAGAACATTGTCACCATTTAATGCGGGCATTCACATACACAATACACAATTCACATACACAATGTGTTTCTCATGTTATGTGTTTTGTGCTAGGAACATTTGATTGGCTGGTACAGACAGCGCAGGAACACAGAGCAGCGAATGACGTTGCGGGAAAGGCTGGTCCACGACAACCTGAAGAGCGCCATGGCCAATCCTGAGCTGATCTTCCTGCTGCTGACGCCCAGCGAGGTCACAGCCGCGGGCTCCACCCATGAAACAGAATATGCCAGCTTCAGGTCACACAACAGGTAGTCTCACAAGTACCAGCTGAGACTCATGTCCCGGTCTGATGGCAGCTGAGCTCCAATCTGGGTGAACGGGGTGTTTCACCTTTTCTATGCGTTTTATATTCTCCATGCATTCTGTGACCTCTGTCAAAGAGATTCCAGGTGTTAATGGTATGCTACCGTTTGAGCTACACAAGACCATGTCTTTTCCATTGAAATAATACAAGGGACAACTCACCATTGAGACGTTGAGAAGGATCAGAGACGTCTACTTGGCTGTAACTGAATGTCCCTCACTCCCAGACGCTTCTATAAGGTTCCCATCGTGGTCAACAACCTGGGTTCCCTGGAGGATGTGGTGTACAGGACGGCCAGCGCACCCTGTTCTGCCGCAGGTTACCACCGCGTTGTGCAAAAACACAAGTAGGTGGTCGAAGGCCTTTGTGTACTTGTATATCTTTAATGTTATTTGTACTTTATGTATATCTGTAACGTTATATCTAAGCACTACCACTAATACAAAAGACCGACCTTGTGTTCTGATTCTTATAGCTGCTCTCCACTCCAGTCTTTTTAGATTATTATATAACAAACTGCGCTTGCAGCACATAGAATGTATTTCCAATCTTGGTGGTCTTCATTGTTCTCCATCTCACTTGTGTTGGATACAAGCATCTGCTAATGAGAAGATTAACTGTTTACTTAATTTGTTTTGTTCCAAAAGATCGAAATTCTTCTCTCAAGACGACACGCATAGAGAGGTGATGGAGATCAACAAAATGTACAGCTCCATGCAGGCCGAGCTGCAGGTGAGACGTTCTTTAAGGGCCCCTATTTCATGTCGAGGCATGTGTTTGGTGAAGCCACAACAAGCCATTTCAGCATCGACCTGTTTGTGACTTCACCGCCTGCCATTTGGTGCGGTCCACTGAAAGACATTTGGGTTGGCTCTCCCAGTTTGCAATGTCGCTAACAGGAACATTTTCTAAATCGACATTAGGATGTGAAATGGGTGCAGTGGATAGGTCTGGCTTTGGGTGTGGTCTTCACTGATGCTCTGTGCTTCACCATCAACAGAAGGAATGCAAGAAGGTGGAGAAGAGCGAACAGGAGGTCCAGACGCTGCTTGCACAGCTGACCGCTCTCAGGAAACTGATCTCCAAGAAGAAGTCCCTTATTCCAGAGAAAGGTGTGTTTTGAACACCTTCAGGATTCAGTACATCTTCATTTTGGTTCACCATTTTGATGGGACAGCTGTTATTGTGTCAGTTTACTTTATATTGCTGTAGGACTTTGAATGATGCATGTAGAATCACAATTGCCCACCTTGTCTTGCTATTTTAGTGCAGGAAGAAAATTCTTCCATATAGTAATTACAATTTTTAAATCTAATAAAAAAATGTTTAGTAAATATTGTATACAACCAGAAGTTAGAACATATATTTATTTACTCCCAATTTTGTTTTGTAATTTGAAGAATGTGTAAGATTTCCAGAGATGTCTTCAAAATGGCTTCCTCTGCATCAGCAGGTGTCCTCAGGCCTTCGATCAGAGGGAACCTGCTGCTGGGAAACTCCCTGAAGAGACGCTTCCCTCACTCTCCTTTGTTCCACACACAGACTCTAACCCTTCAGGGTGTCCCTGTGGCAGAGCACCTCCCCCCCGCTCTCACTCTGCCCTGCCCACACATTGCCTCTGATCCTGAGCCGTAGCTTGACATGACCACGGATCAATTGAAGTCCCCCGTAGTTTGCCTTGATTAGCCAATAGAACATCTGCCCTATAGTGACATCACAAGTGGGAGTGTCCACCCAGGTGTATGTGATAAATAGATCAACCTACCAGCCTGCCTAGTGGATTTTACCAACTGGTAAGCTGATTTATTGTACATCTGGTGGAACCAGATGTACAATAAATCATTCACACTTGTGATGTGACTATTGGGTAGCTACGTCTGAAGGTAAATTAGGGGAACGAGATGGATAAGAGAAGTCTTCCAACAGCAAATGGTTTACAATTCATTCATTCATTCAAAAAGTTCCACTATACACAACACACTATGCACAACAGTTTCACTATAAATACAACAAGTGATGGTCATATGAACATCAACATTTCCTTTATGGTTATAAAAATCTGTATAGACAGACCACCATAACCAGTTTAGTAAATAAGATTGTAAAAATTATATTTTTTAAATTCAAATACATTTATTGATCAACAAAAGAATACTCCAGAGATAAGCAATGGTATGCATAACAATTAATATTGAACTTGGACTTTAATAAAGAAATAATAAACTAAACATTTTTATGCATTTTTGATTAAACAAATGTTGGGGTCTGTCATAAACTGCGGATGCTTGTGGGTCACTGACATGAAACCTGAAAATGTAAACAATATGCAGAATTATGATTATGCATTCATGAAATATTAGTGAAATATCTTAATCACCACCTTTCCATGTACTAACTGCATTCACGCTACGTGATGCAGACAAATGATGGAGTCCATATTCAGAATTGATTGGGACAACCATTAAATCAATACAACCATAACCGTTAGGTGGCCTTAGAGTTATCTTTAAGATTATTGTAAAGCAGGATCCTCTCCAAAACCAATAACAGATCAAAGGAAGACTCACCCATTGCCTGGCTTTTTTTGACAGCTTTAGCCATGTCCTTCTGTTTTCTTGCACATAAGCCTGTAAACAGAGACAAGACATGAACCAGACAAGCTAGCATTGCATCCACCTAACTGGCCTGTACTTTATTGATGCATGTGTCCTTACCAGTCAGGTGTCGGCCGTAGATTCTACCCGTGTGTGGGGATATGAACTGGGAAAGCAACTGTAAGAGAAATGGTCAGAAGAAGTTAACCGATGTGGCTTCGCAAAGGGACTTTAACGCATTCTACAACTCTTAGGCAAGTGTGGACACAATCACCCTACGTTATATATTCATAGATGGTCATCATTTGAGGTCTTTCACTTCGTCAGTCATGACTGATGTCGACCAGGTCAAGTCAAAAAGTCCCAACAAAAGGTGACTCATAAATGAAAACTTTCTCTGCATAACAACACATGGAAAACTGATCCTGATCAGACCAAAAGCAATCATGGGCTCTGATGGTAGAGAGGTCGATCAAACAGCGGACACAAATAACTGATCAGACCCAATGAAAGACCTGTTTAAGTGGGTGTGACTCGCAATTCCATGTCACATATATATTCAAAAAGATAGTTGATTTAACTTGAGCATCATCTGAAATCATCGGAAATGTGTTGATTTATTTTGAACCCAAACCCTATTTTATGAAGTTATCGTGTTTTTTCTCTAATCTATATTCATTTGTATGCCTGTGTGAAACTTCTGGACACCTGAATTTCCCCAGAGGGATGAACAAAGCATCCATCTATCCATCAGTCCCCTAACACACCTGTGTATTTTTGTAATCCACTGTCACGTTGCAGAGAATACAACCCTTCTGGGGTTTCTGGAAAGGGTTTTCCATCTGTACAGGCTTATGGATGGTAAGACAACGTGGTTAGACATATTGGATGTAAGCAAATCTATTTACATAATATTTTCATTTACATTTTCTTTTCTAAAAGGCATACCAGGTCATCCTTTTTTGGGGTTGCATTTGCGGCGGTTGATGAACTTCTTAGGCCTGAAATGGAGACACTTGTAAATACAAATGCACATACAGCAGCTTGACAGTTGTTACATGCAAACTTGGATGCCTTGGACCTTTTATCATTGTAATAATATAATAACGACAAAGCCTAACTTTATTCATTACGTTATTCTTGCCTTCACGCATGTTCTGATGTCTTGGAATTGAATAACATTAGTAACACCAAGCATTAGCGTCACACTGAGCGAGCTAAACGGATGATCTTTATTCTGCTCGTCACTTCACAGCCAATTTTATCAGAGTATTGACAACATAAATATATATCTTACCTGTGGCTCCGCGCTGCATGAAAATGGGTCTAAATGTTTGAATTCCTCTCAACGCCAACATCTTGACCTTACTAGGAACATGCATGGGTACACTATGTCGGATGTTGTCTAACGTAGGATCCGGTGCAAACCCCGCCCATTCGACATGGGATGGTATAAAAAAAATATTCTTGAATTTGTTTGTTTGTCTTTTTTATTCTGTTGCCAATTATTTTAAATGATTGAGGAATGTCCATTATTTTTACGTTTAAATAATAAATCAATAGAAAAAGTTGATATTCGTTAGGGTAGTGTCAGCGGAAGTCACGTCACGAAGATATCCTGCTGCTGGGTTAGCGTTTCAAATCTCACTGATACAGATGGAAATCATTTTTGGGTCTTTACGTTGCAACCGTAAAATATGCTACTTTTTCATATCATTTGAAATGCTTAACTCTGACCCTTACCGGTGTCCGTTGTAGGGAACAGACTTTTTTTTTATCCTAAGTGGTTATAGTTACGGTTAGCATTGTGTTATCCCAGGTGTGTTTACAGCAGAGTTGTAAACTAGCCAATCTAGCCCTCAAGCTGTCCTTTATTGTCATGTTTGGATATAGCATTGAAGGAGGTGATTGTGGATGTCCAAGCAAAGCTACATTCAGCCCACTGGGGAGTCATCCTCTGTGAAAAGCATTATTTTATATCTTGGAAGTTGAGACGATTGAAGAATGAATGTATGTGTTGGAAGCTGAATCTATTGAAGATGTATTTCTCAGATGGATAGTCTCTTTGTCGAGGCATTAACAATGAATCCTGAGAAACAAGAGCTTAAAGTCAAAAGGGTGTCAACAGGGAAGAGGCAAAGAGACAGTCATAGAAGCCACCTGACTCCTGTCAGAAAAAAAGGACCTGGTAGAAACAAGGAAATATTAAGTGACTTAATGGCTGAAAATCCCACTGAGGTAAGATTAGCAAGATACAAATTTGACATGCATTTCTATTTTTCTATGATTTTCTTAAACTATACTTTCCATGGAATAACTCTTTGATTTTCTCGCCAGTATTGCAGTGACAGTGAGGACTTGTTTGGAGATTATGACAGTATGTTAGGGGACAGCTCTCTCATGGCTAAACTTGACTGTGTCGAACAACTGGTAAGAAAACAAGCCCCTGAAGTGGCTGTGGACGGCGAGCCGGTGGAGCGGCCCCAGCCGGGGTTCACAGAGCTGCGCTCTCTGAAGAACACCTGCGCACAGAGGGCCAGCGACGACCATCTCACTGACTCCGTCCTGGACATCTTCAAAGACGAGTCCTTTGAGGACCTACCGGCAGCCCCACAGCTTGACCTTAACGAAGATGTTCTGGATGATCTGAAGACAAACAGGATTTTACAAGCAGGGCAAACATCTACACCTGTGAGGAACGAGGAGAGGACCGGTGAAGACAGAACTAAGATGGGGGCTAAAAATACTACAGAAGGACAAACTCCTGCTGGTTTTTCTAAAGCCAGACGTATGACAGATCACCTGAAGAGGGCGATGTTGAGTAACGCAGGGGCCCCCTCCACTGTCTCGCGTACCAAGGTGCTGAAGGAGGCTGTGGTCTCTGAGGAAATCAACGTTGCCATGCAGGCCATGGAAACGGTATCCATGGTGACGACGGACCTCGGCCCCTTCTTTGGCCTTCCCACCAAAGTGAAGGAGCTGGTATACAAACTGCGAGGAATAAACGACTTATATGGTGATTTAATGTGACACGTCTTTGAGGATTTAACTTAACTTAATATTTCCAAGAGTAAAGGGAAGAACCCAGTGGAGGATGGTGATATTGTTGTGATGTTTATTCCACGTTTCAGACTGGCAGAAGACGTGTCTGAACCTTGACTGTGTTCGTGAGAGGAGGAACCTGATCTACTCTCTCCCCACCAGCGGGGGAAAGACTCTTGTCGCTGAGATCCTCATCCTGAAGGAGTTGCTGTGCAGGAAGAAGGACTGCCTGTTCATTCTACCCTACGTCTCACTGGTCCAAGAGAAGGTGACACACCCCTTTTTGGGTAATACATACGCAATGAAACATGATTGCCTCCTTACGTTACTGTTTATGAGTGGACACTTGAATCCAAAGTGACCTACAGGAACCTTTTTAGATACATTTCCAGGACCAGGTTGGGGCGGGGGGGCATCTTGCTCAAGAGACTGCGGACATTGGAGTTTATACACACAACCTAGCTCACCTCGGCAGTAGCTCAGTAGGTAGAGTGTAGAGGTAGGTGGACAGAACAGGGTCATCCACTAACCGTAGTGTCGGCAGTTCGATCCCCTTGATCCCCCTCCTCCAACTGTCCACATGTCGAACCCTACAAATGTACTGATTGTAAGTCGCTTTGGACAACAGCGTCTGCTCAATGCCCCTTTACCTTTACAATCTTTCGGGCTGAGATTCAAGCCCTAACCACTGGACCAGTCATTCCCATCCTGGAATGAGAACCACCAGTTAAAACCACCTATTATGGCAGAGCAGCAGCCTAGTGGGAGAACAGCAGACTAATCGTTCCAAGTATATCATGAAGCAGCCTGCATGTCTATATGAGGCGCTTACGAGACCTTTTTAAAACCGTTGAATGTATTTCATAACCAAAGCTATGCCATCAAATAGCTTTTAGATTATAAATCAATGTCCTGCAACCCCAAGTGATGTGCCAACCCACCGGCAGACCAGGCCTCTGCGTACATAAACCGATACCTATTTCCTCCCTTACCCCATGCAGGTGCGCGGGTTAGCAGGCTTTGGTCTGGAGCTGGACTTCATGGTGGAGGAGTACGCTGGCAGCAAGGGAAGGTTCCCTCCGGTGAAGCGGAGGAACAAGAAGTCTCTGTACATCGCTACCATAGAGAAGGGCCACAGCCTGGTCAACTCTCTGATAGAGAGCCAGAGGCTGGAGGCCCTGGGCCTGGTGGTTGTGGATGAGGTGGGTGGCATATTGATATGCACTCCTCTCAACCTTTATGGTTAGGTCAGTTAGGTGGTTTGATGTCTTACAGCCAATCCTGTTAACTTGTAATGTGTTGCGTTTGCATGGCATTTCAGTACGAGGCTAAAACCATTGGTAATTTGTTAATTTTGTTTATTTATTACTGCCAATACTGTTTTTGTTAACATTTTGCGTTTTTCTGCACTTTTTACTTCTACCATTCATGTCATGTTGTGTTATTTTTTGTGTTTTGCATATTGTTCTTTTGCAACCATAAAAAAGTTGATTATTTTATTGTCCAGTATTTACTTGTATGATGAAATCGTGTCTCTGAACAGTATTGAATGTATCTTATCTTATTGTCGTTTGTAGCTTCACATGCTAGGCGATGGCAGCCGAGGTGCTATCGTTGAGATGACCCTGGCTAAGATCTTATACATGAGCAGTAAGTGACCTGTGAAAATAATCTCCATTGGTATCGTTTTTGTAGTGGCTTTTGTGAAAGGTGAATGAAACAAAATTTATCTTTTTCATTGTTGCCTCTGTTTGTGTGTTCTCTGGTTCCAGAAGAAACCCAGATCATTGGGATGAGTGCCACTCTGGGGAACATCAAAGACATTCAGAAGTTTTTGAGAGCTGAGAATTACACCAATGACTTCAGGCCTGTATGTCATTTTAGTCTTCGCTTTCAAACGTGCTGGAGGTGTGACAACCTCTGAGCGGAAGCTGTACGAAAATGAGAATGTATTTTGACTGCAACTCTTTTGTTGTCTCTTTTAGTGATGCAGCCTTTGTAGTTCTTAATGCCATTCACCATCAGTTGAGCTGCAGAGGAACCAAGTTCCTCATGCTTTGTTCTCACTCTTTCCCAAAAGTATAGCGTGTAGACCTCAGTGCTGCGCTGTGGTGATGCTCTCTGATGTCCACAGGTCCAGCTCAGTGAGTATGTTAAGCTGGGCCAGACCATCTATGAGGTGGCCCCCCAGGAAGAAGACTGCTTTAAGTTCTCTCGCCCTCTCAACTTCAAGGTAATTACCACTCATTGAGTTGAACTTGGTGTAGAACAGGTCAGACACTGACTGTAGGACCTCATGAGCACACTGTGTTTGTTCTGCATTTGTCACCTCTTCCCCCGTCGGCTTAGATTTCTGGTTCCGGACATGTCACAGGCAACCCGGATCACGAGACTACAGCCTCTCCATCAGGCCAGAATATCATGGGACATTGGTGTCGAGTCTTTAAAGCCTGTGTGTTTTGACAAGCAACTTGTCCACTAACACAACAATGATCTATAGGTTTCTCGTTGGATGGGCGGCTGTTGCGTTCTGTGTAATGAAACCGATACTGCATTCAATGCACTTTCATTGGCTTCTTGCTGCTCAAGGCTAACTCTGGCCAGGAGAGGCTGCTATAGGCTGACTGTCCAGGAGAGGCTGCTATAGGCTGACTGTCCAGGAGATGCTGCTATAGGCTGACTGTCCAGGAAAGGCTGCTATAGGCTAACTCTGGCCAGGAAGGGCTGCTATAGGCCGACTGTCCAGGAGAGGCTGCTAAAGGCTAACTCTGGCCAGGAGATGTTGCTAGTGTGCTTCATAATGGTTTTGAATTGATTCATTCAAAACCATTCAATAAGGTGTGTGTGTGTGTGTCTGTGTGTGTGTGTGTGCGTGTGTGTGTGTGTCATTCCTCAGTATTCCAGGAGCATGCAGACGATGGACCCGGACCACATCATCGCCTTGGTAACGGAGGTCATTCCCGCCTACTCCTGCCTGGTCTTCTGCCCCACCCAGAAGAACTGTGAAAATCTAGCGGGGATGATCTGCAAGTATCTGAAAGAGTAAGTTAAGCGTGCTGCAGCTAGCGTCCAACAGACGTTGACACCATCGGCATGGCTGCTCTCGTCTTGTGACTTTGCATCCTCTTCCAACCCATCCACTTACCATGTTTTTTGGTGTTAATCATTGCTAACATTATAGACTTTGTTTTTCCACATGTAAAACTTTGTCGGCGACAAACTTTTAGAGGGATGTCTCAAATATGAATGTGTTTGACGTGTTTGACGTGTTTTTTAGTTTTTTGATACCATTTGTTCCCGTTGAGCTCCACACCATCAGTGACATGTCAGTAAACGCGTGCACCCCCCCCCCACCCCCAGGGAGTTCCTGGTGCACAAGGAGAAGGAGAAGGGCGTCCTGCTGCAGGAGCTCCGCGCCAGTGGCAACGGCGTGCTGTGTCCCGTGCTGAGGAAGCTGGTCCCCTACGGCCTGGCCTACCACCACAGCGGGCTGACGGGCTCCGAGCGCCGGCTGGTGGAGGAGGCCTACTCCAGCGGGGTGCTCTGTCTGCTGGCCTGCACCTCCACCCTGGCCGCCGGGATCAACCTCCCAGCCCGCAGGTGTGTGCGTGGCTCCTGTGGGGCAGCACAGCAGCTCAGTGGGTGGAGCGGGGTCGTCCTCTAACCGCAGGGTCGGCGGTTCGATTCCCTCCTCCAACTGTCCGCACGTCCAAGTGTCCTTGAGGGAAGGCACTGAACCCCAACTTGCTCCCCCCAACGCGCTGACCACGGCTGCCCACTGCTCCTATGTAACGTAGAATGGGTCAAATGACCGCGGCTGCCCACTGCTCCTATGTAACGTAGGATGGGTCAAATGACCACGGCTGCCCACCGCTCCTATGTAACGTAGAATGGGTCAAATGACCGCGGCTGCCCACTGCTCCTATGTAACGTAGGATGGGTCAAATGA
>JAOPUI010000106.1:3215814-3226305 GCA_027123135.1 Urophycis floridana | reverse complement strand
CACGCGATCAATGCTCGTTTCCATGCATATGCGCGTGTGTGCGTGTGTGTGTGTGTGTGTGTGTGTGTGTGTGTGTGTGTGTGTGTGTGTGTTTCGGGTCCCTCCTCCAGGACTACTGGCTGTCGCTGCTCTACAAAAGGCTCGTTGGACCAGAAGTTCTGGCGGTTGAGACGCTTCCTGTTGCTGGCCTCCACACCCAGAGGCAGACAGTGCGTGTGTATCTGCACTGCGCTAACAGAAACAGGTGAAGAGCTCGCGTCAAGCATCGAAACGTCCTTCACATGTCGATTGAGTAATTAGACTTTACTATATTTAAACTACTGTAAAAACAAAAGGTGTAATTCTTTCATTTAATGTTTAAATGCTCGCCACGTCTCGCCCTCTTCCTATTTTGCATGTTGTTTATTGTTTTTGAGTGAATTTTTTATGATGTTTTTATTTAGTTATTTACTCTTCTAATTTTGGTTTACTAATACAATTCCAGTATTGTAGTGTGTAGAAAAGCGCTACGTGGACAAGCTGTATCGCTATCATGTGTTCTGGTGATTCTGCTCTCGACAGAGGCTACCCTAAAGGCGCCGTCACACTGATGGCCATGAATCTGGCTGCGAGTCCGTCCAGGCTGACTCTGCCTGCCCGGCCGTCCCTCGGCACAGTGGAGGCCTTTGTCCTGCAGTCTGACCAGCCGGACGAGGAGGGCCTCTACTCTAGGTACCCCACCCCCTGCATCGCCACTGCTACAAAGACTCTGAGCTGCCTCTGGGCCGGCCGTCTGGGCCTGGCCGCACGCTTTGCACACATGCCAGGGATTTGACTCTGGTGTTCGGGTCGCTGCCGCTGTTTGATAAGCGCTGATAAAGAGAAAACATTAACCCAAGCTCCTGCTAGTGGGCTCGCCCTGAGGCTCAGGCTTCACAGGGCCACATTGTGTGGCGGTCCCTAACCCTAACCGCAAGAATAAATCATGATCCCTCCCTGCGATGACAGCGAGAGAAACCGTGTATTGCATGTCGGAAGATGCGTCAGGGTAGCGAAATAACGTGAGGAGGCTGTCTCATGGAAGAGACAGCTCGCTTGTCGATGGCCCTTCCTTTATGCATGCGTGCATGTTTCTTCAGCTCCACAGGCCCGCCCACATTCATGAACATGCACGTAAACGCACACACACACACTTCACCCACATCCTGTGATCATTGACTCCGCTCTGCAAGCGGCAGCCAGAGGAACAGAGGGCAGCACAGTATGTTACCATGCTTAAATGTCACCATAAAATCTACAGGGATAGTAGTTTATCCTTCTTCAAATTAAGTCTTGAAGTGTCTTTAGTTTCTCTTGGTTTTTTAAATCCAGCTCTCAAGTGTAAGTCTGATTCAGATGCCTTGTATTGCGATTTTGCATGCTATATCAATAAAGATTGATTGATTGCTGTGATTGACAGGTCTGTGATGCTCAATGAGAAACTGCTGCAGATGCTGGATGACCAAACTCTCCCCGAGCTGAAGAGTAATACTCTTCCTCCCGCGGACCATCTCTTACTTCCTGGATTCTCCTTGGCCTTCTACGTCTTCACGGAGGCCCAATCAGCGGCCTGTCATTGACCCCTGCTGGACGAAGTAAGAAGTGCATCACTCCGAATATACCACTACTGCTACCACTGCTAGCACTGAAACGTGACTGGATATAGTATTCGACAACGAATGTGAATCGAATTGATGTTGTGTTTGTTTTGCACCTTTCTTCCTCTAAATAGGGTTGTGCACAATTTTTTGTTACATTTTGTTACTACACACATTGATCAATCGAGTCAAGTATTTAAATGTGACCTAATGAAATAAAGTATTTCCCATGGATTTCTGAGGTCATTCAATACAATACTGCAATTCATTCAGAGGTGACTGGGAGATTGCAGTGTTGCATCCAAAATGGACCCCCACCCATTTATTCCCTCAATAATAAATAGTCAATACAAACCATTGTTCATTGTCGAAATGTAGTCATTTGTGACATTACAAGTGGAGGGTCCATCTAGAGTTCATCTAGTATGTTGAACTCCTCAGTCACCTCCCTGGTGGAGAGTTGATACATCTGGGTGGACACTCCCACTTGTGATGTCATAAGTGGGTGGACGTGGACAGATGAATACAATGAACCCAATCAAAAGAACTGGAACCAGTTTATTTGACCTCCGTAGAGCGTTTGTTGGAAAGGATGACATCACCATCAGACCAGGTCAATAGGTCCTCCAATATTTTAATGTTGACTTTAACTTAAGACACACCTCCACACACATTAAGACTCTGGTGGTGAAGCTCATCACCAACATACCATTTATATCGTCACAGGTATATACTGTAATATAGAGAGAGAGGATGAGGTGGTTATTCTTCCTGTTGTTCTCCATGTGTGATGATGTAACACAGAGATTTGTAGTCCAGCTGTCCTGTTGAGTCGATGTTGGACGATTGAAACATCTGCTTGATCTGAAACGCAATCGGACGGAGCCCTGAGAATTGAATTTCGACCAAAAAATATTTTGCACTTTTAAACTGAAACGAGTTAAGGATGTGTTTACCTCCTCAGCGGTAAATTTATCAGCCTGCGTCATCAGTAATTCCTGCAATCTGAAAACAGAAATCAAGTTGTTTTACAAAGAAGTGAAGATAAAAGTACATGAGTATTTTAAAGCAATTATATATTTAATGAGTTATAATTTGGTTGAAGGGAATGGAACCTTTTTTTAAAGAAACAAATGACCACTTACTCATCCTTGTGAATGAAGCCTTGGGACTTGGGATCGAACATTTTGAAGGCGTTTAAGATGGTGTCTTCTGGATCCGTGCCTACACATTAACAATAACGACAATAAAAGTGATAATAAAGTGAGCCTAACGCTGTTAACAGTAGAAGACAGCATGCGTCTGTACAACATGTAAGCCAGGCCCACATGTTACAGGTTCCTGATAAAGTGTTAACAACATCCTAACATCTCACCGTGCAGCTTCTCTCCGAACAGAGTGAGGAACATGGTGAAGTTGATGGGCCCGGTGGCCTCCTTCAGCATGTCCTCCAGCTCCAGGTCCTTCACCTTCAGCTTACCTACAGAGAAACGTTGACTCCTTTCAGTTGTCCTTCATCAAATGTTCAGATTCTTCCACCCTAAAATACATGACATGGTGTGTATTGGGAGTTAAAGCGTAAAGGGGGCATTTAGCAGACGATTTTGTCCTAGGCGACTTACAATCAGTACATTTGTGGGGTTCGACACGTGGACAGTTGGAAGGGGAGGGGGATCAAGGGGGTCGAACCGCCGACCCTACAGTGAGTGGACGACCCGCTCTGTCCACCCGCTCTACCCACTGAGCTATACTACCGCACGTTCCAGTTCATTCACTTGTTGAGAGGGAAGTGCTCTGTGTCACCATGCACTTCATGATGTCTCCTCAGAAGCAACAGAAATACCGACCCAAAGACGCGTACGTGTCCTTCAGGTCCTCCTTATCGATGAATCCATCCCGGTTCTGGTCGATGAGCGTGAAAGCCTGAGGGAAGACCACAGCGAGGTCAGCGATGTCACCACAAGAAAACACCAGCATGTCCCTCCGCGCAGCCTCCACATGCAGCCATGGCCTCACCTCTTTGAACTCCTGGATCTGCGTCTGCTCGAACATGGAGAAGACGTTGGAGGAGGCCCGCTGCGCTCTCTTGGCGCCTCCTTCCTTCTTCTTGGTCTTCCTGCTCGCCTGGCGGGAGTGGAGACGGGAGTTGTTCCAACCATCATCATCATCATCATCATCATCATCATCATTATTATAAAGAAATAAAATGAGGTTGTGGGCTGTACATCGCTAACGGGACGCGTCGACCCGAGACGTCGGTGGGGTGAACCCAACGCACGTTGACCGCACCGTTTACAGCCCAGTCAGCCACTGGAGTAGAGGAGCGTGGGCCGCTACCTACCATCTCTCGTCTGATCCGTAGTGTCCGTAGGCCCCGCTGTGTGTGCTGACCGCCGGGGTGGCAGCGAGTCTTAAATACAACAGCTGTGCAGGATGGAGATGGACGAGGGAATGTGATGAGGGTAGATTGGTGAAATGGGGTCTGGGGAGGGCGGGGGGGGCATTGGGACCCCCCAGCCCAGCAGAAGTTCTCCTTACATGGTGAAGTAGTTTGGGCAAAACCAGGGTACTCTGGAGACCCGGGACTCACCGGAGACCGGGCAGCTGTTGGCGATTAGTAGAACAAGTGTTGGCTATTTTTCACCGGAGCACAAGCAACTTGTATGCAGCTGAGTGAAAGTCCACAGCAGTTCTGTTGCTGAACAATGTGTTACCTTTCATATCGTCTCCACACTGATGATAGAATATTCCTAACCATCCGTGGAAGGAGGGAGCCATTATGTGTGGCTCTTATGAAGTCTTGGTTCTGTTGTTTTTGCCATAGCCTTTTAAGATCCACTTTAGATCATGTATTGTGATAAGGAGTATATACAAACAAATACACTGATTTGTAATGACTTGACTTTGGCAAGTCATTACAAGTGCATGGATTCAAATAATATAAAAATAATATGGTCTGTTCTAATCATGAAATAGAAAAAATGTATTAAACTTCACATGGGATCATAAATGGGTTAATGGGGGAGAGAGATTAATGAATAAATAAATAAATAAATAAATAAACCTTTTAGAGTGATTGATTAGGAAAACTAATTCAATTTTCTGTTGAAGACATTTTGCGTGATTTTCACTGCAGTTGAGGTCAGTTTAAGGTCTCCAGTTTATTTTGTTCTCATAAAATCACACAAACAAGTACCTTTCTTTAATGGCCACAAGGTCATGCTGTTGTTCTGTTTTGGTTGTGGGTTTGTAATACAAGAGCGTTCTACTTAGCCTTATTATAATAATCGTTGACATTGAACTGAAACTAATGTAGTTACTCGCAAAACCCATTAAGGGAGCACAGCCCAGGGAGGAGGTGATGAAATAAGAAATGGGGGGGAGCACATATTCTGATTAGTGTGTATGAGAAACAAAAAACGAGATTGCGTCAGTATTTTTCTATAGATAGCTGTTAGACTATATAATGATTATATCTAATGAATGCACATTGCAACAAGCAATGTGCGTAGTGGGCCAGTGTTTCATCATTGGGTCTATTATATTGATATTCTTTGGAAAACACCAACCATATCAGTCGAACAATATGAAGCTTAAATATTGCTATGGGTGATTATAATTATTGCTATGCGAGAAATAGTTGGGTGAAGTTGTTGCAATTTGCTAGGTTGCAACTCTTTCAACCTCGCAAATTGTAGTTTACTTGCTAGGTTGAAATAGTTGAATACTCATTTTTCAAAACGACCCACTTAGCACGTATAATCCCACACAATTACATAATAGTACTTACAATAATAACAATAATAGTATATAATAATTGATCTTCAATTAGGCTATTGATCATGTCTGGTCAATCAGTGGCAGTCGTTGCTCTCAATGCTGTGTTAATTGCACATCGGTGGTCGTAGTCGGTGGTCGACTGCTATCCACGTAGATAATCCCCTCGTCAAGTCCACCGACACAGCAAAGTAAACAGAACGACCACCACGGCGGACCCGGACAGCCTGGACGCCCCTGCTACTACACTACCCACAGCGCCGTGCGTCGGCACAACACAGCCATGTTGTGGGAGGAAATCCTCTTGAGGTGGATTATTGTAATCCACCGACAGTAGAAGAGAAGTCTGGACGACGCGGTTCGGATCACGACGAGAACCCAAAGCTGCCCCACCTCCCCTCACCGCACGGCCTCCTCCCGCTGCTGCTGCACCACGCAACCAGATGCTCCGCGTCAACGCAACCGAGCGATGAGAGCAGCGCACGATCCGACGCCCGTCGTGAGGACCTGAAAGGGAGTCAAGTCGTTTCCTGGACGAGTCGATTCATCCTCTTGAGAGAACCTGACAGCAGTCCCTCTTTCTCTCTCTTGCCATCCCCCTGCATCGCTAGAGACACAAGACCCGGAGAGAGAAGAGACCCACAAGAAGACAAGAGGATTGCTTTCCCGTCTGACTGCCGAACGAGACGAACCCCGGTTCCCCTTCCCCTTCCTCCTCCCCCCTATGTTAGGGTTTAGACTGTGATCCGGACCCAGGCTGTGTTTCTCGGGTCTGCTGGGTCCCGTCGCAGGAGGATCCCGAGGTGCTAACACACGGCTAGCTGGGCACGGCTAGGCTAGCTCGGTAGCTAGCGTCATAAGGATCTCCGGTCCAGTTCGGGGGACCCCGTGTTTCAGGTGTGTGTGTGTGTGTGTTTAAACCCCAAGAAGAGAGGAGGATGTCGACGAAAGAGCAAAACAAACTGTCCACGGTGGAGAGACCCATCAAAGGTTCGTGGTGTCGTGTTGAAATGAAATGTTGTCTTGAAGTAGTGCTTTTTCTGTCTAGGTACAGGAAGTTACCATCAACTCAGTAGGACGCTGTCCTTAACAAACTTATTAACGACATACTTTATACCCCTCCATACCCATAAGGACATGCAGACTGGTGTAAATCATGCTTAAGTAGACCATAATGTTGAAGCTCTCTGCAGGGGGGGAAGACTGTCGAGGTGATGGAAATGAATCAACCCGGAGCTAACCACCTAGCAGGGAAGCTAACGCGTCTCCGGGTGCCAAATGTCAGCCACATACAGCACCTAAGATGTGGGGTCGGGTTGTTGTTTTTTTTCTCCATTAAAACACCGTGCGATGACAAGCTTCTTTAAAACAAAACAGTGTGTGAGCCGGGGCAGGCTGAATGAGGTCCTGGTTCAGTGGACGACACTGAATGCAGCGATGCCGCAGTGTGCAGCTGGCCGGGGCAGAGAGAGGGGGAGAGAGCCCGACCCTCCTGGGTGCACAAAGTGGGCTTCAGCTGTGGAATTAACGAGTGGTTCACAGGTAGTCTAGTGCAAGGTGTGTCTGTTTGCTTTAGTGGGCATGTTTGATCGGTTTAGGGAGGCTTAGGAGAGCAAAGCCGACGGAGACCGTTTAAAACCCGCCTTCTTAAAAGATTGCCAGACGGATGAAGAACTCTCTCTCCTCTCCGACCTGCACAAGGGGTGCACAGTAGTTTCGCATTAAAACTGTCGTCAAAAACGCAATCTAATATTTTATTGATGTAGAACATCAGGTACTGTATGCTAATGCGCAAAGCATATAGAATGCAGCACTGCAATGATGCGTGTAAGGGAGATGCAGTGAAGTATTGAAGTCGATGTTTAAGTGTAGGCGTGGGCAATGCATGTATTTGTTTGGATTATAGTTTGATTGATTGATTGCACATGCTACTCCTGTTCTCATGCCGGAGTTCAGGCGTAAGCCAACCCACGGAGGAGAGGTGACACATGTTCACACACAGCCTACAACCCTACAACCCTAAAATGCCCTGGGGTGTTGCCAGGTGTGTGCAGAATGCCCACGCTCAGAGTTCAATGGAACTCCTCAACAGTCTGTGTTGCAGGATCATTGCCAGGAGGAGGTCCGACTATTAATACGTGTTGGCAAATAGTTTGTTTCTTCCTTGCCTCCTTGTCACCTAACAGCGAGGTTGTTTTGTTGTGCTTAGTTTAAGACTAGAAGGTTAGTCTTGGGTTCAGGTTGACATTCAACATTCAACGCCAATGTAGGGGTGAGCGGCTGAGCGGTGAACGCGCCCTGATCTCGCGGCTCCCTGCTGTCTGACGGCACGCGGCTGTGGAGCCGCGCGGAGCTGCTGGTGAACGTTCTGCCTTCTCTGTAGCGACACGGCCGCCGTACAGGAGAGCCTGCTGCTGCTGGAGGAGGACGGTAGAGACATGCAAATGACAAACATTTTATAAAGGTGAAAACCCCCCAAAAACAGTGAACCGTTTCTCAAGGGCAGGAAACGAGACGAACACATGTTTTCGAGGCTCTCGGTGCAGCGTGCCGTGGACCAAAAAAAAAAAAACCAACTGACCACATTCAAAAAGGAAATATTCAAATGAATGTATAAATACGCAGCGCCGCCCTTGTGTGTGTGCACACAACCTGCGAGTTGAGATGGAAGTTTGGATGCCGTTGCTGTCGTGATATGTGCTCTGAAACAGCAGCCCCTTCATTAGTTTAACTTTTTGTTTTTATTACGAACCGTTGCGATGTGGGCCTTTTTGTGTTGTGGTCACGCATTAGGGTAAAAACCAGCCCCTGCAAACCTTGGAGGACTTGGAAGAAATCCCTGTCTCTGAAAGGCGTGTCTCGCCACGGGCCTCTTGTGAAGACATGCCCGTTGCAACATACAACTATGTCGGTGTCTGAGGAATCCTTGTCTGCTGTATGGTTGTTGGGTAATCTCGATCTTTGAGAGACTAACTGTGCAATTGTTTGCCAACAAATTATGACACTAATTTAGCCGCTTTTTCCATTGAATTACAGTCAGTCATAGTCAAGATTACTTTTTTTTCTTTCTCCAAAGTAGCACGGTGCCCTATAAAGTTTTTTTTCGCTGACGTCACAACTGGTCAAAAAACGAATAAAACCACATCAAACAAGTAGATTATTATTTTTATCTCAATGGGGGGAACCCTCTTGAATCACAAAATGAACCCCGTGGAGCTTGTCTATACTGCAGTCTGTGTAGGGACGTGTGATCAGCTCAGGACCCAGTGTGGGTGAGGCCCTACATGAATTATAAACGTGCAAGATTCAGAAGAGAGAAATCTTATGTAACACATGAGAAATGATGCCGCTTGTGTAGGTGGTCGCTAGTACACAGAGTACTCTATTACTCCTGACCATCCCTGAGAGACCAGCTTCACTGTTTGTCTTCCCCTTTTTTTCATTATTTGTTGACTCAATACCAGGGCTGGACATGTACAGTAAAAGGTATTGTAGGTACTCTTAACATTTTGCATTCAGTAATATAGCAGATGCCTAGGTCTAAGGCATTGAACTAGGCAAATGAGACTGACAACAATCACAATATACAAACCCCAAGTAAGGCTCTGGTGAGCGTGCAGACTAGCTGTGAGAAGCTACTGGTGAGGCGATGGTTGGCACATTTAATGATAATGTTTTTATTGGTGCATAGTAGTGACATCAACAATTGCAGTGGACCTTGTAGCATAGCTTTGTGGTGTCACGCTCCCGCACGCATAGACACAGCCAAATGCCTGGGTTTCCACCCCTCCCTGTGTAAAGTTGCATGTCAGGCATGTCATAATGCAGATGGGCTTTTGTCACTTCCTGAAGACGCAAATTCTTAGCATGCTGTAGGACACCCTGGCTTCCATCATGACCTCGCAGGGTGTGTAAAGGAGAGGCGGCGCATGCTAGGTCCCCCTGTCCCTCAAACAGACCTGCCATGCGTGCTTTTATGATGTCATCCATCACAGACATTGTTGGGTAAGCCACACTTGAAGAAGCCATCCTTTTGAGAGACTGAAGGCGTCCCGAAACCGTCCTCAGTTCTGCAACTCTGTCTGTATTTGCATATGCCATAACTCCAGGCCACCACTATGGTTGTAGCTATTAGTATAGCGTAACCTCTCTTGTTTCGGCCGTTAGTGTCTCGCACTAGAACTCAATTAATTAATGACCAACGGATCCGAACGTGAACCAGTTCACAGGCTTCAGAGATGATTGGCCAATCCCGCGACCTGGTTTGGTTTCCATGTGTCTGCACCACAGCATTTCATGCACTCCACCAAAATAGTTTCTGTCTACGAGAATGAAGGCAAGGCGTCTAGGGAATTTGTGTGTGTGTGTGTGTGTGTGTGTGTGCGTGTGCGCATTTGTGTCGGTTTGTACCTTTTTTTGAGTGCGTGTGCGTTCTGGCTGGCGCGTGTATTTGTGGGTGTGCGTGTGCACCTTTTGTTTGTGTGCGATTGTGAAATTGATGGCGAGGGATAGGGCAGCGAGAGGCGTGCGGCCTGATAAGAGGGTTGTCTGTGAGCGCGACAGCAGCCGTGTGTACGTGTGAACTCGTACCGTTAGGCTGAGCCGCCGACGCTGTGAATTAACACCCAGTTGTTGGACGCGTTGGCAGTGTAGTACTATTTTGTCCTTGGAATATTCAAAGCCACTCCGAGTGCAGGGGAAGGTGTTTGACTCGCGGCCAAAACCCCGGTGTTCACGTCCCTCGCTCGAGATCCCCAAACCAATTCCATTCCTGCCTCTTAAATAGTGGCCAAGTCGCTTTTTCACATTTTTCCCTTTTTGTGGAGAAACTCGAGACTCGTGTGTGAGTTGTGGGGTGACCTCTCACAGCGACAACTACACCGTGCACTCATAAGTGGTGCTGTGGCGCGTCAGGCATCCCAAGTCTAAGAGACTAGGGGCAGCCGCGGCCTACTGGTTAGGGCTTTGGACTTGTAACCGGAGGGTTGCCGGTTCGAACCCCGACCAGTACGCACGGCTGTAGTGCCTGTGAGCAAGGCACCTAACCCCTCACTGCTCCCCGAGCGCCGCTGTTGGCAGCTCACTGCCTCGGGATTAG
>JAOPUI010000106.1:2987155-2999136 GCA_027123135.1 Urophycis floridana | reverse complement strand
ACACACACACACACACACACACACACACACACACACACACACACACACACACACACACACACACACACACACAGTGTTTTATCACATTCAAATGGATGTATGTGATCCAGTAGGAGGAACTGCCTGGATTAGCGCTGATGGCAGCGAGAGACGGTAGGAGTATAGGAATATATACATATTTATATATTTGGACTAGACACCGAATCGAGGAGGCATGAGAAGAAGACGAGGACTAGAAAAGGACTAGATGAAAATATGATGATGTCTCCTTTAATGAAATACATTAAAGGAGAGGTGTCCCTCTCAGAGAATGTAAATCCTCGACCAGCGAGGTCACTGGTTCGCTACTAGTTTAGACAACAGGTGAGCATGATGCTTCCCCTTTAAGGACTACGGCAAACAACAAGGCAATAAGGAAGAAGACTGTTAGCAACGTGGACCGCTAAGACACACTCAGGGCAACAAGGACAGACATCAGGAAGCACCAGAAGGAGCCCCCCACCTCCTCAGAGAAGGTCTGCAGCTGCTCCTTGGAGTAGACGTACTGCCAGATGCGCTCCATGTCGTTCCAGTCGTTCACGATGCCGTGCTCCATGGGGTAACGCACAGACAGCAGGCCTCGGTGCTCCTGGTGGGGGCAAGACACACACACACACACACACACACACATGAAAATCAATTCAATTAGATTTTTGTTGTTGCTGTGAAGAGAACATGGTTCTCTTCTCTCTGGTTGTACTGCGCTATGTTGTTGTTTTTTTGCATTCAATTAGCAGGAAGGGAATTTCTATAACAGTGTCTTCAACACTATATGAACAGTATATGACCTGTTTGTGTCATTGTTGGGTGAAAATTTTAGGTGTTTAGGAAATAGGTAGGAAAGGGAAAAAATAAAAAAGATTTATTTTTTTTTTATCGTAGCCTTTGGAGTCTGTCATTAATACAAATGGGTGGATTTGAGGGAGATCAATGAAGTTATCATTTTACTCATTACTCGCTGGGAACAACAGACGTCATACAGGAAGGAGGTAATAACTTGGGACGCAGCACACACTGTTCATGTCTTCACCACTACACGGTGTTATGACACCATTACTGGGGAGCCACACGTAGCCCCTCAGTTCTTCTGTGTGAGAAGCTACAGAGGAAAAGCATGGGAAGTGAGGGCGTGTCGACGGGGTGGGAACAGTACTTCTGCTTTGGGTCCGATGAACAGATCTCCCTCCAGGGCTCCTGCCATCACGCGCACATGCTTGGGTCGCCCCACACTGGAACACACACACACACACACACACACACACACACACACACACACATTTACTCATCTTATCAGTTCATTATTCTTGTTGTATATATATAGGCTGCATGATTAGGAGATGCCATCTTGCTCTTGGGAAACGCTGTTTGGGATGCCACTCACTAGTTTGGGAAGCAGTATTTTGGGATCTGGTCACCTGCAAACCCAGCCTTAATAACCCCAGAACCCTAGGAGGAAGGAAAATGAAAAACATTAAAACAGTGTGATCCTGTTTACAAGACGAATTAACGAGTCGCGAGACATGTACGGTGGGAACAGATTGTGTCTGTATATATTTGTGTCCGTGAGGGAGAGCCATGACGTGAGGGGGGTCATGTCATAAGACGCAGCCTAGGGCCACAAGTCATCAGCCAGACTTCTGCTCCTTTCCTCAAATCACAGTATTCAATTGTACAATGTTGCCACAGGACACAATCAGAAAGATTTTACAATTACGACTTTTTAAAGATAACTCAGAATGCACCTGGGTTTTAAATTTTGCAAGTTAACGAATGAATGTCCAACGTGTTGCAAAACAAACGCTGTTACAATCTAGCATATGATCTAGCTGTGTGTGCTAGTGAAGATCGACCTGTCCTCTCCACATAATATGAGCTAGCAACAACCAGCCTACTGCATCTGCTAACGTTAGCAGGAGTAGCTAATGTTGCTGCTTTGTCAATCCTCTGGAATGATTAATAAACAGCGCTTGGACTAAACGTAAAGGAGACTTGGGGCCAGGTTGTGTCACCACCACTGTTGTGTTGCAGGCACTAGCAATGTGAACCACAATACTGAAACCGGTGGGCTAACCCCGCTAGCAGAACAACACAAAAAGCAGCTAACGTTAACGTTAGCGGCCTCAGTTAGGGTGTGGATGAATGACATCATCAATACTCACATTATCAATCACAACGGGCTGGTTAGCTAAAATGTCATAAGACTCCATGATGGAATAGTTATTTAAGATGTTTTTCTATAAAAAGGCGTTTTAGTTCCTTCCCAGCTTGGCGTCCTAATCATTAAAAGCGTCCCAGTACTGTAGACTCGGATGTCTGCTCGCCGCTCCTTTGCAGTATAGGCCCGCCTACCACAACAACCCGGGTCAGCGTGTTTTGACTGACACACCAAACAGCCAATCGCAGTGCTCTCTATAGACGTCCACGTGCTCACTGTCAAAACCCAGATCCTTAGGAAAGTGTCCACCTTGTTCTACATCCATGACGGTGCCTGTCTACCTGTGGATGTGCGTTGTACAGTATTATTTTTCGTTTCTCAAACACTATTATATTATAGAAAAACGACATGTTGCCATATAAATGTCAACAAAGAATTGTGAATAATGAATGCACTGTGTTCAGTTTTAGAAACAACAGACTAGTAAGGATGTTTGGCAGATAGATAATTTGATAAAATTACTGATTATTTGGTTGCCACACGTTTTCAGTAAGGGTTGCTTTCTTTTATGAATTTAGGGAGAGCTAAGGAGAACATGGTTGCTGTGTGGTGTTCCTGATCATTTTTATTATCATTTGTCACATGTCTGCATGACCTGTCATGTTCATTTCGAGTTGTTTTCTGCTCGCGGTGAGGGTTGTGAAACCCTGGCATTAAATGCACTCAAACCATTCCATAGATAAGGAGGGGACATGTAGGCTGCCACTCGCTTCGGAGGAAACTGAAACCCAGCCAATCAGAGTGGTGAGTCTACGGGTACGGAGTGAATTCCGACATAATACACTAGGCTACGTACGTTATCAATGTTGATCAAAACTCGATTTTACGCCCTCCAGACACGCTTCATTGGAAGACATTTGCGGTGGTGTTTGGCTCAGTGATCAGCTGATTGATTCGTTGGTTTGTACCTGACAGTTGTGGATCAGCTGCTGTGTTTTTTTTTATACATAATGTCAACCTGCTAGCTGAGGTAGCTAAGCTTCGTTGGTTATACATGCTAGTGCTAGGTGACGTCGCTAACCTTCATAGGCTTTACATGCCAGTGCTAGCTGAGGTAGCTAACCTTCATTATTTACACATGCTAATGCTAACTGCTATTTTGCGATTTTATATGCGGTGTATTGACTTTATTTACTACGAAGTGCCGTATTATGAATGATTAACTATGAGGTTGTCAGTCATGCCTTGAACTTTGAAGTGGTGTATTATGACTTGATTTAACTATCGGGTTGTCTATTATGACTTGATTTCACTTTGAAGTGGTGTATTATTACTTCATTATCTATTAAGTAGTGTATTATGACCTCATTATCTATGAAGTGGTGTATTATGACTTAACATTAACTATGACTTGACATTAACTGTGAAGTTCATGTTGTCAAAACAATGATTAAGGTGGACTTTAGGGTTTACGAGTGTTTTCACTCTTTCCGGCAGTCATCTGTGCAACTTCACCTGGTCTGACTGGTCGAGATGGCTCCTGTCAAGCTGAGCGCTGCTGTCTGCTCCGGAGCTCCTGTGGCCGTTTGACTGAAAACAGGCCGTGGAGACTGTTGAGATAATGGCCTGTCCAGCAGTGGTGGAAGAAGTACCTGAAAAGTAGGTACCCTGCTGTGTTGCTCTGTTTCCCTAAAACAATATATGTTTTTAAAGCGTTTCATTGTGTGCGGTTGTTCATGTTGTGGTCTCCGCGGGTGGCCCTGTGTAGACACTGCTGGGTGTGCTTTGCGACCGAGCGAGAAGATGGCAGTGCAGAGTGGGTCAACCCGTGCAGGTGTAAAGGGTGCACTAAGTGGATCCACCAGTCGTGCTTGCAACGGTGGCTGGATGAGAAGCAGAAGGGGAACAACGGAGGACCAGTGAGCTGCCCACAATGTGGTACAGAGTACCGCATTGAGTTCCCAGCAATGGGTGGGTGGAATGCACACATTTTATTCAAATTAGTATTCAATACTAATTTGGCATTCATTCGTCTTAATGAACTATGCAAAGACGCATGTCTTTGCCAGGTACTTTTGTTCTCCTTGCGAACCAGAAATGCATTCCGAATGATTGACATGGTTATGTAGATGCTGTCAATCATTTTTGGTTTCCGTCTGAAAACATTGTTACTTTTTGTTTCAACTTGTATCAACTTGTAAGCAGAGGTTGTTTATGAAATAGTACTTTCAGCGTGTTCAAGTAGTCCAGTCTGAATCACTAAAGGTAGATTTGGCTTGGGGGGATTGTTGTGACAGCATGACCATGTTCTTAATTTACTGGATCAATAATAACTGACTTAAACCAGTGCTTGTATGAAGACCATCCTCTTTGACTCAATGTTTACTGTCCAAACCACTACCAAACCCCCGCCCCCCCTTCCCTCCCCAGGACCGTTGGTCTATTCCCTCCAGCATGTAGACACGGCTATCTCTCGGATCTGTCCATTTGCTGCAATGGGGGTGGTGGTTGGTACCGTGTACTGGTCCACTGTCACGTATGGGGCGGTGACGGTCATGCAGGTACACAGAGCTCCTAACACAACAATGAATGAAAGAATGAAAATGGGTTTGGCTGTAATGTTGGTTCTGTCTTCATATTTTGGCATGAAGGTCGTGGGCCATAAGAAGGGTCTGTTTCTGATGGAGAGAGCGGACCCTGTGTTTTTGTTAATGGGCCTTCCCACCATCCCTGTGATGCTGGTGCTGGGGAAGATGATCCGATGGGAAAACTACATACTGACGCTGTGGCGCAGATACTCTGGCCAAGAGACGAGGGGTAAACAAAACATCACAGTCGTTCACTTTTACATGGTGACACACATGCACCTCATGTAATCTGCTCAAATGGAGCAAGGTTAGTGGTTGAGCTGTTTGAGTCCCAGGCGAAGGTTTCTGTGTTTGAACCCCACTGGCTACAGCCTGCCCCATCCATGAGTAAATTTCAATATTGTTCAGAGGAAACCCCTTGAGATGCAACATCTTGTTTTCAAGGGTACCTCGAGTCACTTTGGATTAAAGTGTATTCTGACTGACTAAATGGGCGTGGTAAATGGTAACCTGAGTAACGATTCCAACAGGTGAAGTGAATGTTTGTGTTGTTGATGCCAGGGCACCAGCTGCATCGCCTCGGCCCCCACAGGACCCTCTCCCGGGACCACCTGTCAGTCACCCGGACGCTCTGTGGAGCTCTGATCTTCCCGTCCATCGCCAGCCTGGTGGGACGACTGTTCTTCCGAAGACTCCCCTCCAGTCTGCAGCGCACTGTTTTGGTGAGTGCCTGTTGTCATATTGTAGACCAGAGACCAGAGTTCATCCAGTCAGGCCAAGTATTGTTGTCCCTCCATTCTGCCTGCCGCAAATTTAACACTACAGAGTTGCACATCAAGTCCAATCAACGAGAACAAAAACATTTTACACAACGGCTTGTGATGAATTGCTATTTATTTTCCAACGTGTCGGTGTGCCATTGTGTTGTTTCATTTTGAAATCACTGTTAAAATCAGGTTGGCATTAGACTGAATAGATATGGCGTTCCATTTCCAGAGTGAAAAGCAGCTGTTCTGTGGTGTTTCTCCAGGGAGGCTTAGCGTTTGTGCTGATGAAGGGGGCGCTGAAGGTGTACTTCAGGCAGCAGCAGTTCCTCATTCACACCAGCCGCCGAATCCTGGACTACCCCGAGAGTGACGGCCGGCCGGGGAGAGAAGGAGACCACGGGCGAGGAGAGGAGGACATGGAGGACAGTGGGAATGAATGAGGGAATGATTCAAGAGGTCAGAGGGGGTGGAGCGACGCGGAGGACAGTGGGAATGAATGAGGGAATGATTCAAGAGGTCAGAGGGGGTGGAGCGACGCGGAAAAACATTTTAGCAAAGTAAAGAACCCGTTGTGACAGACGTTGTAGCCCCGTATTCGATGTACACCCGGTGTCTTATTTGAATGAAAAAAGCAGGGAATCTTAACCTTCTCTAACAGATCATGTTTCAGAGATGATAGCGGTGGTGATGATGGTGATGGTGGTGATGGTGGTGATGACAGAGGTGTTCCTTAAGGTTTCCTAAGGAACCCTAAGGTTCGAGATCAGCCACGACCATCTCAACTGCAATGTCGGTAGAATTTTGGCAGAGGTGGTTTTAATTTGGTGCTGTTTGATTTGTTGGTACATAACAGCACGTCACAACTGGCATTGTGTTTAGGTAATGCGTACTTCTTCAGTAGTAGAAGAGATCGAAGGTGATAGGGTTAGGGGGGATTAGGGTGGGTGTCCAGGTGTGAAAAAACATCATGAAAGGGCCTCTTATTTTATCACAAGGTACCGTTGGGTTGGCTGATCCATCTATTTGGATGGACATGCCCCCTTGTGATGTCACGGTTGGGTAGATTTTGAATGGGATTGTAATGGACTTCACACCTAGTGGTTAAATAGGGGCCCTTTTTGACATTTGTGTATGTTGGTGTTTTCATTTATTAGAATGGAAGAATGTTTGTTTTGAATAAGGCCCGGAACAGCTCCCAGTGCCATCTTTGATTATTGATCGGCTCTACAATTACTACTTGAAATAAATAATTGGCTAGTGATATTGATAATTCATAGTGCACTTTTAATTGAAGAATTATAAACTCTAAAGTCTTGAATGGGATAATACTATGTGCTCAATGTCAACTATTAAACATGAAACATTTTATGAATCAATTTTATAACCAAAATATGCCTGTATAATGCTGCAATGTAAAAAACACAGATCCTTTGTGATCCTTGTGTTGAAAGTATTTTGTATTTCACAGGGAAATATTTTAAAAGCTAAAATGTATTTTCTTACCAAGTAAATATATATTGAGTCTTCACTGTGGTGGTATTATTGAAAATTATTTTGCACTATTGAGTGGGCAGTCTGTGATGAAGCTAATATTATTCCTTAATTAGTGCTAATCATTTATTTTATAGAATGATAAGCATACCTCTGGCTTACCTCATATTCATGGTGAAAAATGATTAGGTAGTCTCATGCCATAGTTGTGCAGTTTCACTTACTATGATTTGGTGATTTATTTGAATAAAGCTCTAGCAAACATGACATTTTGGACGACCTTTCGTTGTCTGTTGATATGCTCACTGTATGTGTTACTATGGGCAGTGGTGTAAAAAATTGCAATTATACGTTGCTCACCAAGAAGGAGAAGAAACGCGAAGAGCTGCTGTTCCTTAGTCCCCGCCCAGTTGGCTCGCTGATTGGTTGATCGTAGTGACGCTTTTGACGGAGTCCCCTGGTCGCAGGAACAGGGAAGCGACGACACTCAGACAGTGAGGAGAGGGCAACTTCTCTACCGTTTTCAGATGGCACTGTTTTAACATTTTAATCTGCCATGAAAAGAGCCACCGTCTTCGTAAGAGGGTCGTCGTCGAACGGAAAGGTAAACTGGGAAAAACGACGAATGCAGGCCTATATATGCGGTCATTTTGATCATCTCTCAACCCCATTCAAAATTTCACGAATAAACAGCGTCCCAACATAATAGACACTGTTGCTGTCTGCTACATTAATGATGTGTCATATCTGGCTCTGAGAGATGATTCATGTCTGCTAGGTGGTGGCCGTCTGTGGGTCTCTGGAAGACTTGTTGTCTGTTGCTAGTACCAAACTGGGAATACGAGCATCCAGCGTGTACAACGGGAGTGGTGGGCTGATAGACGACATAGCCTTAATTAGGTAGGATATATTTGACCATATCCCCCCCGCATCTCCATTCGATACCTACCCCCACCCCCCATTGCGACTGTTGTTTAAAATAATAATGTGCTGTCTCTTCAGAGATGATGATGTGCTTTACATGTCGGATGGAGACTGTTTAGAGGGTAAGCGATTTTGTTGAACGTAATGTTGCACTAAATGCATCTCTCAGAAGACTCAACATGTGTTCGCTTCTGATGCAGAACACGACGGGGGAGATGTTGGCGAGCCTGAGAAATGTCAGCCGCACACGGATTGGCTGACGCTGAACGTGGGCGGGCGATGCTTCACCACCACAAGGTAGCGCGTCCAATCAGGGCGCTCCCAATTATATATTTAGTTTATTCACGACACAACGGTAACGCGTTTCCTCTTTCTCAGGAGTACATTGGTCAACAAAGACCCAGACAGCATGTTAGCCCACATGTTCCGAGACAAAGGTGTGATTTAGAATTGGGGGAGGGGGGAGTCGGGTCTGCTAAATTGTAAATAATCAGGCACTTTCAATGTTATTTCAACAAGGATGTACATGTATTTGATATTGTCCCATTGGCCCATTCCCTGTCTTCATTTTGTTTAGATGTGTGGATGAACAAGCAGGATTCCCAAGGTGCATATTTAATAGACCGAAGTCCGGAGTATTTTGAACCTATTTTGAATTATTTAAGACATGGACAACTCATCCTTAATGAAGCCATCAACCCCCTGGGTATATTAAACACACACACACACACACACACCCATTTGAAAACAACCATTGATATTAATAATATCAAGTAAAAAATTCTCCCTCATTCATGTTAAAAATATAATACTTCACTCTCTCTTTAGGTGTCTTGGAGGAGGCTCGTTTCTTTGGGATCGAACAGTTAGCAGTACAGTTAGAGACCCTTATTAAGGTATTCAGTCTTATACCATGTGTTAAGGGATTCATAGTGTATAAAACCATGCCCATTGAAACGTACTACGTAGCCAGTGTGGTTCCATGCTTAGCATCGCTCCATGACATCGTCTCTCTCTCTCTCTCTGCTCCACAGGCTTCCCAGCCACCCCAGGACCACTCACCTCTGACCCGGAAGGAGTTCATAAGGTTTCTATTAGCCACCACTACAAAGTCTGAGCTGCGCTGTCAGGTCAGATACATGATTGAGATCTGAGACACACACTTTCACACACAAACACACACACACACACTGTAGCAAGAGTGATCAGAAAACCTGTTTGTGACCCATGTGGTCATCATTGTACACAGTCGTGTCTCTCACTTCATTCAAGTCCACATGTTCTGCATTCCACCTCCAGGGTCTGAATTTCAGCGGTGTGGATCTATCTCGTCTGGATCTACGCTACATCAACTTCAAGATGGCTAACCTGAGTGGTGCTAACCTGGCACACGCTAACCTCAGCGGGGCCAACCTGGACCGGGCCGACCTCTCCTCGGCCTGTCTCGACGTGCGTTCACACCGCTTCCGCCTTCTAACCCCCTGCTTTAGCTAGCTGCTTAGCTAGCTGCTAGCTGCTAGCTTAGGGGCAGATTTGGAGGAAGATGTGGGGCCGGCAGAAGCTTTTCACATGGGTGTGATCCCTGCTGTGTGTGAGAAGCTCTGTGAAAAGGCTCCAAGGTCAATGTGTGTTATCGTCATTAGTTTGTCTACTTCCAGGGCACAGGTGCATAAATGCGACGACATGTGAAAAGGATCAACTATATGCATCCCCGACCCCCTCCTAGTACTCATTATTACTAGCCTTGGACATTCTAATGCACATGTGTCAAACTCAAGACCCGCGGGTCAAATCCATGGCGAAAGCTTAAAAGGCATTATGCTGCTTCACAGCATACCATACAGCGACCATGAACTTCATCTCCCACAATGCATTCAAAAGTCTTACAGTTACAACCGGCCCTTTGAGGGCAACCACAATGCCGATGTGGCCCGGAGTGATTATGAGTTTGACTCCACTGGTCTAAAGCGTTTGGCACATAGTCGGTTGTAATTCACGTCTCTCTCCACCAGGGGGCGAACCTCCAGGGAGTGAAGATGCTGTGCTCCAATGCTGAGGGGGCGTCGCTGAGAGGATGTAATTTCGAGGACCCGGCTGGAATCAAGGCCAACCTAGAAGGTGACGAGACTCACACACACACACTCACACAGCACTTGGTTTTCAAAAGATAAATAAAGATGTGTGTCCGTGGGTGTGTTTAACATAAAGTCCTTCAGGATATTCACAACTTTGACTGAGAACCATTAGCACATTCACGTGGGAGTAGCTACAAATATTGTGAGTGCTGCACCGTCCAGTATCCACAAACCTGTCTGGACACACTCAGAGTAGAGAGCGGAGTCAAACTGAGAGCAATCACATTTATCCAAATAGATTTTTATTACTGCATAATATTTACACCAAACAAAGTATGAGTGTGTTCTAAATGTGGGACGTCGCATCTCAGGAGCCTCGTGAGGACGTTCTGATTTGTGTTCCGTTTCTCTCTCTCTCTCTCTCTCTCTCTCTCTCTCTCTCTCTCTCTCTCTCTCTCTCTCTCTCTCTCTCTCTGTGTATGATGTGTGTACGGTACAGGTGGGCCAGAGCCCCCTCAGTTCCTGTATGATGTGTGTAAGGTGCAGCTGGGCCGGCCCAGGGCTCTGAATGGAGCTTTTGAGAAATGTTGAACTCTGTGGAATGCTCCGGAAACCTCGCTCCAGATGTGGAATGGTGGGAATGGGTGGGAACTGGGGAGGTGAGGTTGGGCTATGGTTAGACTGGTCTGTGTGTGTTGGAGGGGGTCACATTGCATGTACCTGACAATGCGTGTATAGTATGCATTTTGTGGATGCAATGGAACATTGTATATTCAATACTGCATTCCAGAGTTGATTTCATCTGCGTTGACAAATTAAAAGCCCCCATGTTGATTTAGCTAATTAGTACAGCGCAGTTACTAACTAATAAGTCACAACATCAGGCACTCAAGCTGTTTCTGTTTTGATGGTTTTTCCCCATTCATTATCCTCTACATTCCTTGTGCTCCCAGTATCTCCACCCTGTTTGATTCCTCTTTGTTATTTCCCTATGGTGCAGTGAGGCATTGCTTAAGTGTTAGGGGTTAGAGTTGAACGTGAGGTTTGGTTTTCAGATTTGTTTTATGGTTAGGTTTAGGCTTCGGTTTTAGGCTTCATGGTTTGGTGTTTGGGTTGGAGTGTGGGGTTTGGGTTCAGCGTTTAGCTTCCCACAAAACAACCCCCCTTGGATGGGGACCTGCCCCAGCCTGGGGCCAGCAGCTCCAGCCTGGGGCCCTGGGGCCAGCAGCCTGGGGCCCTGAGGCCCTGAGGCCAGCAGGCTGGGGCCCTGGGGCCAGCAGGCTGGGGCCCTGAGGCCAGCAGGCTGGGGCCCTGGGGCCAGCAGCTCCAGCTGGTGTGTTGTTCCCACACCAGGAGACAAACACATGGAGGGACGTGAGGACCAGCGAGGCCTCGTCAGACGTTAAGCAAGCCCCCCGCGGTGTGTGTGTGTGTGTGTGTGTGTGTGTGTGTGTGTGTGTGAAGTGAAACAAAAACAATCCAGACTGGAGATGTAATGAAATGCAGAGATAGATAGAAAGGCAGAGAGATGCAGAGAAAGTGAGAAAAATACATAAAGGGAGGGAGAGAAGGGACAGAAACAACCAGAGAGAGAGGAGGAGAGAGAGAGAGAGAACCCCTATAGGCTTACCAAATAGTCCAGGAATGCGGTGGTAAAAAAAATTAGCTGGCTGGCCCACGATGTGCGTGATTTCTTCAGAAGCTCCATTCTGCCTGAGTCTACACTGCAGCCTGTACAGCTCACCCTGTCATCCATAACACTGCAGCCTGTACAGCTCACCCTGTCATCCATCACACTGCAGCCTGTACAGCTCACCCTGTCATCCATCACACTGCAGCCTGTACAGCTCACCCTGTCATCCATAACACTGCAGCCTGTACAGCTCACCCTGTCATCCATAACACTGCAGCCTGTACAGCTCACCCTGTCATCCATAACACT
>JAOPUI010000106.1:2812751-2826342 GCA_027123135.1 Urophycis floridana | reverse complement strand
AGAGAGAGAGAGAGAGAGAGAGAGAGAGAGAGAGAGAGAGAGAGAGAGAGAGAGAGAGAGAGAGAGAGAGAGAACGCTTCTTGTCCTTCCACCTTTATGGGCTCTCGGACTCAGAATTTGACAAACACAGCCTAAAGGCCATTTCAATCTCCCGCTTTCTTTGTATACATGGGATATCGTAGGGGTGCATGGAGAATTCAGAATCACAGGACGTCAAAATCTTAATGAACAAAACTAAAAGGTCAGGGATGTTAGAATGGCAGTATTTGTGATGGTAACAAGCGAGTAATGTGTGTAATGACAACTTTCTCTTCATGAAAACTATCTGAATATAAACCTCATGGTAGTTGGTGGAATAGAACATAGAAAAAAATCCCACACAAATCACTTGACACTAACAAACAAGAAATTGGCCTGTTGTGATGTTATGTTGAACTCAAGGGGTTGTGTGTGTTTGTGGGTGTCATTCCCTTACCATTCTCAATGGCGCCCTTTCTGTGAAATAACATGTTTGAAAAGGTGAATTGTATGTGGCGACAAGCCACTCCAAATGTGTGTAGTATGTGAACGCATTTAACAGCCACGAGTAAATGAACGCAGTGGAACAAAAGTAACTAACTTCATAGGAAAAACCGAGTCCTCGTTACGCGTTCACGATCCACTCTGCAATGGACTTTAGGGCACTATCTGGGTCTCCAGATGTTAGTGAGGATCACTGTATGACGCAAAACATCTGGTTTGACCTGCAGGAGCAGCGGTCACCTCTTTGGCTAAAGATTGGGGAGAGAACACAGCCTTTTTTTCATAGCGATCTCATAAAATATGTGTCCGCCATTGCGCGTTTAGTTTTTATGGTCACTTCTCGGCAAACAAAAAACACAGCCGCAGTCAGAACTTTTTGAGTGAGTTAATATCCCGGCCAGCTCGTTTTGTTTAACACGTCAACTTGCCTGATCTTCACAACACACGGGAGACACGGTCCGAGTGCTCCGGGTCAGCTCCAAAACACTTCATCCGAAGCAGCTGAAAACCATCGGCGATTTACGTGTCGCTGACGTGCAGGTGTGCGCGGTGTTTCGCTTGTCAAAATACATCGGAATTAAAGACCCATTACTTCGGAAATATACGATCAATTGTCACGGGTTTAAAAAAAAAACAAAGGCGTGTAATGCACCGTGAAGCAGCGACTCGTTGGACGGCAGTGCATTGTTGAGCGCGGTGTTTGCAGAACTAAACGCAGCCACACAGTTACCACCCTTCCGGGTGTCTCCGACGGAAACAAGCAGGCAGTGTGGGTCCACTTCTCGGCGCTAACGCGTGCCGACGTAAACCAGCAGTCAAACCCGGTTGATTAAAAAAAGAGGGGAAAAAATCAACCCGACGTGGTTTATATAAATCCGGTTGAGTCAGACATACGGTATCCACTGGAAATGACGCACTGTGTTACTTTTTAATTTTACTTTTTTTTTCTTTCACTTTTTTTTTGTATTGAATTTAACCACAATCACGTGACAATGTTTTACGTTGTTGTTTCTCTTTCTCTTATTTCCAAAAATGTCATTAGGTCATTACACTTGACCTCCCTGGATTAAAAAAAAAGTACCAAGCAGTGACAGGTGTCTAAACAGGGGCATCCCCTCCGCGTGCACCACGGTGACACGCCGTCCTTCAAACGAACACTCAGACCCATTCAAATGAATAGCACGTGCTTTTTTAATCTTTTTAACTCCATATGTTCAAGGCTGCATGGTCGTACAACTACACACGAGCGCGCCTCGCGCCCGACTAGACGCCACGCGGTCTCGCGTCAACAGGTGGTGCTAATGACCAACGCACGAGGCGTCGACCCGGAGGACGCCAACAGAGAGCAATCGTAACTTTTAATCGTAGTATTGACCGCCTTTAGTAGCAACAAAAAGGCATGTATTTCGAGAAACCCATAATGATACAAGTTTATCTATTCAAGGAAGTCAAAGGAAGCGTATGGTGGAGCGGATGCTGACGATAGTGGCGTGTTCCCCGCCGTGTGATTTGGATGTGAGCGGTTACGAGGTAACTTTAATCTACATGTATGGCGTGGTCGGGTTGCATAATACTCACTCACATTTGACACAAAACAAGACAGGACGACACATGTCCATCAATGACCAACTTTGCATGAATTTTGCATGTTGCAAATTTGCTTGGAGTCTGTGGTTGTAGTTAAATTAAAGTTGAATCAAACTTTAGTTATTCAAACAAGTATGGTCACGTTTATACATTCTGATTGTTCAGTTTACATCAAAGTGTTTTGTGGGTAAGATTATGGTATGAGTTTGCTGGGGACTGCAACAAGTAGTCATACCTAATGAAGACCTAATTATGAATTAGTTATGGGCTAGTGACGCCAAGAGGCTTCAGAAAGCCCTCACTTCATGCCAAGTGCCCTGAGGGAAATTGGAATACCAAGGGGGTTAGATCAACTCCAGTAATTAAAAGTAATGCAACTTCCTTCTTGTCCAACCCCTCTTCAGCACATGTGATGTAGGCCTCTTTTAACATGCAGCATTCCAGCTTGGTTGCCTGGGTCCTGACCACAGTGGAGCAGATGAACTGTGTGCCAAACCCTTATCTCACCCCTCATGGTTTCGCAAGGATTAATTAAATCACGGCGATGACACAGAAATCCCCCTGCCCATTGCAAACTTATCAAATTAGGGCTGAGGTGGTTTAATTCATTAATTTGGTAAGAAGGTGGGGTGTCTTCAGGGATGTGGTGAGGTGTGACTGCCGTCTATCTGAGTCAGAGTCTGGAGAGGCATGGCAGGCCATATGCCCGAACCTAGAGCCAAATGAGAGTCGGACGGCCCAGGTGAGAGTTTTAATTACGGAGTCCATAGGAGTGCAAGTGTGATGCAGGTTTGATTTGGTGGTGGTTGGTTCTAATAGCATGTGATTGTTTACTGTGGTGAATAGTTAACTTTATGGTAAAGACATTTATTTCCATTGTAGAAGACGTCTGACTAGTGAGTCAGTGTCTGTCAATAAGCACGATATTGTACTGAGAAAGCAAATGTTTGTGCACACGTACAGGGCCAGCAACTTTGTAAGACTGCAAGTTGAAGAGCATTTTTTCCACAGCACATTATACTCATTGTATTAGGCGTCTGCATCAAACAACATCATTGTCACTGCACCAAACTTGCAAACTAAGCTGTTCTGTTCATATTCTCCAAGACGGTAAGTTGATGATGATCAAGAACATTTCAAGGCCAAATGCAAAGCACGTTAAAAAATAAAGTTTGCCCCATCAACCTACCCAATATAACAGCAGAAGTTTGGCTGCATAAAGTCTGTAAAGTCTGAAATGGCTCCAGAGCATGTGTGCACTTTGAAGGAATTGTGTTCAAAGCAGAGTCCCCAGCTCATTGCCACCTCCCCCTGAAGTGGTTTGTTTTGAAGGCTTGGTTATTTTAATTGACCTGTCTGTGTTATTCGGAACTCTCAGCCATGAGCCCCCCCCCCCCACTCCCCCCATGGACTGGTTGCCTCGGCTACTTCTACAGAGTCCATCATCTTCTCTGATAACCTGTGCTGGTGTCCTCCTCCTCGTCATCATCATCAGAGACACAGATCACGGCGTGCATGGACCTGTAAGGGTTGTCGTCGCCCTGCTCCGAGGCTCTCTCCCCTGTCGCTTTGCTCCCGGTCGCGGCCTCATGCGCGGGCATCATCGCGCTTGGTTTCCCGTGACCGGCTCTGTGATGCTCTGCCCGACGCTCGTCCTTCGTCGTCTTCCCCACAATCCGCCACAGCGCGGCGTGGGGGTCTTTCGGGGCGGTGCGGCGGGGGCAGGTGGCCTCCTCTTCCTCTTGAGCCTTCGTCCGCGCCTTGCTGACTTGCTTCGGCGCGACCTCGTCGACCCCGCAGCCTTTGGGCGGGGCGGCGGCGGCCGAAGACGTCGGTGCACAGCCTCTGGACGCGGTGGGCTGGAATGGCGCCGGCATGAGGGGATGGCCGCACGGGCTCCTGGACCCGTCTCCCTGGTCCTCGGGGCGGTGGACCAGAGGCGGAGGCAGAAGCGACTGCTTCCTGACGTAGAGCCCCGGCCGGCCGCGGAGGCTTTCGGCGCGGGAGCGCTCGCCTTGTTCGGGGGAGAACGCCATCTCCTTCACGTCCGTGAAGGAGATGTCGGCGTGGGGCGCGGGGCGGCTCGGGTTCACCTGGCCAGCGTGACGAGAGACAAGGGAGAGTGTGAAAAACACGTCAGACGGTCTTTTGTTGATTTTTGGTTCGTTAGGCTGCGGTGCACTGAGGACGGCTTTATGTGTGACGGCGGAGACTTCTGTTTTGTAAAAGAAGCTTCCGGATAAGTGATATTCACCGTGCTAGTCCACGAGTGTCAGGTTGTTATTGGCTTCTAAAACTACCACAACACTATTTTCACAGACCGCGACACGGGGAAGTACACTTTTATGAACACACAGTCACATGCACAACACCAACTCACCCTGCAAAAGCAGAACTCACCATTTTAAAGCTTATCAAGCTCTAGAAAAGCAGCGTTAAGGACATAAACATGCACGGAATAGAGAGACAAACGTAAGGAGGGAAGAAAACAGTGGCTTTGCTTCGATGGTAAGCATTAAGCTGCATTAGCCGCAGCCTGCAGGGGGTCAATCAGCACAATCCACTTCACTCTGTGTGTGTGTGTGTGTGTGTGTGTGTCTGAGGCGGGATGTTAACAATTGGGAACACTTGGACCCTTACCACATTCGGATGCTTCCCGAGCGTCAGTGCCCCTTGGTCAACGGGGTCCTGTTTGTCTTTCCGTCTCCTGGCCATGTGGACCGTCAGAAAGGAGACTGTCAGAAACAGCACCAGGAGGACGACTGCAATGCCCCCCGCCATCTTTGTGTCCACGTCGCCAAACAGCTGCTCCTCTCGGAACTGACCCCGCGGGACTGCAATGGTAGCCAGCATGAGGAAAATCATAGGAGGTTTTGTTATTTTGTTTGGGTTAATTTGTCTTGACCATCGACGTTTTTGTTTGTTTTTGCCTTTCACTGTCAATGATGATGTCAATTTTCAATTTGGGCTGACAAACACTTTGAATTCAGTCCCACTAGACTGTCCTGTTTCATATTTTGATATATTGGCAGTGGCTGTCAAGGTCTACTGAAGCCATTCATATCCTAACGTTTTCCAATTGCGTATTCAAGCTGGAAGCTATGTTCGTGCTGAAATGATTACACCTCATTTGAAGTCCTAGCCATCTGTTCAAAGTCATGATGCTGTGACATGCATAGTTCCAGAGTTGACTTCGGCGATGACATAATGACTTATTTCCTTTAAGAAACTTTGGTATTAATCTGACTTCAAACATTTCAAAGTTCACACAGCCTTTGTAGTCTTCTGTACACACTCCACTGTGGCATGTAACAGCCAAGCTCATCAGTTTACTCCACAACTGCTGCTGGGCCTAGAGCTTCTAGACTTTCCTGCCTGTGAAACCCTCTCATCCAAAATGATGAGACCGTCACATGTGACCATGGCCATTGGAGTATAGCTCTCCAGGGGTTGTTGTATTGGCTACAGTATGTTGTAGTGAGCATGGAGAGGATCTGGGGATGATGGGCATTATCTCATTAAGGGCCTGGATGAATGTTCCTCTGGATGAAGATTACCCAATGGTGACCATTCAAACTCCTTGTGTGGGTGTCCTGTGGGTGCCCTCTATCTCAGCATTCAGGAACCATGCCAAAGTTGCAGGCTATTGACCTTCTCAAAAGGGATTAACTCCATTGTGATTTGCTTGTGTTTGTTGTGGCTCGTCTGTGGGCTTTTGTTTCACTGCAAAGTGCTCTCTGTGTTCAAGTATTTTCCCTGTGTATGTGAGACTGCTCCCTGCATCACCCTTTTTATGTTATGGAACATACCTGATTGCCCCCTCTGCAGAACCTCAATGTCCAGTGAAGCTGTGGTCCTGTCTCCTGATTCCTCGTCTCTGGCAACCACCTTCAGGATCAGGACAGAGCGAAAGCAGTCATTGTCTTGCACAAATGTGACTCATAAGCCGTGTGACGCAAGAGTTTCTCCTTTTATGTAGTAGACGATGGCAGGTGGCCGATACCTCCAGGATGTGCCTGTCGAAGGCTTGCAGGCGTTCAGTCCGCGCAATCACAATCCCCGCCGGGGTGATGTAGTACAGTCCTGCGCTGGCCGACGCAGGATGGAGTGTGTACACTATCTTCGGATTAAGTCCCTAAAGTAAACATCATAGTGCAGTCAAACTCAAGTGCTTTTCCTTTTCAATACATTGGTGTCAGAGGAATCGATCGAGGGGCGAACATGCGTTTTGTCACTGCAGCCATCCCTTTATCGTTTGAATTGAGCAGTTTTTAAAAGGTGAAACCAACTGCAACCATCAAAACAAATCTCTCAGGGTGCTTCATCACAGAGGCTGTTCGAGTTGGAAGTGATGTTTGTGGAATCAAATTTATTTTCATCAAATGTCAAATAATAATATGAAATCAAATGAAGCGCGGCCTCTGCTGAAACACACAAATACATGAAACATATTGTAGGTGTGTGACCTCAACTTACGTTCGCAAAGTCCAGATCGGTGGCCAGCACAAGGAGCACCTGGTTCCCATAGGTGGAGACGATGGTGGCCGGGCTGTCACTCTGGATGACGAACCCTTTGTAGGTGGTCCTGTTGAAGGTCGGGGGGAAGCTGTTCTCCGCCAGCACTCTCACCAGGGCCGTCGCCACGCTGTACTTCATGGGGTCGTTCAGTTGCGAGGCCTGTGGTGTGGCAACAAGTGTCATCAAACATGGTGCTGTTTCTCTTCAGCTCCACGTGAAGCTTGAGCCATGGCTGACATGGAGGTTAATGAGTCAGGTCTATTGCAGGTATACCATAACACGTAGTCTGAATATTGGTGTTAGCTGTTTATTATCCACACGCCTTGTCAACGTCACTTCTCCCGTCTCGTTGTTGATTGCAAATCTGCCGTTGTCGGCGCCTGTGGAGTGAGAGCATGGGCCCTTGGTGAATACAAATTTCTGATTATTTGCCTTGAGAGTGACTCTTGCGTGAGTCACTGAGGAACTGTGTAAAGACATTTTAAGGATTTAAGAGGATGTGAGTAAGATAAAGCGCACCCAGGATCAGTGGTTATTGGGTGCATTCGTGTACGGGGAGAAGTGCATTCAGCTAGGTAGCGAGTACATGGAAGAAATCAAGCAGTAGGTGAGACAGTGACACTGATGAGGACAATGGGGTTCATTAGGAACCGACCGGGGGTTGAATACCCTCGCCACAAGACCATCCTGCGTCTGATCCATTGTAGGCAGTGTAACAGTTAGGACTCTACCTGAAAGGAGCGTGAAGGTGAGCCGGGTCTTCAGGCCTCTGTCCCCGTCCACCGCGTGTATCGGACCGGGGGAAAACCTCAGAACCATGTCCTGAGAGGATTCACAGGAGTATTTGTTATTTTAGGTCTATTCATATGTTGTACCTGGAATACCTTGTAAAAAATTTGCACATCTTGCATCTTGCACATTCCGCACATTTGCACACCTATTTTTGCACTACTGATAGCTACCAAGGATGTTTACTATGTATGCATACAGGTTCTCACTTTTTCACCGACCTGACTTTTAGAGCTTGCATTTAACTTAATTTATCTTAACCTAATCTTGTCTAGATAGATCTATTTATTGTTTATTGACTATAGTCAGGTTCACTCATCTATCCCCTTGTACTGCTGGTCACTGTGAATTTCTCCTTTCTCTCCTTATCTCATCTTATATCTTATCAAAAACCAGCACCGCCCGGCCCCTTCCTGCCGCTTGACGTCGCCTCGGAGTCCGCTTCGCCATGCCGTGGCGTCGGTCTCACCTGCTCGTCGGCGTCGGTGATGTTGGCCGTGTAGACGGGGTTGGTGCAGACGGGCAGGTTGAGGTCGGCCGGGGGCGGCATGCACGGCAGGAACACGGGGTACTGGTCGTCGCCGTCCTTGACGTGGACGGTCAAGGTGGCGGTGGCGTTGTACTTGTCCCTGGTGCTCATCTCCTGAGGCGCAGAACCCCCGAGAGTCAGGAGAGGAACCCGTCGAGAAGCTCGGCTCTCGGTGGTGGGATGCTAGCAATTGTGTTTTTTTTTTGTTTTTTTTCCCCTATCTCTGATAGATTCGTGTGTGCACTGCACTTGTTGTTATTTTGTACCCCTTTTGTGTTTAGCTGTTAAATACTATTAGCAGACTCAGAGGTTTGAGGTACTGTAATATGGCTTAATTATTCTCCACTGGCCTCAAAGCCAGCCTGTTGAGTTAATGAAAAACGGATTAGCATGCATTACCACAGCGTAGATAACCAGCTGGAGTTGTGTTTTGCTCTCGTAGTCCAATGGCTTGTCCAGTAGCACATTTCCGCTGTTGGGCAAATCTATCCTGAAGTAGCTGGCGTCAGGCTACAGTGGTGGGGGGGGGGGACATGGCATTCATACACAGTATTGGTCATCACCATTTATCCTTGGGTTATGCTAATTCACCTGGTAACATGAATCATATCGGTCGAGGTACAAGTGAAATTAAAAAGTTGATATTTAATTTGGCTTGTGGCCTTTTTTTTGTGCCCTGACAGCAAACAACAAACATAATTGTACTCAAAGAGATGAGGTTAGCAGAGAAACCGAAATCTAAAAACGCACCACGGGGACTACAATGACTGTAGCATCTTTGGCGATCTCAAATTGGTCCAGTTTAAAAAAAAAAACTGGAGTTGCTGTTTGCTGTGAGATGTTCGCTTGAGATGACGACGCGTTTAACTTGAAGCATACCAAAGACTCGTCGATGATGTAGAGTAGCGTGTCCTCATCTGCGTCGGTTGCCTTGACCGTGAAGACCACAGAGTTCACCGCCGCGAGCTGTACAGGAGTTATACATGCATATCATTATGTAAATGGTCAAGATATTTTTAGCACACCAGGTCCTGCCTGTGTCCACCACAGCCACGTACCTCACTGATGAAAAGGGGCTGTATTGTTCTTTCCAAAAACTGTGGCTTGTTGTCGTTTTCATTCAGTATCTCCACTATGACCCTGTAATAACTCTGGAGAGAAACACATGCAGGTCTTTAACACAACCAGTTTCACGCACTAACTTTCATCGCACACACGGAAACCTCTGTCTATGTCTAAACGCCGAAAGGCTGTCTGCGTGGCACACCTGCATCACGTCGTCTTCGTAACATACCAGCTCGGCCAAGAGGATCGCCCCTTGCACCTGTTTGGGGAACACGAGAACATGTGGTCTTTTTAAAAAACCTGTGCGTCCGGGGAGTAGGCAGTCGGGAGGATCGGGGGTGGCGTGTCCTCACCTCTCGGTCCAGCACCCTGGAGAGGGAGGAGTTGAGGCGGATGGTCCGGCCGTCCAGGAACAGCCAGTCGGCGTTCTTCCCGCCCAGGCACAGGCGAATGGTGTTGGCCCCGGGGTCCCCACTCACGCTCAGGTTGGCGATGAACTGCCCCATGGGGCTGTTCTCGCGCACCGTGGCGAAGATGTCCGACCCGCCCAGGCAGAGGCTGGCTGGGAGAGAGAGACGGCGCCCCCCCCGGGGGGTCAGGCGTGTGGCGTGTGCACGACGTCGCGCGTGAGTAGGCCGCGGCCGGCCGTAAACCGGGGCGTTAACGTTGACATCGTCGCTCACCGAGCCGTGACTTTACTTTTAGCGTGACATTACGTCGTACATTAGCGGGCGGCGGCACAGCCTTCACGTGGCAGGACATGATGACCTGTTACCGGGCCTTGGCCGGTCATTACGTGACGTGACACGGCGTGACATAACACGATGCAGCCATGTCTTGGCACTCAAGTACATATAGAATAAATTATTAGAAATCGAAGATGGGCCAGTCATAGGAAGCTAGCTCGGGGGGAAAGACACAGAGCTAAAATGTTGGAACATACAGTGGCGATTAGCAGTTAATTGCAATGCATGATTTGAGATGTAGCTTTCCATATCCTGACCAGTCATGACCAATCAAGGTTCTAACTTTGCCACCTCCTCAGTTTTTGTTATTGTAGTGCATGGATTTTAAAAAGTTGTTTCCCATACACAGGTCAGTGCTGGTCAGGAAAAGCAATGTGGTTTGATCCCATCTCCCTGGGGCCACCGGGACAGTTTCCTGCTTCAAGTGTCGGGGTGTTGAGGTAGGACCAACCTGTGATGACATGGTAGGGTAACTTCACAGCGAGCTCCCAGAGGAGCAGCCTCCATGGGCTCAGCATCTTCCTCCTCCTTGTCCTCCTCTCTCCTCCCCTTCTCCTCCCCACCTCCTCAGCACAGCCTGAGAACCAAAGTGAGTCGTACCATCTCATCCCTATGTCTCATTAAATATATACATTAGTGTTTAGGCCAATCATAAAAAATCCCAAATCACTTTATAAGTTATTAAAATCACTTTTGCTATTTTTCAACAACTGAACATTAACTAAACAGTTTTTCCCGAAAGGTTTGAAGTAATTTTTTTGGTAATACTAACATTAAGGCACTTAAGATAATGAATCTCCCCCCAGCTCACCGTTCTTCCCACATGCAGGCTGCTAGGCAACCATACCTGTATATTCTCCAATTATAATTATTTCTGCTACAAAGCGTGTAATTATTTGTCATTTTTATGTCGCCTGTGAACTCTGTGTACGTGATTCAGTGAGGTTATTGTACTGTCTAAATATAGCCTCAAGAAAAGTAGCTCGCACAACGCATCAATTCAGTTCTCCTGTTGTGGCAATTCTGTCTCCTGACACGCTACACTAAAACCAGTGAGTGCTGTGTAGTGTTTTCCTAAAACCGAACGCCCTCCAAGCCATATTTGTCCTCCAGCCGTCTCTCTCTCTCTCTCACACCCCTCCCCCCCCCCCCCCTCCCCAGACAGTTGTCTTACACCAGAACACGTATGATGAAACACACAGCCTCTGTTCACTCCTGCCGGCGCTCATCTCCACCGTCCCCTCCTCTGTGTAGAGCCAGTCATATCAGTAGGGCTGCGATGTTCCCCCCAGACGGTCCGCTGGTTCAGAGCTCGGGGTCGTTCTGTCCGGGGGGGGGAAGCGCATCTCAACCTGAACGTCTGGCTGTAGCCAGAAAGGCCCCAACACCCCCCAGAGGTGGCAATACAGCGCTCTATGTCAGGAGATATACTCTGCGCCCAGTGGTCCATGTTTGGAATGCTAACCAGTTGCCAAATATTCTATCGACGCCTCGCTGCGATATGTATTCCGACGTAACGGTTGCTATAGTGACGGTTTGTTTTCCAAGTGTGTTGCTCAGTGATGCCTGCAGGCAGGCTGCGGACACGGGGGGGGGGATCAAACCCAGTCCCTTTCAGCCGGCGGTGGTCCCACCCTCGCCGGGCTGGCTTTCAAGTGCCGCCACCTGGCTGTCACGTGGCGCCATCCCCCCTTGGGTGGCGAGCCGGTCCCATTTCGATCTCCCAGCAGGTGTCTGCTCTGTAAGCACGGGGTACCACCACCACGTCAACCCCCCCCCACCCCTGAGCCGGGCTGCTGATGGGCGTGTCCGCTTGCTTTCCCCGGGGAAAGAAAAAAGGTAAACGCCTCGACGCGGGGCGAGTGTGTGGCGCCAACGAGGACTGAACGAGTCCTCTGCGTGTGGCTCAGGGAGGGCCGGGTTCTGCCGGGATGGTGCCTTGCTGTGATGAACAGACGTCAGAGTGTCTCTGCTGCGCCTTCATTAACCATTTTAATTATGCCTCATGAAGGCGCACGATAAAACCGAAAAGTGGCACAGCGCTGTAAATTATGCTTGGAAATAAATTGATCATAATTGATCAATATCATTTCCTTAATCAATTCCTCACTCGCACACACCTGCCACTTGACAGCTGTCTGCTCCTTGTGTGTGTGCGTGTGTGCGTGTGTGTGTGCGTGCGTGCGTGTGTGTTTGTGGGTGTCTGTACGTGGGTGTGTGTGTGTGTGTGTGTGTCAGTGTCTGTGTGTGTGCGTATGTGTGTGGGGGTGTGTGCGTGTGGGTGTGTGTGTGTGTGTGTGTGCGTGTGCATGTGTGTGTGCACGCGTGTGGGTGTGTGTGGGTGCGCCTTTTAAAATTTACTTTAAAGTTTACTAAGATACTTATGCGGTACCGGTCCAATGTGTGCGATTTGTTTTCATCTGAGCTTTTGCCATCAGAAAGTGGAAAAAGTGACGCCCTCTGACTAAACTGTGTTTGACTCTGGGCTCGCCATGAAATAGCCTCGTTAGCGCACATTTGGATAAATCGAAGAGCCAATCGACCGGCCAAAGAGCTTGCGGATGTTTAAACAAACAAACGGCTCTCCGACGCAATCAATGAGGAGCGTCACAACAGGGATTAGGGGGGAACAACGAGGGATGTCCCTCCCCTCCGCCTATCACCTGCTCCCTGCCTGCAGCTGGGAGCGCTTCGCCTCTCCCACGAATCAGAAACCGATCTCTGGTTGTCGGGGGACGGTCGGCCACAGCGTGTACGGCCGTAGTTAATTAGCTGTGAAGTAATTGTTATGCTAATGCCGCCAGGCGCGCCCCCAGAAAGGTCTGCTCTGCCGTGGCGAGGGCGAGGTGATAATAGGAAATAGTGAAATGTCAAATCTGCTACCGTATCACAGCGCTCCACCGGCTTACCGGTTATGACATGTGCACCGCTAGACGCACACACACGCAAACACACACACACACACACACACACACACACACACACACACTGAATCCCGGTAGGCTCACGGTGTCCGCGTTCAGAAGTGAAAAAGTCTGAGCTGATATGGGGGTCAAAACATGCCTGGTCTACCCATGGGATCAAAAATACACTCACAGACACACACACACACAGACACACTTGTGCACGTACACGCACCCACACCCCCAGACAGACAGACACACTGACTCACTCACAGCTTACTGGAACAGAGTTGAACCTCGCGCCAAACTCCTCACCTCTATTCCCGTCGGCCGTGGTTCTGCAGGGGAACGGCGTTTGAGTTGGTGGATCTCCTGCCTCGCGCGGCGCCCTGCATCCTCACCCTCCTCGCTCGTCCTGTTGCACTGACCACAGCGGCAGGCGCTGCTCACGTCTCCAGCCACAAAATAAAAAAAGCCCTGTGTGTGTGTGTGTGTGTGTGTGTGTGCGCGTATGCTCCTGTGTGTGCATGTACCGTACAGTGTGTTCCTGTGTGTGTGCCTGTGTGTGATTTTGTTATCAGGGTGTTTGTGTGTGTGTGTGAGCCTGTTGGTGTTCCCGTACTGGATTGCGAGGGCTTTAAGGGCTGCTGGGTGCACGCCCGGCTTACAGGGACCATGTGGGCTAAGCCAGTAGCCAGTTCCGGTCCGCGGCCGCATGCCTGTGGACGCTTAACCGTAGCCCTGGTGGGCCGCGGGCGAGCGGCGAGGACGAGGGGGAAGGGGGAGGATGAGGGGGAGTTAGAGCCCACCCCCCACGGGGGAGAAAAGTGCTCCGTGGAGGACCCCTGTAGGGAGCGGATCTTAAGGTCAAACGAGCGTTTTTTTTAAGTCGTTCTTCGCGCTGAGACCACCATCGCGGGGGGTGGGGGGGT
>JAOPUI010000106.1:2764241-2777266 GCA_027123135.1 Urophycis floridana | reverse complement strand
CCTGTACTGCTGGTCATTGTGAATTTCTCCTAAGGGGGATCAATAAAGGATTATCTTATCTTATCTTATCTTATCACTAGCCTACAATAAGGCAAAATTTCCCACCCCTACTTAGCTCATCAGCGACGTATATATCTACCATCTATCACTGTAGGGCGCTTTGGACAACGGTCTTGTCTGCCAAATGTAGTAAAAGTTAAAAAAAATCACAGCAAATAATTCTTATATTCGTTTGATGTCCGTACAGACCAGACAGGTCTGCGGCTACACCTCCTTGAAGGCATGAGAAGAAAGTAGAAGAAAGTAATTGTGTGTGTGTGTGTGTGTGTGTGTGTGGTGTGTGTGTGTGTGTCTTTGTGTGGTGTGTGTGTTGGTGTGTGTGTGTGTGTGTGTGTTTGTGTGTGTGTGTGTGTGTGTTTGTCTTTGTGTGTGTGTGTGTGTGGTGTGTGTGTTTGTCTTTGGGTGTGGTGTGTGTGTGTTGGTGTGTGTGTGTTTGTGTGTGTGTGTGTTTGTCTTTGTGTGTGTGTGTGTGTGTGTGTGTGTGTGTGTGTGGTGTGTAGGCCACACGTGGAAGCAGGGCATGTGGTCCAAGGAGGAGGTGGAGATCCTCATGAGCAACATCACGCGCTACGTGAAGGTAGGCCGGGCGCTCTCAGCACCCCATGTTGTGTGGCTTGGGTGTGCTACGTGCTTGTGCAACGTGTTTGTTCATTGAACGTGTTGTCAGATATACCCGTCGTTTGTCATGTTTGACAGAAGTCCCAGCGTGTCGCTTCTCTTGCTGTGCTTCAGATTTTCATTGTTTCTATAATCGCCAAAGAATAATTGAACTCAAGTCTTCTCAATCCGTATCAATGTCACTGCCAGTAATGTTGTCATTGTGAATGTGAATGTGTGGGTCTGTCTGTGTGTGTGTGTGCTCGTGCGCGTGCGTGTGCGTGTGTGTGTGTGTGGTCCAGAGTCGAGGCATGGAGGACCCAGCGGAGATCATCTTTGAGATGTCCAAGGAGGAGCGTAAGGACTTCTACCGCAGCGTGGCGTGGGGGCTCAACCGGCCGCTGTTCGCCGTGTACCGCCGAGTGCTGCGCATGTACGACAACAGCAACCACGTGGGCAAGTAAGGAGACGCTGGGCATCGGGGATCCATGGGGATCTATGGGGACCTACGGGGGTCTATGGAGATCTATGGGGATCTATCAAGATCTATGGGGATCCATGGGGATCTATGGAAATCTACAGGGACCTACGGGGATCTATGGAGATCTATGGGGATCCATGGAGATCTATTGGGATCTATGGAGATCTATTGAGATCTATGGGGATCTACGGGGGGGGGTGATGGGTAACACGCAGGCCTAACCATATGTCGAGTACATTTGAGATTCAGTTACCTTGTTCTGTGATTCACGCACACAGTTGTTTGGCTGTTGTGTGTGAAATTCACGGTTGAGTGTTTATTGTGTATTTATTGGGTGTGAAATTCACAGTATTTAAGGTTATTTTATTTACCATCGAATGTAGTTATTTAGATGTTGTTAAAGCTGCTGCTTTATTCATTCCTTTTGAAATCTTACCTGTTTGTATTTCTTTTCTATTTCTTCTTACCCCCTGGTGTTGTGAAGGTACACCTATGGAGAGATTGAGCAGCTGAAGTCGTGAGTGGCCTCCTGTCTGCTTTTATATCAAATACCGGATACCCAAATATGTGTAATATTGTGTGTGTGTGTGTGCTTCATGAACACTGTGTGTGTGTATGTGTGTGTGTGTGTGTGTGTGTGTGTGTGTGTGCGTGTGCGTGTGCGTGCGCCCCAGGCTGAGGAAGAAGCATGGTAATGACTGGGCCACCATCGGCGCCGCGCTGGGACGCAGCGCCTCCTCTGTCAAGGACCGGTGTCGGCTGATGAAGGACACCTGCAACACCGGTACTCACTCACTCACAAAGTCACTCACTCACACAGTCACTCACTCACTCACTCACTCACTCACTCACACAGTCACTCACTCACTCACTCACACAGTCACTCACTCACTCACTCACTCATCACTCACACAGTCACTCACTCACTCACTCACTCATCACTCACACAGTCACTCACTCACACAGTCACTCACTCACTCACTCACTCACAAAGTCACTCACTCACACAGTCACTCACTCACTCACTCACTCACAAAGTCACTCACTCACACAGTGACTCACTCACACAGTCACTCACTCACTCGCACACTCACTCAGTCGCTCACTCACTCACTCACACAGTCACTCACTCGCTCGCACAGTCACTCACTCACTCATTCACAGTTACTCACTCACACATGACAAACTATGGCATGACATGACAGATGGGGGGGAGAGGGTTAAAGTACAATCAGAACAGGCACTAATAAAGGGAGGCGCTGTGGGTGACACCTGAGAGTCGGAAAGAGAGAAAGCAGGAAAAAACGCCCCCCCCACCCCCATCCTCAACTCAAACCCAACGGTAACATTTGGCGTCCCACCGCCCAGGCAAGTGGAGCGAGGAGGAGGAGCGGCGGCTGGCCGAGGTGGTGTACGAGATGGCCGGGGTGGCGCCGGGCGTGGCCGTCACGGGGGGCGTGTCCTGGGCCTCGGTGGCCGAGCGCGTGCGCTCGCGCTCAGAGAAGCAGTGCCGCTCCAAGTGGCTCAACTACCTCAACTGGAAGCACAGCGGGGGCACCGAGTGGGCCAAGGAGGACGACCTGGGCCTGGTGCGCAGGTACGCGGCGCACACACCTGGCTGGCTGGGTGGGCGGGTGGGTGGGCGGGTGGGTGGGGCGCGAGGCGGCGGCGGCCATCTTGTCTAGCGGTGCCTCTGTTGTCCTCGTCGCCGTCGCCTCGGTATTCAAAGGGCTTGGCACGGAGACCGTGCATCAACGCTGCCAAAGGGAAATAAGAGGCAGCAACACAGGGCTCTTTCATTCTCTCTATCGCTGCCGGGTCTTTATCTCCCATCTCCTATCTCTCACTGACGCCCCCATTCTGTCAGTGCATGGGCAAACAAATGATTGCTTTTATCATTGATTGTATGTTTATGTGTTTACAGTGAGTGCCTGGAGCCCGAGTACAAGTTCCTTTTATGTGTCCAATTGAAGTTGGTTCTTGTGTGTGTGTGTGTGCGTGCACGTGTGGTTCTCATTCAGGATCATGGAGATGCAGGTGGAGGAGGAGAACGAGCTGCGGTGGGAGGAGCTGGCGGGCGGGTGGAGCAGCGTGCGCTCACCGCAGTGGCTGCGCTCCAAGTGGTGGAACATCAAGAGACAGGTGTCCAACCACAAGGACATCCCCTTCAGCCGTAAGAACCGCCTCCGGCCAATCACGTTGGGCCAAACTTTATGGGTTGCCCATGTGACTCACCACCATTCACGTTATACTTTTTATAATCGACGTCAACGTTGTCCCCGGTTTTCCTGTCCCGTCTCCCTCCGCAGTCCTGCTGGAGGTTCTGCAGGACCTGATGGAGTCCTCGCAGGCCAACGCGGGGCCGGGGAGTCCCGCCTCCTCGGCCCCGGTTCGAGTCACGCGATTGGACGAGAGCGGCGGGGCCCACGGCGCCGGTCCGGACGACGGAGGCGGCCCGTCCGCGAGCTCGCTGGGGGCGCTGCAGCTCCCCGTGCAGATCCCCGTCCAGATCCCGGTCCAGATCCCCCTGCAGATCACACACCTGGGTGGGTCCACGTTGTTGCTTCAAACCAGGTCACATGGGCAATGCACAATGCTTTGTTTCCATGGCAATGGGTTGAGGCAGATAAAACTCTGAATACATTGGCGCATGCCACCCGTGTCCAAGTGACAGTATAGCACGTTCTCTGCATGTTATCTGACGACTGTATCACATAATCTTTATATCAGCCGTGCTCCGTTAAAACAGTGTTCTGCTGTTTGCTGTGTGCCGTGTGTGTTTTGGGCTTCAAAGTCAGACGCCCGTGCCTCCTACCCATAACCCCGCTCTCTCCCCCCCCCACTCAGACGGCTCTGCTGCCCCCGGCGACGCAGACACCATCACACTGAACACTGGAGCCCTGCAGACCTTCGAGATCCTACCGGTGAGCACGCACACATGCACACACGCACACACAAACACAAACACGCGTGTTCTGTGGAGATGCATTGTTTCACTTTCATTGATGCTGATATTAGGGCTCTCTCACTCTCACTCTCACTTTCTCTTTTCTCGCAGGGCATGGAAATTGTACATTTACATTGACAAATCACCAATGCAAAATAATAGCACATCTTCTACAATACAATATCAAATTTCAATGCGTTTATACAGTGAAAAAGTATGACTATAATAATGATCATTTTTAATCATTATTTATGAATGAATAACCTCTCTCTCTCGCTCTCTCCCACTCGCTCTCTCTCTCGCTCTCTCTCTCTTCCCCCTGTAGTCGTTTCACCTCCAGCCCACCGGCACGCCCGGGACCTACTACCTCCAGACCACGTCCAGTCAGGGCCTACCGCTCAGCCTCACCACCCACCAGAGCCTGCCTCTCGGCCTGGGCAACAACAGCACGGTCACCCTGACAACCAGCTCCTCGCCATCCTCGCCCTCCTCGCCAGAGCACCAGATCATCCTCCACAGCCTGTCTGTAAGTGTGCGTGTGTGTGTCTGTCTCTGTCTGTGCACATATTTTTTTTGTTTTTCGCAAAAAAAATTGTTTATGAATTTCCCATCACAGACGGAGGGCCTCTGCTCCAGCGAAGGAGTCATCATCCAGACAGTGTCCACTGACCCCACCTCCTCGGATCCCCTCAGCCAATCGCAGCTGATCGTGGAGACGGAGGGACAGGACCAGGAAGTGGGGCTGGACGCCTCCGGCCTCCTCGTCGGTGACGAGTGCGTGTCCTCGGAGGCTCAGCCAATGACAGCCGGCTTTGCCGACAAGGTAAAGGCTATGATTGGCTGTTGTTGATGGCCATCCTGTACATAGCGTTGCCACAGCAGGCTACACCAAATTAAACCCAGGGTGAAATGTGACCACAAACACTTGCATTGCCATAGCAGTCGCTTCCGATCATATTTAATATTTTTTGGGAAACCGCTCCAAAGGCTAGCGAATTACTCTGCAGTGTTGCGATTTTAGTTCTCCAGTTCTATGGAAACTTCCTACCAACAACAATAAGTGCTTTCAAAAGAACCAAAGCATCGATGTCCACGTTTCAGGTGCTCAGCTCCTCGCCTGATGAGGAGACCTCCAACATGGCCACTGGGGGCACCGTTCTCATCGTCTCTCCGCCCATCAGCAGCACATTAACAGGTACACGCCTGCACTTTATATTTCTACAATGCTGCTACAAATCATTCTCCATTGCTGCTTATTTTCATGCCAGTGTAGTGTGTATGACTATAAGTGATGCTGCACATTCGACAATAACAGACTTGAATCTTGGATCTACACACACACGCACGCACACCAGGGTTTCTGCTGAGGCAGGCTTTACACGCTGTGGTTTAAGGTGCATCAGAAGCAGAAAGTTGACGTGTATTTCCGTAATGCCACGTTCGTGTCTTGTCAACAAATAACTGCGGCATTCTTCACCGCCATTCTCAGAGCACGCACGCGCGCGCGCACGCACGCACACACACACACACACAAAAGCCTCGTCTCATTCACTCACTGTCCTCCTTCACCCCGGGCGGGGGGCGGGGTGGTCACTCCCGGGGCGTCTCTCCTTGTCCTCAGATCCGATACTGGAGAACCAGGAGGGGTCGGACTGAGCTCTGGGGCCGACGGCGCTAACGGACCCGACCGGAGACGAGCGGTCGTCCGCCAACCAACCAACCAAACAAACTCAGGAGCCTGCCATTCGAATCCACTACATCGTTATTTAATTTAATTTTTTATTTTTTTAAATATTTTTATTTTCGGAGCCTGCTGAACCGAATCACGCGGCGGGGCTCGATCGACGGCAGCGTGGCCAAAGTAACCGAGCGCCGCGACTCACACCGCATCGGAAAGCCACGCCTCCCCCGGCGCCCCGATTGAACCCCTGCTCTGTCGCTAAACACTGACAGGTCAGGCTGTCACGTAGCACCACCACCACCACCACCACCACCACCACCACCAGTGTCTCCACCGCCGTACGTTTTGTACGGGGCTTCCAGTGTCCTCATCCACGGACACGCATCCCGACAAAGCTCTCGACTTATCGCTGATGTCGACAATTCCTTACCGATTACGAAGTTTCTCTTATTTTCTGTGACGTTGCGAAAAACAAAAAAAACAACAACTTTATTATTCTTGATAGACTTACGGTTTGGTCACTGCACGAAGGGCCTTCAGTGACCCGTTCGATCGGAAACCTTGTCTATACTCTGACAATTGTGGTCACTCTTAATCCAAGACTGCGTTTTGATGAAGGTGCGAAATAGTGTTGTTTATGGACTTCTGTTCATTCATCATCCCCCGTTTCGTGTCACGTACTGTTGGAGTGTTCCGTACTTGGGATTCAGAGTTTACACGTCACGTCTGGTCTCAGTCTGGCATATCCATCAGAACATTACAGTCCATGTCATTCATTTTATTCTGAATTAGGGCCGGATGATATGTGATATTTTTTTTGTTTATAAATCATGGTACATTTTTCACAATATTGATGAATGCCATAATGTGATCAAGAATTCAAAGTCCACTCTTAAACAATCCAACTAGGGGACATGAAGTATATAGCGGTTTAAGGGCAGGCATTTTGGGGTTGTGAGGTGTCAATGTAATCAATTAAGACTGGATGTCATGATAATATCTTGAATTAGGTGACGTAGAAGTAGAAGCATTTCCTGGCAGTGTTGCAAAAGCAAATGAAAAGGTTGCTGGGTCAACACCACCAATTGTTGAAGTTCCTATGGGTTAATATTCATCATGGTTGTATGTCCCTGTGTGTCAATATACATATAGATTGTTTATAAAATAAAACGCATAGGATTTTTTTTTACATGGTCCCTAAACAGGCATGTGCCTAGCAGCTTAGCGTCTTGTTTATGTTAACTCTCATGGTGAAGAAGCTGCGGTACCATGCTAACATGCTACCTCCCCAATTTCTGACCCAACCCCACAAATGGCTGTTGAACTTGCTTAGCTAGCATTAAGGACTAGATGGTATGTGTTACAGAACAAATGTAGTTTTTTGTTTTTTTTTTAATGCCGCATATGTATTGTCTCATTTCTATTTGAGAGATTGCATGTATCGAGAGGCATATGTGCTATCAAAATGATTTACAACACATGTACAAGGCATTAATAACCTGAGAACTGCAACACAAAGCTTAACTTATTATGGGAATAAGTGAATAACTCAATAACTTGTAATAACAAATGTTGACATCGGAGATCAGAAACAATGTGCTATATAAAAGACTAGGGGGGATACCACACTTTGGAAAATATATAATCTGGCAAACATACAAGAGCATAGTAGAGCGCCCTGTTGTTCCTAAAAACAAATGTTTTCAGAAATCATGGTGTGTTATTTTTCTCCCTCCTTCTGAGCTCCAATGCTGACAAAATATATTGCGACTGTCCAAAGTACTACGACGTTTGGTTCAGAAAACATTGAGTCCTACTCATCATGCATTATCATACCCATCCACTACAGGGTCTTCTATCGCCACAGCCCCTGTTCGTTAGGAGTCGCGTACGCGCAGACTCGCCGAACATTTGCTGCACGGAGGCGAGGAAAATATCGCGAGAAAAAAAACAAGTCAACGTAAAAAACAAAAACTTTTGTACAATAAAGAATTTGAGTTTTATTGTGTCACTTCTCTTGAGGTCTTGTGCTTCCTACGAGGAATATTACAAACACGATATTAGCGGACCAAAAAAAAGGTGTTCGCGTTAGGCCTGGCTACAGTATTCTTTATTCCATGACATTGTTGAATACAGCAGCACGTGGTTTCTGACAATCCCGGCGTCGTCGCTTCCGGTGGTCCGTGAGGGTCACCAGGGTCAGGCTAAAGATCGGTCGGGTAAGCGAAGGACTGTTCGTCTGCTCTGCGAGGCGATCAGGCGATCCCCTTGCGCCGTGAAGTTGGTCACCGAACAGACATTTAGTGATATTAACATGCTGATTTGGTCCTAGACTTATAAAGTCTAACTTGTGTTAAAACATGAACGGTTAGCACCGAATTTGTACAGATTTAGGAAAGAAAAAAAAGTGACATGATTCAATGAGAAAATCTATTACTATGGTGCCGTAACAATTTCAGTTCATGGATAGCATTCGATCTTTTTTTTAATGTTTTAAAATGTTCCGTCTACATTTTGGCTTCACGAGTTGGCAAGCAATGTTTGCCACTTGCCTTAAGAACGCATATCTTTGTCACGGGGTTTCTGCGGTGTTCTCGTGTGTCACGTCTCGGAACTGCGTGAAGAGTCGAACATTTGATTGAAAGACGTACTTCACAAAAAAACAAATGGATTACATGAATTCATAGCCGTGTGTCCTTTGACGCATGTCCCTCATGTCCAGGTCCAAGAGCCTTGGGCTATAACCACCCAACCTGGGGTCTATCAAGCTTGAGACTCGGAGCAATGCGTCCACGGACACGTGGAGCAATATGGCGATAGATACGCATTTCAAGTGAAGTGCAAACAAATATTCTGACCACAGATGCAACGCTCGGCTGTGGCCACACACAGCTTGACATTACGAGGACTGGAATGGACCTTTTGTGTGGCTTTCTTTGCGTCATTACGGTAATTGGTGCAACAGTGTGCACTGACGCAGTGCTTTGGCCTGACTGACAAGGTAAGAACGCGAACGTGGCTCAGCTTCAGTTTGGTGTGGGTATTGGCAGCCAACGTAATGGATGATAATGATGGGACGGGCAGGCGAAAGAGATGACATAGAATGCAACCTGTGTGTTATCTGCGGCAATGAAAAGTGCAGAGGAATGAGAACAGGAAGACTACATGTGCATCTTTAGCTAGTGTGTCATAAACGGTTCAGAAGTACTCCCTTCACAGAGTACGTTGACCTTTGCATAGTCTCATCATTGGTGAGCCCAGTGTGGTTTCTGGATCACAATAAAAGTCCCCCCCCCCCCCCCTCCCAACAGGATTTGCCATGGCAACAGCAATCCCACTGCAGTCCAAAAGTCAGCAATGCTGTAAACTTTACCCGGCCTTCACGAGAGCCAACAACACCATCTTCATGTGTGTTGTTGTGGCCGTAAATGGGGACACCGCTCATGGACGACACATGCTCAATAGTCCTGTGAGCCGCTGTCTGCAGTGTACTGGCGCGCACACACGCACACACACACACACACACACACACAATGCTTTTAAGGCAGTGTTCCTCTTGCGTGGTCTCTCCGTGTCCTTAACTTTCTTTTCTCAATCCCCTCTGGGAAACAAGAGGAATCATTAGGACCAGTCAGGTTTCCTCTGAATGCGCGCACAGGGAGAGGGCGCGTCTTCTTGATCCTTTGGTTCCATTGGTAGACATCGTGGTTTATGATCAAGAAGGTCTTCCACCATCTGAATGTTCTACCATTGCTGTGACTTCCTGATTGCTGCGTATGTGTGTGTGTGTGTGTGCGCCTGCAGTGTCCATCCCAACAGCCCAGAGCTACGTGACGCCGTGGAAGTAGAGGTTGGCGCACAGACACAGCAGCACAATGGAGGCCAGCTTGTAGTAGATCAGCTTCCTGAACTTGGGCTCCAGGTCCCCTTGTCGGTACCAGAAGATCTTGTAAAGGGGAAAGAAAGGGTTGATTATAGAAAGGTAGCTTGTATACAGCACGCAATGCATGTCAACGATTAAAGAGGGGTGTGTGTGTGTGTGTGTGTGTGTCTCACCAGCAGTAGCGTAGAGCCACAGATCAGAAGAATGCATACTGCAAAGAAGATGTTGCGCGGATGCGGGGGCAGTGATGGGAACACAAAGGAACTGATCACGGTCACCTACGGCAACAGGGATGAAACCACCATAATGTATCATCATAATCATCATTATAGTACGGGTGTCAGGAAAACCTGCAGCTAATGTGGCTTTTCCACTGGGTCCCAATACCACAATCGGGCCATTCTCATTTTGAGCCGCATCCGAGTCCATTTTGAGCCGCCGTCTGTTGTTCTAGCAGATTCTCTTGACAATCTGGCCCTATCTGGCACTCGCAGCCCTTTAACAAGCTGGCCAGAATGAAACGATTGGACGGCTTACCTGTCCATCAACCTACATACCCGGCTACTCTGCACTCATCCGGCATGAACATCAAGAGGTCAAGGCTGGGCTGACTTCCAGCTAAAGCTAGTGAGCTAGTCACGTGTTTTGGGGGAGTGGATACTTTCAAAATCTAGCACTAAAACTCAATGTATAATGCATGATGCTGACAGCCCGATTCAGGGTTTTAAGGGAGAGTGAGGCCAGTAGTGAGCTTGTACATTTGTCAGTGAGAGAGAGCGAGTGAGAGAGAGGAAGGGTGAGAGCCGTCATTGCGTAAGTCGTGGAAAGAAAATCGAAATTGCAAACTGTGGAGAGTGAGTCTTTCCACTCATGCCATATGGAACAACATTTTCCGCCTCATTCAGTCGACAGCGGTCTCTTGAACCCACACGGAGGCCAACCGTGACCTAGCAAAAACACTCCGTAGGCCACGCCATAAGCCTGATTGGTACTTCCTCACCAGCCATGAGTGGTACCAGGGCCCGGGGAAGAGAGGGCCGAGACGAGTCAAGACTCACCAGAACAAACACCGTCGTGAGTCCTCCCACGGCCACGTTGATGATCCGATCCTGAAGCAAAAAGGAGGCCAACAGAAGCAGCTTGTGATCAAGTTTGTTCGACAGACACGCACACCCACACACACACACGCCTTCAGCGTTAGCACAGCCACAGTCAGCACAGCCACAGTCACATGCTTGCAGATGGACACACACACACACACACACAAGACAATCCAGCGCTGTTACCGCCCCACACATCCAGCACCCAGCCACCCACCCACCCCACGGCCCTCGCTCTCTCACCCAGGCCGACGTCTCCCCGAACAGGGGCCTGTTGTCCAGGCCACTGGTCCCGTAGGTCCTGCCGCTGAAGTCATCCATGGCCGGTCGGGACGAGAGGCTGCGGCGACCTGCGACCTCCCCGACCCGACTCCTCAGCTCCTCCTCCTCCCCCCCGAACCAGGTGGGCCCAGCGACGACGGGCCCTACTCAAGCGTCATGGCGACGGCGAATCCGCACGCCGCCGTGTCACGGACGACCACCGGCCCCCCCCCGGCGGCACCGCCGCATGGGCTTCCAGAGAACAGCGGCGGCGTCAACGGACCGCTCGGGCTATCGTCATGGCGAAGGATGCGGGTGGGCGGCGGCGGGATGTGAGGGAGGGGGCGGTGCTCGCTGGCGGCCGGGTCCTCTCTACCTGCGCGGGCGGTGATGCGAGACAGAGGGATGTGGATTAAAGTGTGGCGCCGGTTCCCAAGCCAGAGAGTTCCTTCTCCGGTCCGGCCACAGCGTGGAGGGGGCAGGCCTGACCTACTGCGGCGCCGGGCCGCGGATTTTAATCCTCGCGGGTTTATGGCCGCACGCTTTTGATCGTCAGGCGCTTCTTTTAGCGTTGCGTTAAGATTCACGCAAGAGTGAGCAGCGCGCGTCCGCCTGTTCGTTGCTCTCGGGTCACTTCCTCGCCGTGCGGCCAGGTGTAAGGTGGCGCCAGGGTTCTATTTCTCCTCCTGACTCGTGCGCCACCGAGTCACGCGATTGCACACGCACGAGATTGTCGACGACGAGAAAGGAAAACAGCGTCTGAGTCACGGTGGGCCCCGGCCTGCAACGGGCCGAGGATGGAAACAGGAAGTATCCAAAGTCACACGTTTCTGTGCCGGATTGACTTTTACTTCCTTGTGTTGAATAGTGATTCTGATCTCTGCCTACACTGTAGTGTGACAGCTTCTGTCACACTACAGTGATTTGGTTTGTCTCTCAGATGTGATCTGAATGGATATACTGTATATAAAAAAGATCTTAACATGTACTTTTCCATTCAGCATTGTACATTACAGCTTCACCATGTCAATGCTTAATGCAGAATCAAACACCACTTCCTAAAAGGAGAAACTGTGGTTGACTCATACATAGAGACACACACACACACAGGAAAGGATAGATCTTTCTCAGCAGAATCAAAACCACGAAGAAAAACAACAGCCTCATTATTGGCAAAATAAAGCTGGGCCCCAAGCTACATTCCAGAAGAACCTTGTGATTCACTAGGCGCATTAATGGGGCCCAGCTATTTACTTCACGAAAGTGGGGGAGAAAAAGTAGATCTGCTCTAGCCTATATGAGCCCTTCCCCCATAATAACACACAGAGGGCAAAGGAAGTGGGCAAAGATAAACCTGTCAATGTGTAAACTTTCGTTGACGGCCACGGTTACAGTGCAGACGCTGAATATCTCAAAAAACAACAAACAAATTCAGTTTAAACTAGAAAGCGACGGACCCATGTTTGAACACCGACTGAAAGGTAAACAAACCCCCGGCTGTCATCGGGTTAGCATGGTCGGTAGGTAGGTAGCCTGCCATGCTAACGTCTGGCTGTGACTGGCCAGGGCTTAGAGCACTGCAGGTTCAGTATGCACGTAACACACGAAGAACCACTGTAAAAAGGGTGGGCACGATCAAAACTACACATCACTCACATCTTTCTTTTGACACGGAACCTCCGTTTAGCCACTCTGGGCCGCCCATCGTCACCTTCTCTAAGCCACAGCTTGTGGTTCCCGGTTGGTGCGCTTAGCACGCATTTCTAACACTTTCAGCCATGGCTGCACAGTGAACACAAACACACGGGTTGTTTGGTCACTCACCTGCGATGGTCGGCTCTCTTTCCCTCTCCCCTCTTCGCTCTCTCCCTCTTTCTCTTTCTCTCTCTCTCTCTCTCGCTGTCTTTTCAATGGGTACCCCCGCAGTACTGGTGCTGTGGTCGTAGTAACCACCAGTTCTACGTTAACAGTGGGTCAACTCCCCCGTGGACCGGAACAGCTCTCGCAGAGCTGTT